>JBBMOI010000006.1:32392500-32750000 GCA_038088405.1 Porites divaricata
CGATCACATTTAAGAGCGCGGACTCTTGATCACAGTAGTTTAGGCCAGGAAAACAAATCAGGCGGAATTTTTTGCTTTCGACAAGTTTACTTTACAAAATCTTGCCAACAAGTCTGGGGACGTGTAAACCAACCTTTTATCGTTTTATACTTTTTATACATCACATCTGAGGTGAAACAGTACCATGAGACGCTGTTTTTATCATACAGACCTCGGACAGAATGCAGTATTTCACAATTTTGCAATACAAATTGCACTCGCTCAATATTCAGGACGATCGAAGCACGTGTGGGCTTTTAGCGAAACCGTTAAAAAAATTTCCAAAATCACCTGTACGGCTAGCCAGTTCTCACTTTTGACAAGCGCCAAAGTCGACTGTCTAAATTATGATTAATAGAGTTATACGCTTCAACATAATAAAGAATTTATTATGTTTATTTTTTATTTAAGTTTTTAGAACGATGTGTAATCTTCAAAAGCGTTTGATACGCGCGGCATTTTGACTACTCCTGCATGCAAGCGATGTTCATGAGCGACTGAAAACAAACGGCACAGCGATAAAAATTGCAAAAGAGACTACCAACAATCAATAAAAGGACAATAATTCGGTGAAACATATACAGAGACAACAATTTTCATTCACGAACTCAAGACAAGTATTAAAGTGTGTCAGAAAATCATTGTTTATGTTTTTCATTTTGTAAGCCGGCTTCCCGGTGTTTGCTTTTTCAAAGATGAACTCGAGGCAAGAAAATCGCTCAAAGCTTTCTTTTACAGCCAGAATTATAACGAAATATTCTTTGGAACGTTTTCTTTTTATTCGCAGTAAGAAAATGACTAAAGGTTTTTTAAAGTTTTATAAGCTTATAATCAAACCTGATACTCGGTCAGATCATTGTCTCAAATCTTACAATTAAAAACGTGCACAAACTAAATAGCCGCATAAACTACCCTCGACTTCATTAAATTATATATAAAGAACAAACGTCAAATAAATAATTACTCAGGCTTACCATTCGAGATGCACTGAAAACTATCAAGTAAGGCCAGACTCGCTTCAGACTTTTCAACCGTCTCACGCTTCAAGCAAGGTGAAAAAGGAAAACGATGCCATCCGAAATCAGATTTCCGACTTTAACAAGCGACGTATTTCTCAACCAAAAACCCAATAAACAAACTAGCCATGAATAACAGAAGACTCTTGATAGCAGCTGAATTTCATTTTGTTCATTCAGTGGAAAAAGACAGTTAAAAACAACACAAGTTGACACAAAACTCTGTCAGCTTCAGCTGTCAAAGTAAACAGGTTTCAAGATGCTGCATAAATTTTCCGCATGAACTCACCTGTCAAATTTTGACCAATCACAGCATCAAAATTGGACGTAGAGCGTGACCAACGCGTGACCTTGGTGAGAAAAATCAAAAAGCAACTGGGATGTATTCCCTGCCTGTAAAAACTTGCTGAATTTTAGCTTCCGAGGTCAGTTTGAAATCAAAATTTTAGTTGTCCGGCACATAAAAAACACAACATATTTCATATGAATTGAAAAAAAAAAATTAAACTTGAGCCTGCGATCATTTGGAAAACTAGTAACTTGTCAGCGGATAACTTCAAAAAGATACTCGACCTCGATGGGTCGACACCTGACCCCGAGATACGGTCGGTGATACTGGTCAGCGGATACCCTGTTTTGACAGCTGTCAATTGATCACAACATTGATGTGCAATATATGTTTGCAATATCAGTCTTCCTGTGCTCCCAAACTAGGCAGAAAGTGTGAGGATTGAACACTGGTTAGCCTGTGGTGCGGACGGACGGACGGACGGACGGGCGGGCGGGCGGTGTACGGTCACGTGATTACCAAATTTTCTGGGATGGGTAGATTACTTTAGTTATGGGGCTGCGCCCACGCGCGCGCTTCGCGCGCGCGAGGAGCTCCGCTATCATCTTATTTTATCATTTTTATTATCATTATTATTCATAATTTTTATTATTAGTGGTATCATTGGTTTTTTTCCCTATGGCGCATTTGGATATATTTATATAGATATTTGCGCCTTATAAGTTTTTGAAATTAAATTAAATTAAACGTCATCTCTTCTATGGATTTTTATGTTTGAAATTTTTCATCTTAATGAGCTATATATGAAGCGTCTTTTTCTGGGTTTTTCTACTTCCTATAGAGTGTTTTCACTCACGTGGCAAGCATCTATGCAAATTTATTAGAACAAAAGAAATCATTTGCATAAGAAAAGAGTACAACTCCCAGAGGATTGGTTTGGGACACCAACATGGCCGCCGTTTCATTGTTTTGGAACACCAATATGGCCGCCGTGACGTCATGTGAAAACACTCTATAGAGTGTTTCCACTCACGTGGTCAGCATCTATGCAAATTTATTGGAACAAAAGAAAGCGTTTGCATAAGAAAAGAGTACAACTCCCAGAGGATTGGTTTGGGACACCAACATGGCCGCCGTTTCATTGTTTTGGGACACCAATATGGCCGCCGTGACGTCATGTGAAAACACTCTATAGAGTGTTTCCACTCACGTGGTCAGCATCTATGCAAATTTATTGGAACAAAAGAAAGCGTTTGCATAAGAAAAGAGTACAACTCCCAGAGGATTGGTTTGGGACACCAACATGGCCGCCGTTTCATTGTTTTGGGACACCAATATGGTTGCCGTGACGTCATGTGAAAACTCTCTATACACCTATTCGGCTAACTCAATGTTGAACCCAATTTAAACCCTTTGGGAATAAAACGTTTTGTTTCAGGAATTCCCATATCATTTAAATGTGAATGCCACATTATAACGCAAATACAATACACAAAGAATCTTAACCCCGGGAGATTTCAATTGGGTACAACTTTGAGTTAGTGGAGTAGGTCTCTTAAGATCGTGACAACGCTAAAAATAGCCTGTAAAGAATGCAGAGTATGTGCATTCTATCTTCCTCGCTTTAAGATCAACTTGATAAAGTTTATAAATGCTCAGATCATTTGTTATTGCTCTATTCCTTCATGAGGTTCATGACCTAAATTGGTCCAAAAATATATAGAATACTGTATAAAGTAATAATTGTGACTTATCGGCCTAGAGTAGCTACCTGCAGATCGCTCTGTGGAAAAGAGGGATCACTGTTTAGGTGCGTGTTATAGGTTCGGCAATATTTATGTTATCTCTACGGCACGTGACAATACTAAAATATTTGCATGGTCCACCCTCCTCTTCATCTTCAGAGAGTCACCCTAAGGTGAATTTTTTTTCCAGGTTTCTTGGCCTCGAACCGCTCGCCTCCGAGCGTGGTGTTGCGTCTGTCGGAGATCCCACTAATCGAGGCGAGCACCTGGGAGATTCTGCCGTCACTTTTAATGCGCTTTCACGGCCATTGGTGCAAAGAAAACTGCGACGCAAACAACGTAGAAGAGCTCAAAGGGGTAATGAGATGGAAAAGATGTGGTTTGCAATGTTATTAATTTTATTTAGTACTATAACGATCTCAGTTTCATTTAATAGGTCGTCGGCCAGAACACTGAAATCTATTTGAATCCTATCACTTACTAAGTTATTTAATCACGGTAATTAATCCTTTGGCTTCTAGCATTAAGCGATATACAACCTTTTGATGTTGTCATCTGACCTCTTTATTTTTCACCTACAGATTACCGTGACACAGAAGTTTGCGAGCAGACTTTCTCTTGGCTGTCAAAATATGCAAAAATGACAAGGAAAATGAACAGATCACACTTTGTCTTTTTCATAATTTATGTTCGGCATTTACACAACCTTAGAGAAGAGGAAAAACTACGAAACAGTGGATATATGGCTTGCTCTAATAATGATCAAAGTTGAAGCATACTACTGATAAGGAAGAAAGATTGGTTGGAGATCGGATTTCTTAACTTTAAGTTTCTTTCAACAGCTGGCATTGAAACAATGGTTACATCTTCTATTCAAAATAAAAATAGTTCTTAAGGGAAAATGTAAAAAAACTATACAGAAGTAAAACCAAGTGCTCATAAAGCGCACTGAACTTCTCATGACTCAGGGAAAGTGCGACTTTGTAACTCAACTTGTCAGACTATTCCACACTTCCACACCTCTGAGAAGTGTGGAACTAAGTAAGAAGTGAAGAAACTCTGGATTTCATGGCCAGGGCTGGACATGGCTGTTGTTAAGTGCAAATGCGCTAAGGAGAGATGCTGAGCTAAACTGCGCCGATTAATGTAGTTGTTCAGACAGTGGGGAACTTTGTCAAAATATACATGACAATTTCTTGTACACCACAGCTGAAACATCGATCTCTTATCTGTAAAATGTTGGATGCTGGATGTAAATACAGTATTTTCATCAACATTAAAGGACCAGTCAAAAATTTTACAAACCAGCACATTTCTGTGTCACTTTGGCCATGTGATTAGACATAATAATTTAGTATCCCAGACAAAATCTAATGCAGCAACTAGTGAATGAGGTTTTGCCTAAGGTCAAAACTGAAGTCATTGAGGTTCATATTTCCTGTCATTTTGGTTTCCTTTTAGCCCCAGTTGATAGTGTTATAATACGCTCATTGCTCAGCCTCACTTTCATGCTGGCTTTGTGACGTAACTCGTGGCAGCGTCCCACTGGCTTAAGCAAACACTCACAACATTGCGTTTTATATCCCCGTTATTTTGGTTTTGGTTTACTCACAATTATAAGAACTATAAGAAGCTTTATTTCGCAGCCTCGTTTTCATGTTAGATTTGTCACGTGACTAGTGTCGTATCCCATTGGCTTAGGCCAACACTGGAAACATTGAGTTGTATGTCTCCTGTTATTTTGGTTTCGTTTTATCCACAGTTAATAAAGGTAAAAGAAGTTTTATTTCTCAGCCTCGTTTTCATGCTAGCTTCGTCACGTGACTAGTGAAGTGTCTCATTAGCTATGGAAAAAACTGACTACATTGAGTTTTACATCTCCTGTTATTTTGGTGTCATTTTATCCACAGTTTGTAGAGTTTTAAGATATTTTATTCCCAAACCTCGTTTTCATGCATAGTCTGTTAGGCTAATTTTTTAACCCCCCCTGAAAAGCCTCGGTGCGGGTTTCAAAAGTGGCAACAAGATTTTTCTTGTTATTTGAGGTCTTCTTAATACTTCTAGACCAGTTGCTTGCTTTCAGCACGAACTTCCCACGGGAGCTATATTTCTTACATATGCTCCTAGACTATTATGTCCTCGTCTGATGGTTGCTTTGTTAGGAAAGGACAATTAAAACAAATGACGGAGAGGGATAAAAAAAAAAAAAAGAAAAGAGAAACATTTTATACAGGCCAAAGCGCTTGAAAAAAATTCAAATTCAAATTCGGAATGAAAACAAAAAACTCAAGAAAAACTTTTCTCTTTTTATTTGACATGCTGCGAATTTTTGGGCGTTCATTTGGAGAGGGTTAAAATTTTCTGAGCCCGCATTTAGAGGGGAGGGTTACAATTTTCTCGGCGCCTTTGGGTGATGTGCGGGTACTAATGGATTTTGTGTTGCTGAAATATTAAGCACTGCTTGAAATACGTTGACCGTGCAAGTAATATTAACAGAATTGCATACTCAAAGCTGAATCGCATGGTTAAAAAACACTCTGATTGACTGGAGATAAGGAGTGACTTCGCGTAAAATAGCTTCCAATTTGCTAGACTTTGAAATGGCTTTGAAAACAGCGCACGGAATAGACAGTATTCGTATTCTCCGACAGCCCTGGGACGAGTAGGACTTGATCATGAATGCGAGGCTCATGCGGGGAACTTCTCTCCAAGAGGACAAACAAATATGAGAAAACTGCCGCTGATTTTGCCGAATTTAAGGAAAATTTTTAACATTGTAAAGTTCCGAAGGGCTTACATACTTGAGAAATCATTATTTCAAACAACAAAAGGAAGATCTGCTCATTATTACTAAGATAAACAGCGATCCTAACCATAATTATACTGATGAGTGGAGTGCTTGGTGAGCGAGTTTATCCCCGAAGCCATTTTAATTGTAATTTTCAGTGTCCTTTAAACTTTTTGAAGAATATCTTTAATTTATTGAAATGGAAGTAATTATCGAAAGCCTGCGATAAAGTTAACAGCGATGTTATCACACGTACTTTGCAGTTGAAATTTTCTAACAGAGCGGATGCAAAATCGTGAATGTGTTTTTGAAGTAAACTAAACGACTCATTCAGTGGATACTTACTTATCAGGACGGGGTTTAGCGTTCTGCACACAGTCCATGTGCATTTTAAGGAAGTTAAACCGGTTTGAACAAAGATGACTGGGTACAGTTTATTTTTAAATTTAAGTTACATTATCTTCGATAACAACTGTGCGATAGTACAAAAACGTGCACGCAGTTGAACACAGAGTTTGGTACGGACGATGACACTAAGCAGTTTAAACTCCACACTACAGATACACACCAGAGAAAAAAAATAATAAGAAGAATAAAATTTTATAAAAAGGATTCGAGTATTGACATTTTGACACAATATACCATTTTCTTGATTACTACTTGTTTCTTCTTTTGGCTTCGTACTTTTTAAATTTTGCTGTTAGCACGACCAGCTCTTCCCACAGTTTTGTTTTTTGAAACAGATATCCCTTTAGCTTACCCGTAAGGTTTCAGCTTTTAAATCTTGCAGTTTTTTTTACTGATTTCTATCGTTTTGCAGAGATTCAGCCGCGACTAACCTATGTTTGTTTGTGTTTTTGCCAAAAAGTTCCCCGCTTTAGCCTCGCAATCATGCTGTGAAGTCTCTCGTCCCAGGGCCGTCGGGGAATACGAATATCGTCTAATGAATGACGAGACTGAGAACTGAAAGCTCAACAATTCAAAGTAGACAGACTGCAACTTTTCTTAGTTGCTAAAAAAGATATATCTACGTGTCCCAACTGTTCATCAGTAGGATCCCTAAAATGCGTGCAATTCCACAACTGGTTTCGGCTCCATTAAATCCTATACCAATTGCAGAATATTTTACGAGGAGCCACCCACCATGTGTGCACAGTCACGGACAATAGTGAGGAAAATAACGCAAAGTAAAATTAAGACGTTAATAAACGAACTAAATGTACACGTCAATTAAATAAATAAACAAATAATGCGCGCGCTCAAAATAAAATTGTACAAAATAGACGTATGAATTAATTGCGTTCAATCCATGAAATGCAGGATATGTCGTTTCCGAGAGTCCAATTTTCAATTTTTTTTTTCCAGGGGAGCATGCCCCGAACCCCCTATATAATTCGTGCATTCGGAGCTGACAGTACACTTGTTTCTCCAGTGACACTAGTGCTTAGTAATGTTCGGTTACAAAAACTCCATACCTGGAGAAAATGAATGATGATACCGAGAAACAGTGGTCCAAAATCTACATAATTCTGGATGAAAACAAGTTTGAACACTAAAGAAACCATACAAAACAAGACTAAAGCTGCAGTAAAACGGGCAACAAAAAACATGCAACTTATTTTGCAACATTGTTGCAAACCAATTTGAATAGCGATGTTGCGCGTTTTACCACCTGTGTTCGAGGCTGTCTTGCAAGAAATAAGGTCGCAAGGTTTGTTTTCGTGGGTGGTAAAACGAGCAACATCACTATTCGACTAATTTTGCAGCCATGTTGCAAAACAAATTGCGCGCTTTTTGTTGCCCGTTTTACCATACTTTAGGTAGCCAATGAGAACATCATTAAATGAATAGGTGATCAAAAGTCTTCGTGAATCATAAACCTGGAAGAAAATCATGAATCATTGAGGTAAAAAACGTCAGGAATTATGAATATTATATAAGATTCCAATGATTCCGCTTCTATCCCCGCAAATATTGTAAATGGCAACACTTTTTTTATTCCAACGAAATATAAATTGTCTCGAAGTTACGCTGATATTCGGGATTCTCGCGATGCAGGGGGAGGGTTACAATTTTTGGGCACACACTAATTTGGAGGGGGCAGGATTTTTGGGCGTTAACCTGAGAGGGGCTAAAATTTTTGGGCCCTCACTTTTGAAATAATACCGGTCCTTCCCCCCCCCCCCCCCCCCCCCAATAGTTAATGACCGCTTCCTTAGCAAGAGATCAATTCAAGGAAGAGATGTGTCCAACTCACCCAACTGATAAAGGGACTATCAGCGGACTGCCATGTGAAAAGGGAGTTGCTTGGTGAACATCTAAAGGAGACCAGTCTCGGCATGGCTTTATTGACCCCCTAAAAGATACCATTCACAAACATTCTCTTTATTCCGAGCCCAGAAGCACAAAATATTGTCGTTCAGTCCTGTACACCTTGAGTGATACCACAAGTAACCTGAGATCAGACGTTATTTATTTATTTATTTATTTTGCTTCTCTGTTTCTTTGGTTCGAGAGGGAAAAAGATAAGGCCTCTAGGAATTGGAACTTAAGGACACATCCACATCATCTACTGAAGTGTGTTATCTCGACACAAATCTCAAGACTGGCGACGTAACCACACCTTTCCGTATCAGCATCTACGATAAGAGAGATGACTTTGCATTCCGAATTATTAATTTTGTCAACTTTCCTCATATGGACAGCAACATTCCCGCCAATCCAGCTTACGGTGTTTACGTATCTCAACTGGTGAGATATGCTAGAATTTGCACGTCCAAAGTTGACTTCATAAATAGACTCCGCGGACTTTCATTACGTCTCAGACAACAAGGCTTTGAAACCAATCGACTTCAGAACTCATTTAATAAATTCGTCAATCGCCATGGTTTTATCGTCGAGAAGTATGGTGCAGCCCTTCGGGAGATGAGATTAGCAATCCAGGCTTAAATTGCACCATCGTATCCTTGCATTGCTTATTTATTACTTGGATTTTATTTCAGTTGTATAGAGTGTTTTCACTCACGTGGTCAGCATTTATGTTAATTTATTGGAACAAAAGAAAGTGTTTGCATAAGAAAAGAGTACAACTCCCAGAGGATTGGTTTGGGACACCAACATGGCCGCCGTTTCATTGTTTTGGGACACAAATATGGCCGCCGTTACGTCATGTGAAAACACTCTATATTGGTAAGTGTGCACGCGCGCAATTGAATTTTGGGCGCGTGCATTATTTATTTATTTATTCAAGTTGCGTGTACATTTAGTTCGTTTAATAACGTCTTAGTTTTGCTTTGCGTTATTTTCCTCACTTATATGTGTTGTCCGCGACTGTGCTCACACGGTGGGTGGCTCCTCCTAAAATGTTCTGCAATTGGTATAGGATTTAATGGAGCTGAAACCAATTGTGGAATTGCACGCATTTTAGGCATCCTACTGATGAACAGTTGGGACACGTAGATATATTTTTTAGCAACTACCATAATTTGCAGTCTGTCTACTTTGAGTTCATTTAACAAGCCGTCAACCGCCCCTTAATCAATCTCGTACCCAGAGTCTTCAGGCTTTTTGGTCAGCGGGGCAACGTCTGCTTGACCTGTCACGTTATTAGCCAATCAGCGTTTATCAGACGGGAATCAAACTTCGGCGCTAATAATGAAATTAATTTAGAAAAGAAAAGAAAATACATCCATTCAGATGGCGATTAATAAAAAAATTAAATGTTTGTTTGTTTGTTTGTTTGTTTGTGATGAAACACTGCTAGCTGGAGCTGCCTTGCCTTTATTTAACAGCTACAAATTAAATAATAAAGAATTAACTGGTAAAGTTTGTTGATATCGTTCAGTGATGAATAGACTGCGTGCAGTCCCTCTTCAGTCAGTCTAAGCTCGGCAGGACTCGAGAGAGCGAAATGGCCGAGAGGAAACTGGAAACTACCTCCTCCCCAGCTTCCCCTCGGCTTCTTGTTTTTTGCCGTTTCGCTCGCTTCGCTCGATTTCCCCGCTCGCGTGACCATCCTAAGGGACTGCTAACAGTCTCTGTGATGAAAGCAATGAAGAAAAAGCTTTAGGCTGGTGCACTATATTTCACGAACTAAAAAGTTTTACGAAAGCGAAGATCACTCAGAATAACTCGCAGGTTTCTGAAGGAGGAATTACAATCAAATCAGGCCAAGATTCCATTCATGAATTGACTATTTCAAAAGTGAATCCGTTTGTCGCTTCTGTAACTTGTACCTGGTGTCAAAGTGAATTCAAATGATCGGTAAGCTTTTGACTGCAACTGTTTAGTATACGATGAGATGAAAAATATTTCAATGGATAAAATTTATATTCAGACATTCTTCAATTGCCCCCCCCCCCCCCCACCCCCCGCTCCCTTCTGCCTTTGTCAAATAGCCAGACTAATATTTCTTGAATAAATAAACTCTTTCCATCCCTAAGGCCTATCAAGTAAAATCACATGTACAGCTTTATTTGCCCATAAAAAGAGGTCTTTACAATATGTAACGTGCCATCATTAAACATTTTGGGAAGTAATACGGCAAATGAAGTGATTACACATAATTTCAATAACCTTTACCACAGGCAGCCCAAGCGCAAAATCCTAAAGATATGAAGTCCTCTTGTTTGTCTATCTGTACTAGTAGCCTTTTAAGGTAACGAAGGTCGATATTTCTTGCATTATTACTTGTGATTCGGGTCCTAACTGTTCGAATTTTCTAATTTTATCACATGTATTCGAATGTACAACGCTACGAAAAAAAATAATCATGATCACGCGAAATATTGATTCAAAAAGTTCCCTTACCTTTATTTCATAGCCACTCTGTGTCCTACGACCGGTTTAAACGCCGTTTAGTCGACTTTCTTTCCACTGAGTACTGAACACTATTCAGATGACCATAACAAGTTTGCTCTCAACATTTCGTGTTCATTCAGAGATATCATTCATTGTACTTTGACATTTCTATTCTCATTTAAAGATGATATGCAAAAATTCGTCAACTTTATTTTTAGCAATTTCGCAAAGCCAAGTGACGAAACTATCCAAACTTGAATTGTGAATTCGTTAATGTAACTTTTATCCATAGAATTCTTTTAACTTTATTCGTTACCATGATCACAAAAAAATCGCAAATTTTGTATATCTGGATTGATATGTAATCGATTTTATTGATAAATAACCTATTGAATAGGAAACTCTTATTTACAATTGCTTAATAAACCAAATTCCAGGGATATTCAAAAATGTAATAATATCGTTTTTGGGTACCCTCCTATGATCCGTCTGTTCGCCTCCGCTCGCAAAGAAGTATTTCCCGCGGCAACGGCGACCGGCGTTCACAGATTAAGAAACACGTAGTCGTCGTGTCTGCTTTCTCAGCTTTAATTACATAGGAAAGTTTAAATACAAATATCTAATGGCTTTTACTGCACTATTGTCATGAGAAACTCAATAACAAATGTCTTCTCGACTTCGATTTTCCGTACCTTCGAACTGGTACACGTATTTAATTGTATATTCCAATGCCTGTAATAAGCGCTGTCTTCATGCCTCTTCACTTAATATTTTGTACTTTGTGTGTATGACCTTCTTCTTCCACAGAAGAAAGTAAGGTCTGAATAAATGCAAAAAAGATATTTATAAGTCAGTAATAAGTAAGACAGTACGTATTACATAGTACGTAAAAAACTATATTTTTTTGTAAAACTACGGTAGTTTTTCAGTCAAATTCTCAGAGGTCTTTCAGTCAAAAAAAAGTATCGATGTAACAGCCATCATATAGAACTTAGCAAGCTTAGGATAGAGAACTGACGTCTAAGCGATCTTCTCCCAGATCTCATAAACTTTTTTTTTCACAAGGCTAATCCAAAACAAGCATTTGCTATTACCCACGTTGGTAAATGAGAAAGATATAATATACAGCTGTATGGCTTTGGACATCATTGCTAAATTTTTAAAGAGAAGATCTCGCTATATCTAAAGAGTTGTCGGTTTAAGTTAACCTGAGTAATTTTCTTCTAGTATTAAATCCTTCTGTAAACTATATTGTCACAACAAACGATAAGACGCGACTTCGCAAAAGTGTTCACAGAATACTTGATAGAGCTAGGTTACACAGCTCTTGATAATTCATCGATTATCTCCTGCATGGTTGGTCTCGCTTCAGGATCTGTCTGCAGGCATCGCCGTACCAGGCCTCTCAACACGCGGCTCGTCATCAGCAAAACTTGCTCTTCGCGATTTTTAGGATTTGGAAGTTCCCGGATGCACATTTCGCACAATAGAATACCAAAGCTGTAAACATCGAGCTAAAGAAAAATAAGAAAAAAAAAGGAAACACTTGCAACACGTTTTAAATTAAAATATGTAAATATATATAACTGATGTTGCTGCAAAGGTTCTCATATTCAGTCATCCTGTTGGCGAAAATGAGATAAGATCAATGCAATAGTTTATCAGCTTTGATACACCTTTGATACAGCCTTTTTCCGTTGATGCTCAAATAAGATTACGTCTGAAGACCCCATAAATGTAAAAGGACTACCTAGCTCAGTTACATACTGCATATACTCTACATCGGCAAAACAGCCTGCGTTGTGACCGGCCCAGACATCTAAACCATCGGTATAGTGAGGCCGTCTGCGAAAAAGTGCACAAAAGCTTCTGCTGATATCCAGCAGAGTTGCAAGCATATGTGTGAGCGTTTCTGATAGGCGGGTTTCTTACGCGCCTCACGATTGGTCCAATTCTTACGTTTTTGAGATGGTTAAATGCAGGCATGTCGAAAACTGGGAAAGAGCGTTGACAGCAGTGAAAGACCGGTTCGGACGTGAAAGCCTTTTCTAAACAAGAAAATACTCTAAGAGAATATTCCTTGACGGTCGGAACGTGTTTGTAAACACATTCCGACTGGTTCCGGACAATCTTTGATTTCCCAGTGTCTTCTAATCGCTGCGGAAGCACTGCCCTTCTAAACAACAGTAATCACCAATGGCGAAACTACAGGAGCTAAGGACATCACGCTTCCGTCCAAAGACTCGCTTATCTCAAGAAAAACAAAATGGACCGCATCAGACACATTCAACCCATCCTTGTGTCATTTGTCGCCATTCATTTGCCTTATGTCAAGGCCATTTCGCTTGTCGGAATTATACCCTAATGGGGCCTCTCTGTCAGGGACACCCAATGACAATTTTCGGAAAACTATCTGTTCCGAAGACGATTTGAGATCTTGAATTTTCTAAACATCTTTTGTTGAATTTCTTGCTTGCCCACCTCCCCTAAGATTTTCCAACACCTAAAAAATGGTATAATTGCCCATTTTTAAAAAGGTCACCTAGAATTTTCGGGAGCCTATTTTCTGGCTTAGATTTTCGAAATGGTAAATTTGGATCCCTATAATTTTCGGATCACTAGAATTTCAGCTAGGAAATCTGAACAGATGAAAAATTTTTAGGGATAAAAATATGCCTATATCTAGTGGTTTTGAACTATATTCTCGTTGGGTGCCCCTGTCTCTGTTGTTCAACCTAACTCTCAGGTCATGAGCACACTATAGTCCCGAGCTACGAAACGTGTATGGCTTGTCAACACTTTTAGAAAAATTGCGGAACAAATCACAAACTGCGTAAGAAATCAACAAATAAAAAACACCTACATCTGTCTTTGCGACTCTTCGTGATTGAAGCATGATACTGTGCACTAATTCGAAGACGCTATACTGGCAGCTTAGTGTGTCTGCAACGCAGGCTACAGCAAAAAGGTTACACACAGTAGTCACAGACACACACTCTGTCTGTGATTTCGTTATTAAAAACTGGGCCCTGAAATCGATGATGACGACCAACCTTGACTGTTTGGTTTGATGTATGTGCTTCAGGCGCGCAGTAAATGGCAGCTCCAGGAGCCACTGTCATGGTCTGCTGTATAAAATTAGCAGTGCCATAATCTGAGACTTTGCCTCTCCATTGGTCACCCTGTCGCCATAGCAACACATTAGCGCTGCTGACATCCCGATGAATGATTGGTGATGGTTTCTTCTGATGAAGGTAGTTCAGCGCGCGGGCTACATCCACAGAAATGACGCGTATTTCTGCTTCGGAAAGTTGGCGCTGTTCCAACAAAGCTCGCAGACTCATCTCCATGAGCTCGGTCACAAAAAGCGGAGTTCCCTCGTCATTTGTGGCGCCGATAAACTGTAGCAGACAGGGATGGCGGCAAGCTGAAGCAATATTCATTTCTCTTTCAAATAGAAGCCTGTTGTGAGGAGACAGAATCAGGTCATGGATTTGCTTCACTGCTACAGTACATCCACAGTAAGTGCCTTCATTGACGCTTCCCCAGCCTCCCCTCCCTAGGCAATTCTCTGTAATTTGAATTTCATCGCGGAAAATGACCCAGTCACACGTTTCCTGTCGTCGTTGTTCACTTATTCTTCGCTGGGCCAGCGAGAGACTTAACTCTAGCTCACTTATTTCCTGGTCTTTTTCTCTTAGCTGTCTTTCTAAGGCGGAAACTTGTTGGGAATTTTGTTGTTGTTGCGTGATCTCCCTTAACTGCCTTTGCAAATTTTCCTCACGTTGCTGCAGTTCTCTTAGCTGTCTTTGTGAGTTTTCTTCGTGTTGTTGCATCTCCGTCAACAGTCGTTGCAAATTTTCCTCACGTTGCTGCACTTCTCTTAACTGCCTTTGTGAGTTTTCTACTCGTTGTTGCATCTCCCTTAACTGCCTTTGCGAATTTTCTTCGCGTTGCTGCATCTCTCTCAGCTGCCTTTGTAAATTTTCTTCGCGTTGCTGCATCTCTCTCAACTGCCTTTGCGAATTTTCTTTACTTTGTTGCATCTCTCTTTGTGAATTTTCTTCATGTTGTTGCATCTCCCTTAACTGCCTATGTAAATTTTCTTCGCGTTGCTGCATCTCCTTTAGAGAGTTTTGTTCCCGCTGCTGCACTTCTCTTAATTGCCTTTGTGAATGTTCTTCGCGTTGTTGCATCTCTCTCAACTGCCTTTGTAATATTTGCTCACTTTCCTGTAACTCTTGTAATTCCCTTTGCAACGTTTCATTGTGCTGCTGCATCTCGCTTGACGGCCTTGGCAAGTCTTCTCCATGAAATTTTCTGGCTGATAATGAAACTTGTTCGTTTGAGTCTTGAATTATTTCTGTAAGGTTTCCAAAAGCAAAATTTAATAATTCAATATTGTCAATAGAGAGGAAGGAGTGCGTTCAAAGGTATAGAAAGAGAGTTTAGTCGAGAAAACGCTAAAATAATTTGAGTGGAAACTCGTAAGATTGCTATGGGGATTCAAAAAATTTAAGTGTCTGAATAACAACAAAAAGCAAAACAAGCGAGACAGTCAAATTGAGTGCGAACTCGGGCTAGTCATAATAGGGATTTGGAGACAACAAATCGGAACAAATTTGAAAATTGAGCCTATGGACCAGACTTTTTGTTCGGAATCGAGCGGTGCACCCACGAACCTCCCCCCCACCCCCGCCTTCTCCTCCTCCTAGCCCTATCCAGCGACTAGAGATTAGTCCAACATTACATTCTGAATTTGATAAATATGCAGCGTTTAAAAAATTAAACAATGAAAATGTATCGAGTGCATTTTAAAGACTTCGTTGACTTATGACGCTAGAGACTGGGTATGTTTAGGCGTACGTATATCGTTATCAATAGTAAAATCAAACCTGTGTACGACGGCCACCCTTGGCAAGGTGACCGTTATATACAGGTCATATTTGCAAAAAATACGAGGCAACTGAAAATTTTGGGAATATACAGAGTGACAGCTATTATAGAGGGCCGTTATATACAAGTTGATTGTATCTGGTATCCTTAAAGTCTTAAACAGTTCTAGTAATAAAAATAGAAAAAGCCAGGGAAGAACCAAACTTAAAAAAAGGAGAAAACAGAAAACAAAAACATCACTCGATCAGGACTCTGATCCCAGGGACAAAACGTTACCAGTAGTCCACAAAACTTTTATGTCCGAAGGGGTCGAAAATATTATCCTTTAAAAGCAAATGTACAGCTCTTTGGCGTTTAAAGCTAACTTAACCCACCGTTTGAAAAAGGAATGCTTCTCAAAAGGTTTTAAATGCAAAATGTCGTTAAACAAACAAATTGCGTGACTCGAGAAACGTATTTTCAAGAATGGTAAAATATTTGATTTGATTTTAGTAGGTCAATCGTGTGTTCATGCCTTACTTCATGTCACCTCTTACTTCAATTGAACATTCCAGAAAATACCATCACATACCATAATGCTCTTTGTTTGTCACCCCAAACTTTTGCATATGCTTTATTTGTCTTTAGTTTCTCTTGGGGTCATTTAAACTCCCAAGAGAACGAACTGAAGACAATGCTTATGCAAACTTTTTGGGGGAAAAACAAAGAGCATTATTGTATGATATGATATTTTCTGGAGTTGTCAATTCGCAAACGCACCAAAACAGAGCGACGAACACCCTTCACTTTAGCATATCATTCGGAATGTCCGTTATGCCGTTATGTGCGTCACGAATTCTTCATGTGGCTTGACACTATGTTCGTTCTCCTCGTACAGTCTTTTCAAAATACTCTCTTTATAAAACACACCGCAGGTAAAGAGAAAGTTTTAAAAACATGCGATCGACCTTGATCGACCCTTACTTCCGTAACTGATCGACATAAACTATTTGTTCGTTTTTCTTGCTGTTTAAAGACGCTCCTAATCGGTTATTACACAATTTAACGGTAAAAATCAGGAACCTTTTCCTCCTTTTCCTATGGAACCTTTTCGTCGAATCGTGGGTGCAGGGTCGAAGACAAAAAACGCACAGCAATATTTCCCTTTCCCTTTCCTACCTACTGTGGGTCTATCGCGAACCGCGTGATCATTAGAGAGAATGGCAGAAAAAGCATTGATGTTTTCCTGCTCATAAAGACCAGGTTGTAATAAGATTGGCGGAGGGTTTTTAAAAACATTGGTTGAAGGCGTAGTTTTGTAGTGATCCCCATTAAAGTATATGTTACCAGCATTGTTTGTCCTTTCGTCATTGCTCAAAATAACATCCCTCATTGTAGGCAGAGAAGCTTTGGAACTGTTGTACTCATGCAGCAGTTGTTTTTGTCCCTCTATGAATGCTGCACAATCAGTCTGGCTGCTTTCACCTACGGCCATGATAACATTGTGATCAGCTGAGTCAAATGAACTTGTTTTTTTCACCTTCGTCAAAAATTTAAGACCTGCAAAGTATGTGATAAGAACCTGTGAACATTAGCATCCAAACACATCCCACTTTGACCATTTGCTGGATTTGTTATCGGTCATCACAAGTTCAAATCTTCAGCCACGCTTTGTAAATAGCCAACTAGGACAACACCGACATTTCAGACTACACTTTCAAACTGTAATAATATACACGAAAAAAATTACTCAATTCTGATTGGCAGAGAAAGGAGTGCAGTTCTTCTGTAACACGAGAGCAAACTTGGAACACGAGTGCATTAATTGCAAATGGTTTCTGATTTGCTGAAAACACAAAAGAAACCACCACGAACCAATCAGATTAGAACTGTTTTACCAACAATATTGAAGAAAATGGCCATGGTTTTCAGCCAACAACGATTTGATTTTGTACGCAAAACAACAATAGAAAAGTTAAAAATATATATTCCTCAACACAGTAAAAAGTACGTCTTTCTGTCTAAATGTATTGAAAACGGGTGCTAAGGGAAAAATACTGTCAACAAAATCGAGGAAAATTGAGCCCGAGAAACTAAACAAACGACTTATAACAGACTACGCTAAAGTAAACAATAAATAAAAATAAACGGTGGCAACCACACGTAAGCCAGAACAGCTACACTTTTCAGGTATTTAAATGAACAAGGATACAAGTTTTCCATGGTAACAACAGGGATTTCAAGTCACGTACGTTATTTTTTGGAGGAGAAAGCTGTCCGGTTGCCCTCTTTAAACGCGTTTTGAAGCTAGTCGAGCGGTTCTCTGGTCACTGTCGTGTTATAAAGAGCTGAAACTTACCAGAAAGCCGTTTACAAGTCGTACACTTCGCAGTCTTGTGATCCAGTGTTATGTTCGTTATGCTATGTTATATTAGCTATCGAGTATTTAGAAAATCAAAAAAATTGTAGTATTGTCAATTATTGAAAACTGAATCATTGGATAACGCAATTCTAGAGCTCTAATTGGTTTAGGCATCATGGTATGAGCTCATGCTCTCCAAATATGGTAACTGTACGCGTCTGCTCAAAATTAAAAACAAGCTGAAAATCGGTCTTCTTTACAAATAAAGTCGGGAAGAATTCTCGATATTTTGTGGGCGTTTTTAATAAAACAATCATTCCATTCGCGCTTGTTGGATATGAGATGATTATAGCCAACTCATATCCACAGGGTTCGTACCCTTTTTAGCACCAAAACTTCAAGGACTTTTCAAGGACTTTCAAGGATACATTTCCGATTTTTCAAGGACTCCATGCAGTTCAAAAAAGAGCCTTGAGTCCATGTCTTTTTTAGTTTTTCCACAACACGAGTAATTTTATCCCGAAGGCCTTTCCGTGTTTGTTCCTCTTCCTTTGGAGTTCTACTTAAACTATACAGTTAGCAATGAAATTCAAGGACTTTCCAGTATAGACCACAATTTTCAAGGACTTTCAAGGCCTTGAATTTTTATTTTAAACTTCAAGGACTTTCAAGGACTTTCAAGGTGTGTGCGAACCCTGTATCCGACGCGCACACGTAGGCGAGTGCGCGTTTTTAATAAATATTAAAACATTTAATAAAATATAGTGTCAGATGCGTCGCTGCTCTGTAGGAATACTTAGGAACTTTTGAACTTTTATAATCATGTAGCAGCTCACCTATTTCAGTCTACTCGTGAATAAACAGCTAGGCGGCCGCGCCTGGAAACAAGATTGATCGATGGTCTATTGCTCAAGCAGCCTCGTTTACAGGCAAAAATACCATTAATGAACCTCGTTTCCAAACAAATACACCATATAATCCACGGTATATATTGCTCGCATTTTCCAAATTTGGTCAGCACTGGTTGGATATGAAGAATTAGCCGGAAGCTTTGAACCAACCAGAAAAGGCGAAATATTTTGAATGAATCATAATATTCCTTACTTTTTCGACACTCAGTTTACTGCCTTGATGAATTGCTAACGTGTAAAAATATCTTATTAAATTTTTTTTTTCAGTCATGTACTTCTCTTCTATTAACTATGCTCGCTCGGGACCGCACTTGGCAAATACAAGCCCTTTGTGATTCTTGTACGAACTACGCTGCGTTCAGTGTGTACTTTCAAGCCTTAGGCCCATTTTCTCCCTGGACGGTCCTGGCGTTTGGTTAATAAGATGTCAGTATCGTGATCTTGTTCAAACAACATTATATTCAACTGAGATCGTCTAGAGCCCCCGCAAATCAAGCAGGCAATAATTGATGGCCTCCTGAACTGCATTTTGGCCATGGTAATAAGTTGTCCGTTGTTTGCTTCTAAAAAACAGATGGAAATCAATTTAAGGCGAAATAGTAAGAAATCCTAAAAGTGGAATTTGCAGCGAGATTCAAAGCAACAAACCCTTCACAAAGAGGCGGAGTCTGGTACTTTTAAAAATAATCCTACCTGAAAGTCTACCAGGACCATAACCCATTGACGTTGGCATCATTTCACCTCTATCTGGTGATGTTTCATATTTCTCAGGATCTGGATCAAAGTCTTTTTCTGGTATAACAGTTTCAATATAAGCCCAAAGTGCATAATCTCTCTTACATAGAAACATTTGCTTTCCTTTCAACTTGCCAGTTCCAATTCCACGCCTCTCATCCTAATAAAAATAAAGCACAGAGAAAAGCACAAGTACGCATCTCAGTTCCTCGTTACACAAAATCAGTGGTTACTTCACACGTTATAAAACTGTGACTTTAAGGTATCAGCAACCCTTAAAATTGCCATTTTCCATATTTGAAGTTTCAACGTTTTCAAATAGATATGCTTGAGAGCTTTCCTTTAAAAAAAAATCAGAAGAAAATATTATTTCCGTCGAAAGATATCGGGGGTAAAAGATTTTTTCTCTTTAATTACACGGGTATGACAAGATCTGTCATACCCGTGTCATATATCAATTAACTTGCCTGTGAACTAGTAACGTGATACCGAGTGCGTTCTTCGACACAACACGTGCGAATTGTCTTCGCGTTGTTTATAGCCTTTAGTATTCTCCGTGGTTATTTAGCGTTTGCTTCGGTGAAAATTCCGCCAAAAAAAGAAAAGGTCGTGTCCGTTCTCGTCATCGAAACCGAGAGCGAAAAAGAAATCGAAGAGAGAGTTTGACAAAGAATGGGCCGCAAAATAGGCAGAGGGCGACAAAAGCTCATTTTATCAGCAAGAGAAGGGTCGAGAAGTGCCGCGAAAGTTTGTTCCTGTTACATGTTACCTGTCGAAGTCCTATTGCTAGAGAAAATTGATCCCTCTCTGATGTCAATCAGAACAAACATTTAGGTGTTATAATCTCATACCAGGTAGGATGACGCCAAAAATGTATTTTCTATTTTATCTCCAAACGCAAATTTGGCCGATCGACGAGTACGTTTTGAACTCCAAGTCGGCAGCCTTTCGATCAATTTGGCTAAAATTTGGCCAGAGTGATGCCATATATCTCTTCTACAAAACTGTGCCTGCGAATTTCAATACTCCTTTTCATTTTAAAGCTAGAGCTTTTTTTCCACAGGGAGTTTTGACTAATTGCCTTCCCCAACTTCATTTGCTAATAAAAGAAAAACAAACGCACTTGTCAAAAATCTGAGACCCGGTTTTTTGGTGGAACGTGTTGAGAAGCGAATGCGGTGTTAATTGTTTTCTTCCGTATATGTCCGGCGGGAGTGGAACATGATTTATAGAGACGTGTACTTTAACACAAAGCGTTCGAATTTCGACACACATTTAAGTAAATCGTTTTTGTTAGTTCAAATCCATAATCTGGAATTATTAAGGTTTTAAAAAATATATGGTTTATATGGGTTTTTATAAAAACAACTAACGCTACAGCGATCCGTGCGCGGACGGTCCTGAAGGGTGGCTGATACCTTAAAAAACCTAGGACCTTCAATTTGAAAATAAGTGCTGGCGTCAAAGCTGGAAGAAAATACGGAGAATACAGTTTGAAAATAAATAAAGTGACGGAAATGAAAATGACGCGTGAGAATTAGGGTGGTTAAAAGCAATTTTTAAAAAATATGCCATTTCCATGTATTTGAGGTCAATAAAAGAGGAAAGCCCTTCGAGTAAATTACCAGAGTTCAAGCAGATAATTTTTTTAGGCCTGAGTTTTGAGTAATTGCTTGTGTATATTTTTTTGATATCTTTATTTGCCCATGGAAATAACTTCATCGATTTCATGAACGATAAAGTAATGAATCCCGAGGAAGACACGATATTTTTGTGTTTGGCTGCTCTACTATGTCAATATTTTTGCCGATTCTCAAATGAAGGAGCGAAGGTGTCGACGCAGGATATAAACGGGTTTGATGTGGTGCTCGCGAAGCTTTCTTTTGACTGAAAGTTTAAAAACAACAGTAGCCGGGCCAGATCAACACGCGGCCAAGAAAATGAGGCCTGGGCACTGCACAAAAAATATCCATCCCGGAAGTCCTAGGGTGACCTTTCTAAGGACCGATACATCATTTGCCCAAAGCCACCCTCCCCTGCTGGAAAAATACTTGATAGAAGTCATCAGCATCAGCGGGCAAAGAATACTTTAATTAACTGCAGGTGGTACCGAAGTCGCTTATGCAAAACTGGTTTGCCTCGTAACTTTCCCACTTTTCTCCCAGACCAGCAAGCTAGAGTCAGCAGTTTACTCCGAACAGAAGAATTTTTGCCAGGCACATCACTTCTGTTAAATCAAATGCACAGAAGGAGGATTTGATCGACATCTTCGCGCCTAAATGGAGCAGCCAAACACACATAGATCTCTCGTCTTCCTCGAGATTCAGCACTAAAATGCTCTGGATCGAGACCTTGATGACTACTTCCACAAGCAAATGCAGACATCACCTCGTTTATAATCTGCCTACTCTCTGGAATCTCAATCTTGTCCACGTGCAGGAGTGAATACCCCCGATAATAAGACAACAATCGACTGCGACTGTTCTTACATCCGAACAATTTTTGGCTTTTTCCCTCTACTGTACAGAATAGCGTGCAGCCTCGACAAAGGCTCGCCAGTAATTAACTAGAAGTAGCTCTGTTGCAGAAAACTTGCAACAAACAAGGATGCCAGAGGTTACAAAAAGGGCCCGGGTTACAGGGACTAAATTTACGATAGATATAATATTTTGTTGAACCTGGAGTCAAGCGTTCGGTCTCTCAAAAAGTCCTCAAAACCGGTACCTATGGTCGTATAGAGTCATAATCGAGTGGGTTTGTGCAACTTTACCTGCAGCTTATTTAGGGAGGGAGGTGGACTGATAGAGGAGGGTGAAAAAGGACCCACAATGCGTCGCAATCAAATAGACTCACTGATAATTAAGTGTATGGAGCTAAGCAGAAATTTTACCATTTTTAGAATTACTCGGAGCACCGAGAATCTGTATTATAATATTTCAATTTCCTAAATGTCTTTATCATGTACGTCCTTCTGTAACGTACAAGCACTAGGTTACATTTATAGGCTTCCATGTATCAATTACAAAGCGGAAACAGTGCGTTAAAAAAGGCTACCCTAAAATAGTCACTCGCCACCAATTTTTAACTCGTAAATCTATTTACGAGGTTATAGGGAGCACTCCAGGCTGGTCGGTTGGTTGGTCGGTCGAGTGGTGTAAACTTTCATTGTATGCAAATGAGTCTCGTGATGAGGAGGCGGTTTACTTCGAGCAGTGACTTCGATGGAGCACTACTTTGGTCACGTTTTGTTTGTCACGTTACATGCTCAGCCATGCGCATATCACTAGAATTCTCCGATTAAAACCTGTTAGTCCAGAAAAACCTTGTCAACTCTGTTACGCATTTGAAAATGACTAATTATTTGGAAACAGTAACCATACAAAGATATCCAAAACTATCATTTCTGAATTTTCCAGTGACATCAGTCTATTTGTTTCTCTTTTGGTTTGAGCTGTTCGGCAGCTTCCCTCTGACACTGATACATCACCAACATCAACTTTGCTACTTGGAGTTACATTCAAGAATGTTTTTACTTTGAAAAGATTAAATCCGACTTTTCTCTCCCCCTGGTACCTCTAGCGAACCAAAGAGTGGTAGCGTCTCTAATTTTGCGGCCGTGCGAACGAGGAGCACATACGTGACCCATACGTATTTGAAAAATAATTGAAACCAAAAGGGACTCAGGCTTCTTTGGGAACTACTGTGATAGCGGTAACAGTTCTTTTTATTCTTTCAATTTTGTTTAGCAGAGTGACTGTTAATGTACTTGTTTTTGTATTACGCGTTGTGTTTTTCATGTAACTGTGTAACTGTATATATTGCGATACAATGCTCGGCGTTGGCATTTTGAATTATCACAAGTTTTGTGCTAAGAGTGTTTTGATGTCAGTGAGGTGACGAAAAGAAAAGGTAATGAGTCAATTGTACAGAAGAAAAATTGTTTTGTGGAGGAAACAAAGAAAGTTGAATTGAGATCTCGTCATGGGAAATTTATTTATAACAGAACTTACAATCCAGTTGGTTTAAATAAGGTTAGTCATTTTTCTCGACGCGGTCGTGCACCCAGCACACTACCGACGAAGAAACTAAAATCTTTGTTTAAAAAAAAACACGAAAAGTGAGACTTTTTGTATGGAAGGAAATTCTGAAAAATACACCACTGTCGTCTAAAATTCATTGTTACGTTAAAAATAGAAATGGTTTATACTTACACCAGCACAGAAGTAACTGTAAGAGTGTGAGGTTTTCACTAAGGGCAAGTCCAAACTTACTTCGAAAACAAGGGAAGGTTTAGCTGTCGTCTAGCATAAAAGAAGAGGCTATCTAGGTGGGGTGAGGTATCAAAATATGGTTTTAAGTATCCTATGTACATGCAGTTATCCATTTTATAGTGCTTACACGAGTTTGATTGACCGAGTTAATTTTGACCAATTTAAGCTTTCTACTGATATGGAGAAGAATCCAGGATCTTCAGTTTATGTAGATGCTACAAAAACGATTCACGCTTCATACTGTCAAGGAAACGTTGTAGTATTTGGGGGAAATGCGGGACAATAATGTGTTGCAATGAGTTTGTGCGCTTTAATTTACAGTAAGATAAGAAGGATTACTTCAGTCGATGATATGATTCAAATAATGACTGTTGGTAACCAATTATACTCTAGTCTGTCATTTCGTGCAACACAATCTGTGTTAATGTTAACAGAATTGCCCGAAATGCGTACTTATACAGTGTTTGAGCGATTTTTCTAGCTTGAATACAGTGAACGTGATACTTGTAACATGCATGGTGATGCCAAAATTGAGGGGTATCACTACTGTATGCCACTTGAAACACTCTTAGCTCTGAACCACAACTTGTTCATTTTAACTGTGGGAATTATTGGTGTTGATTCTCACGCTACTGATATGTGTGGTAACAGTCATAGTCAAGGTACGTGTGTATTTTTGGAAAAACCATCCATGCTTAAATTAGTACAATACTTTCAGAGTCTATGTACACGTAGGAATGAGAATATATATGAACTTAATGCTCTTAACCCATAACCCCTTAGATAAAAGCAAGTAACTAGACCAGGATTATTGTGGGGAAAATGGGTAAGGGATGAAGTACTCCAAATATGGACAGCAGGTCACTTTTCTCTACATATTGGTGTAACAGTCCAAAATCTACAAGGGGAGAGGTGATAATCCTCTCTAGGGGGTGATAATCCCCCAGGATAGTGAGAGGTGATAATCCTCTCTAGGGGGTGATAATCCCCCAGGATAGTGAGAGGTGATAATCCTCTCTAGGGGGTGATAATCGCCCAGGATAGTGAGAGGTAATAATCCTCTCTAGGGGGTGATAATACCCCAGGATAGTGAGAGGTGATAATCCTCTCTAGGAGGTGATAATCCCCCAGGATAGTGAGAGGTGATAATCCTATCTAGGGGGTGATAATCCCCCAGGATAGTGAGAGGTGATAATCCTCTCTAGGGGTTGATAATCCCCCAGGTTAGTGAGAGGTGATAATCCTCTCTAGGGGGTGATAATCCCCCTTGGGTACTGGAGAGGTGGAAAGACCTCTCTAGATGTCTAATTCCCTGGTTTAAGGAGTAACAAGAGTCTATGGGGCAAAGTGTGACCTGTATGGGAGCACTTCATCCCGAACCCATGTTTATTAATTGCCAAAAACTCTCATATAGATATCATCACTAATTTAAGTTAGAATTGTGTGCCTGCTGCCCGTCAGGAAAAACCCTCAATTATGTTTGAGGGAAACCTGAACCCTCCCGAAAGCAGAGCCAGACACTTAACATGAACCTCGAGGGAGAGAGGTTAGACGAAAATATAGTAATACAAGTTGTAAGTGAATGACAATTAAACTTTATCAACTTAAAAATTAAAATAAGGCCCAAAGTGACTAAGTGCACAAGCATGTTAAGATGCCTGGTAGAATAATTCCCCTCAGTAGAAACCTCACGTCTTTTCTGCCATATCTTCTTGACAACTGCCAATTGATTCAAAGTGTAAACAACAAAGATCAGTAGTTCTTATGACTGCAAAAGTATAGAAGGAGCCTCTTAAATTTTAAGCAACAGAAAAGACCTTATATATAAAGCCTTAAGAAAACCAGCAGATAGAATCAAGCCGTGATAAGGGTGGGTGGGATGGGTTTTTGTTCCACGAAGAGAAGAATATTGAAGTGCTATTTTGCTGAGCTAGGCGCGAAAATATAGGCATCAACTGTACATGTGATAGCTGGCATCTAATTGGCTGAGCAAAACAATTAGTGTGACAGGGGTCACATGCAGGAAGTAACCCCTGAAAGGAAGTGAGCTGGTTCCATTACTGGTAAAGGCGGGTTTATGGTTATCACATTAACTTTAATTTATCCTGTTGTATAAATTGCCTTTAAAGGTGTAGATATTGCCAACTTTGAAGTTGATCTTTGTTCAATGTTCTTGTTAACGGTGCTGTGCTATAGCAGTTTATGCAATGCGTTACAGTCTGTTATTAATCCATGTGGATACTGGACTTAGGAACTTTATCTGCCCTTGCTAGTAATGGGAAAACACTGTACAATGTGATGGGTGTGAAAAGATATTTTGCCAGTTGATCTTCCTGAAAGTTAGAGTAGTAGTAGTAGTAAACTTTATTTAAGTGTCAATCGTTCTAGCATTTTACACACTAATTGGTGATACTAATAAAAAACTAAGATAAACATTAAAATTTTGTGAAAATTGAAACCCTTATTCAAAAATAAAACTCTAGTTAAACACATTTTTAAAAACCTACACTTATTCTAAATAAAACTCTAGTTACAAACGTATTTTACGAACGTACACTAATTACATAATCACGATCACTTTTTAAAATTAACTATTGCATAAATAACAGTTCTTGCAGCCCCCGTCTTCAATTAAGTGCGTTAAGTCTCTTTTCCTTATCCGACGTTTGAATGTACTCACACTTTCCATACCACGTTCTTCCTTTGTCAACTTGGACCACAAAAAAGGCCCAAAATATTTCAGAGAATGTTTCCCGTACTTAATAGTGTTAAAGCGTGGTAGGGTAAAATCAGAATTCCTTAAGTTGTATCGTTTTTCTCTATCCCCGTTTATGTTGAAAAGGTCTTGTAAATACTTCGGTAGTAGGTTGTTCTTAGCTTTAAAAATTAGAATGGCTATATCTTGTAACCTTCTGTTATAAAGAGTCGGTAGGCTGGCCTGCAGAAGCAGATTCTCGTATATCAGTGGAGCTGAGATAAACCTTATTGTTTGTTCTGTAAGCATGGTGTCCTATGTTGCATTTTGGCTGAGAGCAAGTCTGTGTTGAAGATGTGCATTTTAAAACTTTGTCATGAAGTGACAGGATGTTTGTCGTGGATTGGAAAATACTGTATAAGCTGTCTAGTTCAGCCAAGAAGTAGAGGAAAGGATTTATCTTTTCTTGTGGGATATGATGAAAGTTAGTTGGATGAAATAAGACTTGTTAAACGTATCAAAGGCATACAGTCATTAGTTGAAGAAATTTGCAAAATTACACAAAGTATTTTAGATTGTCAAAGACTAAAATATGAAATACACATTATATTATGCTCATGTAAAATTGAAAGCAGTGAAAGGAAAAATATTGCGAGGAAACACAGGTATAGTTTATTTGAGTATTAAGAGATGAAACCTCTTGAAAAGAAACATTTAGCTACAACGAGAAAAGAAAACAGGCAGATCGGCGTATAGATTTTTGCATTGAACAGCATAAAAATAAAATAAGAAAAGGTCCCTGTTATGTATGTTGTGTTTGTAATCAATTACTTTACAAGAGATCAGTTCACATTTTTGGCAAAATTAAATATTCGTGTCAAAATTTTTTCAGTGTGCAGTCTACATTTTCCATCAACACCTCAGTGCCACCATTAACAGAGTTTGATCCATCACCAACATCCTATAAAAAAAGCCCCATATAGAAACCCAGCAACTACCTCACAAACTACACCCATTATCTTAGCAATCAACTTCCAATATAACTCCAAACCTACTAATTCACTCATCTCAACTAACCCCTCAAATATACAATACCATTGCACTACCCACATATCCCTCATTCACATAACAAACTTTACGAACGCTTAGTTCAACCACGCCCAAATATACGCTCCCATAGCGTCTTGTCTGTACCTAGTCTCCTACCAAAATTTTTGGAAGGTGGTTAAGATGGATTATAGTTTAGTAGCTTCAAGAAAAATAAACTGGGCATTTCACGTTTCGCGGAAAATACAGTGAGCAAACAAGTAAAAAATACAATCACCAAATACAGAAAGTTATCAAAAGCTCCAGCTCGTGATTACTTGACGCTTTAAAAAGTTTTGAAAGTGTCAAAAGCATGTTGCTTGCAAAGTCTGTGACGTACCAAGAGAAGAATTTGCTCGTGATCTATGTTCGTGCGTATTCTGTATCTTTCAGCTTAATTAGTCGTGCATGTTTTAATGTTTTTGTAAACAGAGCAAGAGAGTTAAAACTTGAGCGGGACCACCCGTACGGTAATTGAAAACCAAATCAAAATAAGGACCAGGCGGGATAAAATTTTCAATAAAACTTAAAATATGAACGGTGTACAGAAAACGAGAAATTAGAGGTTGAGAAAGTAATTATGCATTGCTACAATCATTGCTACTTCTGGTCAACGTTATATGACAACGTCAATTATTCAAAGTCACAAACTAGACCGAACAGATGATTGGGTCATTAGCAAAATGGAATCGCGGTGGAGCATGCAGTTTATTTTCGCCGATCATTTTGATACGTGTTGGCATTTTGGCAACGACGTAACTTCCCTCGAATCGAGGCCCCTGGTTTTCGTGTATTCATTCCCGCCTAAACGCGTACATCGAATATAATCAAAGGGTGCCTATGGCTAACTTGTGGACTAATAATTAACTACTATTACTTGGAGTAATCGGAGCTTTGGAGAGTGCGTTCGATATGTTTGTTAGGCGTACAGGTAGCAGTTGAGGGGGAAGGGTGGTTGCAATATAGATAAATATCATTATGGCATATTTTGAACGTAAGGGTTGCGTACAGCGAAACCTCTATTTAAACTGTGTACCATTATAAGAAGATTTTGAAAAGATATCGTATGTTTCGGTGTCAAGTGCTCGTAATCGGAGGAGACATTGGCCAGAATGCGTCGGACGTGTAAATAGAACATTTTGTTTTACTGGCGCGATTACAGGGCGCAGTTGCTCATAGACCGATTAGTGCTTAACCTGGTATTCTTTTTCTTTCTTCAAAAAGATTTCTTCGGATAATTTTCTCTGTTATTTTTAAGAGCATCCAATCATGAACTTGTTGACAAAATGAATTAAATTGAATTTACTGTTTTAAAAGCTTTCACATCTGGATTCAAACTTCGCACTAACTCTGTCAAAGCCTTTAATGGAATGTGCATGCGGCTCACGTCAATAACTTTCCCAGCAATTTGGTCGAGCGTGTTGATTTCAGTGACTCGAGAGTGGCGCTACTGTGGGCTGGTTTATAAGCTTTTCCTAATTAATAACATAGAGTTAAAGTGTTCGTTTGTCCGGTGCCAAAAATATCACAAGTCATGATCAAATGGCGCGGCCGAGAATCACATCTCGGTAGATCTACTTTGTGGCACAACAGCTGCCGAGCTACACAACTCGATAAATTTACTTCACATCTCGGTAGACTTACTTTGTGACACAACGGCCGCCAAGCTACGCAACTCAATAAATTTACTTCACGCCACAGTGACATCTCGGTAGATTTACTTTGTGGCACAACGGCAGCCGAGCTACACAACTCGGTAGATTTACTTTGTGACACAACGGCCGCCGAGCTACACAACTCAGTAAATTTACTTTGTGGCACAACGGCCGCCGAACTAAACCTGGTTTGATGCATGCACCAGGAGTCGCAGACATTTTCCAAAGACAGTGACGAATCATACTGAAAAATATGAAGACTTAATCCAAAGTAAAATTTAACAGCAAACTTCTGAAAGATGAAGGCTTTGGACGATTCAGCAATCAAAGATCGATGTACACTTTACGAAGATTCCGCAGAAGATGAACGCTTACGAAGACAGAATATCAGACCTCAGCAAACCTTTGAAAGATGAACGCAACACGCGAGTTAGTTCGTCAAAGTGACGCAAAACGTAAGTAAGCGCCTCAAAGCGAGGCAAATGTGTGTCGACGACCGCGAACATGCAATCTCGAAAAAACCTGCCTTATAAATTGCACCCAGCACAAATTAGGGGTTGCGTTCTCGTACCTCGAACGCAAAAATTAATTATTTTAAAAATGAAAGCTGATAATTAATTTGCAATTTAAGTCTGCCAAAAAATGAAAACATGTTTTTAAAAAAGCGAAACAAAACGAAGAAAAAAGGAATTTCCTTCGGCGGGAGTCGAACCCCAGACCATTGGCATGTGAGGGCAATGCGAGATCTATTGAGGCACGACAGCTAAAACTGATCATAACTAACATTTTTTGTCCGTGAAATTCTGCCGGTGGACGCTGTTTGAAGCCAATAGAGCTTTATTTATGAAGAATTGAAAGATATAATCGACGAAAACAAGCAGGATTTTGACGGTAAATTTCGTCGCATTTGAAGAACATATGGCCGACAAATGTCACGCAAAACGGTCGCGAAGGCTCTTGCTGAAGGCGTTGTACGTTCTCGGCGTTTATATGAGGAGAATCAATTACGATTCTGCAACAGTAAACATTCCCTTTTTTAGTGAAAAAAGAAACATTTCATTTCAGAATGATATTTCACTATAAACCATGAGATTGGGAGTCTTATCGTGAGAAAAGTTTAAAAATCGTGAGCTTGGACCAGCTTGGGAGTGAAGAGCAATCGCTGATCTTTTCGTCATGTTTATCGCCTGACGAGTCAAAAAGCTTCAAAACTTCGTAAACGTCTGTCCCAAAGTTGGCTATAGTGCTAATTTGAAACATTTAAAGTCCACATGAAGACAACGTATCGCCCCATGGAAGGGTACAAAATCATAACATCAATGATCAAAAGCTCTGGACACATTGCACGCTCAGCACTTCTTGATCGCGGAACGGGAACGATAGATCTACGACAGTTGTCGTTTTGAGGTTGTTAAGAACTTTTGTGGAAAATGTGAAGTATATACGTACTTGAGATATTGATAAGTAAATAAACGATCACCCACACGTCACGTTCGTGTCACGGGTAGTTTTGAACTTAACCGTCACGCACTTGACTTGCAGCAGCTCATTTCCAATGGAAAATATTAGTACAGTGAAACCTCTATTAAGCGGGCCCCAATCAAGCGGACAGGCGGACCACCCGAAATGTTCGAGGGATCGTGATGTCACGCGCGACATGTGATCCCATACAATTACTGTACTTCGTAACGCCCGCACTCGGCTTGATTCAAGTGGTCGGTAGAAATGCTTCATAAAACACAGCATTTTGCACTTTTTGATCCCAAATATTGATATAATGTAAGAAAAATGAATAAAGATAACTTACCGTATGTTTTTGGTGTCGTGTTCTTCGTTTTTGTGGCGCTTTCAGTCAGGGGTGTCAGTTTCAAGCGACTGAGAGCGCAAAAAAGATGCAAAATTTTGTCCCCGAATTTCACCATAGAACAAGAGTCATCCGCAATGGGGAGTAAAAAATATCTGCGTGTTTAAAATAAACTTGCTATTCCGCCGGGACAATTATAAAATCAATTTCAAAATACCATTACCTTCTATGAAAACGTGCAACATAAGCTATATGTTCACACTATACCGGACTGCTTTTCGTGCCGACACAAAAGCTGTCCGGTCTGAGTATGAACACCTTTCCGATAACTATACTCCAGACTACACCTATACTGTCCACTTCAGAGATCGGCGAGGCGCAGATATAGTTGTATTATTTTGTTTTTGAAAGATTTGTAAGTTGAAACTGTTCTATGATCATCTGGTAATGAGTTCCATAGCCTCGCTGCTGTGTAATGCCAAGACCTTAGTCCGTAAGTGGTGGTGTTCACTTTCGATACCGCAAGAATGTCAGTACCTCTGACGTTATACCTCGACTTTCTTATGTTAACAGTATCTGATAGGTACAGCTCTGATCACGCCAAATAAAGCCATGAGATTGGTTGTTTAATTTTCCAGTTCTTCGGTTGATCGCTTACTACAAAAATGTCAAGCCTCAGCGCAGAAATTGAAACGCGGCAATATAAACACCTCATGAAGTCACTTGCGGGTTTTAAAAGGAAACATCCTCTTCATTCTATTCGATACCGCTATCTGCGGACAAACGTTTCGGCATATTTTGACAACGCGGGACTCAAGCTTTAACTTTACATCCAGAGTTACTATGAGTAAGTCAATTTCGTTTTTTATTGCTTAACTGTGTTGTCACATTTAAACACAGGATTTTCTCTTGATTTTGCCTAAAACCATTGCCTTGTATTTCTCGTGATTGCGTCTCATTTCATTTTCCTCGTACAATTTGTCTATCCTACCAAGATCCATGTTAAATTGGCCACTTCCACTTCCGTAACCGTATCTCCCACATAGAAAATTTGCGTTTCGTCAGCAAAGGTTGACAGAGTGCAGATCATTTGAAAAACTATTGAATAAGAGCAGTCCCAATACTGATTGTTAGGGAATTCCTCTAAAGATTGTCTGCCAGGCAATAAACGCGTTTCCGTGTTTACACTTGCTGACGTCCCTATAGGTAATCGTTTAATAATCAAGTCAATTTCTTCTCATCAGCTCTATATTAGTTACCACAGTTTGAGAACAACAGCATATCGGACGCCCAATTATCTTATGATTGTCCAGCTCTTTTCTCCAATGTTCCCGCAAATTGTAATACATTTTTCACTGGAGCTCCTCCTAGAAAGATTGCGAAGTTTTGGGCATAAACAATAAACCTCGTTGATTCATCGGCAATGCTCTTTGAGTTTGAAATGCTACCAGAAATTTGAACCGTTTCAGTTCTTATATATGATCGAAATACTTCACTTCAGTGTAGCGTATATACACAACCTACAGAACTGATGGAACTGATAGAATGGAAAGCGAGTGTTGATGCTTTCGCAGCGAACTTGGGCAACGATTGTGTCACAGCCTCCTTCACAGGTCTGAATCACGAATGCACGTCATTATGCGCATATCAGCAACAACGCCTTTACACTGCTTTCATGATGCCACCTCAACAACTGGCAGATACCCGTTATGTATCCACCAGTTTAAGAACCAAAATTAGAGAAAAACTGAAAATTTTACTCTTTTAAAAGTTAAAATTCTATTCAAAAAAGAACAGCTAAGCTTTAAGGCTTACATCAAAATCCGGCTATTTTGAGAAACTTTTTATTTCCAGCAAATTCGTCACCAAGCAGGCTCTTCATTGCAAAGTGAATAAACAAATAAATTCCCTGCATATTGCGATTCAAATTTGTAGTTGATATTCTCATTCTCTCACGTACGTCACTTCCGGGGAATAATTATATACATGAACATCGTTATCCCCCAAAGCCTTTAGATACCAAAGTTTACACTATAAGCTTAACTTAGAAAGAATTGGAAAGATATTAGAGTGCTTTTTGAGCAAGTTGAAGTGTATGAATTCTACATGTAACAGCTACATTAATCATGTCACTCACCAGCTCTAACCCTATAATGGTGTGAACTTGTCCATGTGAGTCTTTGTCCTCACCAATATAACGAACAGTTCCTCTGACAGGAGCATCACCAGCAAATGTTACAACTCGTTCATCAATTTTAACTTTATAATCACCTCCTTTCCGAGGTATATGTACCTCCTGCTCATGATCATTTTTTCCTTTAAATAAAGAAGAAATCCATCTTGAAGCAAAACTACTTGCCAATGGACTACTTTCATCTCTCTTTGGAGATTTAGGTGATGTTGAGTCCGAATCCTCAAAAGGTGTAAGTTTATCAAGAGCAACAAAAACTCCTGAGTCTGGGGCACATGTGAAATATCGCTTGTCCCTGAATGTACCATCTGATGATCCTTGGCCAGGATTTCGCTAGAAGGTATTGAAATGAAAAAGAAAAACCAATATAAATCTTAACAGCAAACAGTTTAGCACATAGCACTTGTTATGTTTGCCACGTCATTAAACAACGAAACAGTCTTTACTTTAGTTTGACGCGAAAAAGTATTAAAAACTTAATACAACATTGTATCAATACCGCATTTACGTACGGAAGATATCAGACAAATCTTAAATGAACAAATTAACCCGTCAGCTGCTGGCATAGTCAGAACTGTCCTAATCAAAACAAAATACAAAGATTTTTTACCCCAGCTCAAAAAACACCAAAAATAACCCCAATTCAAAAATGACTGCGTACCAAGAATAATAAGCCAATAAAATATCTTACCAATAGGATATGACAAGTCTGGACCATGCACGTAAAGGTCCATTTGACCGAGTCCAATTTAAATGAGGGACAATATGGATCTTTTGTTTATTAAAATGAAAAAAAAAAGTAACAAGGACAAAAAAGAACAAGATCAGAAGTATAGAGTACCCCATCCCACAGATCTGACTCAGCAAGTGTCTGTTGTGCCAGGGAAATTACACAACCAACAGCTAAATCTAAGATTACATGACATTACCTAAAATAATGAAAAAAATAATATATTACTATTTTTTCTAATGTCATATTAACCATCCATTTACCAGGCACATGGGCAGCTTGTGGTCGATCAAACCAAAAACGAGTCTACTCTTCATATGCAGAGGTCCCAAGAGTTACATTTTCAAATCCCATCATCCCAGTCCACATTTTTGCTCAATTCCTAATCCCAATGGTTTTTATGGGCATCCCACAACCCCGGTATACTGGCATTTCGAAATCTTGCCCCCTCCAATTTGCTTTTAAATTAATCTAAAAAATTCCTGGCCTTCAAATAAGGCAAATCCTGGATCCCAAAAAACCTATACTCAGGAGAGTCTCCTTTACCATTTGGCCTCCGTCATGGAACTATTAGTGCATTAAGGATCCCTGAATTTGCTGCAAACAAAGAACAAGGCAAACCAGAAAAATAAGTTGCATTCTTAGCTAAATTTCCCCTTCTTACAGGAAAGCCATTTTGGTAATCACTTACAAATAGGCGTGTTTGTCTCTATCACTGTATTAATCAAATCAAGTTTTCAACCTCCTCTCCTCCGGCAGCCCAAATACCATTTGAATTTTTAAAAAAACTTAGTTTTCAAATGGCCCACTCCCTGAACTCAAAAGCCATACAAATGCCTCATTATTGGTTTATATTAGGTGATCAAAGAGAGCAAAAATTAATGCCCGGGGAGGGGGGAGGTTACTCATTACAACCAACTTTGGGTAAAGATGAGTGGCTGAGGGTTTGAAACCCACCCTGATAAGGACAATAAATTCGAAATAAATATCCTAAAATACATAACCTGTTTAGGACAACACCATGAATTAAATTACCCTGTTAAGGAAAAACTTACAAAATTCTTTGCCTTGTTTTAAAAGGTCATTTAATGGCAATGGCAATTGAGAATACCAACTGGAGCGAAAGCAAATTTCATCAAACAAATCTGAACTCAATTGTGCAGGCTATATCCTGTTTACAATAATAGGCAGGACAGCTTGCACAAAATTATTTACCCTCTCAAGGACAGACTGGCATGCAAAATTAGTAATTATATACCCTTTTTACAGTACAAGACAAAAACTATACCCTGTCCTCTGGCACATCACCATATAGGCAATATAAGAGAGTACCCCTGGATCAAATTCCCTCAAAGATGGACCTTTTTTATATACTCTTGAAGGTGAGTCTTTAGACGGATCAAAGGTTGGGGAATGTCCTTTCCCTTTTAGCCAGCCTCCATAATGATTTACCAATTAAAAGAGACAGATTTTACCAAGACATTCAATCATAAGAAATTGAAGCAAGAGTTCAAATTCTCCAATCCCTAATGTACAGAAAATTACAGTCAGCTCTCTCTAAGATAGATGCCTTTTGAAGCAGCACTAAGTGTTTGTCTAAGAGAAGTGTCTGTCTTATGGAGAGTCAAATAAAGGGAGTAGAGAAAGGCAGGCACCAACTCTAGGTGTCCATTTTACCAAGTTGTCCATATTACGAAGAGTCAACTGTATCCAAAAAGCCATTCAAATGGCCCATCACTGGTCTATTTTAGGTGATCGAATTCCCCCTCCCCCCTCGAGGTACCTAATTAATTTTTGGTAGAGATGAGTTGTTGAGGGTTTGAAATTCTCACCCAGATTAGGACGAAAAAATTACTAAAGTCATTTATTGGCAATTGCAATTGACAAAATTTACTTTATAGTCATTGCCTTTGTATACTCAGAACACAAATCAACTCAAATATGCAATACCCAGTTTACAATTAGGTCAGACTAACGTGCAAAATTATATACTCTGTTTACTACAAAAACCAAGGTCAACATCTCTGGTAGAGTGGTATCCTAAGGGATAATTTGGCAATAATTACCAACAAAAAAAAAAAGTTACTTAATTACAAAAGCTACCACCAGTCCATAGCCTCTTTCTTGTCTCTCATATTGTTGTTGAGTCCATTGTCCATTGTGAATATCACTAGGACCCAAACTACATCATAGATCCTACTCCCATCACAGTACTTTGACTGTGATTTCTTAAATTGGCAAATTTTACCTTTTTTGCTTGCCCCTTAAGAAACCACGTAACATTGCTTCCATCCCATCACTCCTCAACAGCATGCAAAGATGACCATGCAGTATTGTGAATAAGGTCTATTTTTATAGGCTCAATGGAGGACCGGCTACGAATAATTAAAGAACAATTTCCAATCTCCAATTAAGGACAAGTGCAAACGGGACCCTAGACTCATGCAAGGCACCTCCCTGATTTTTAAATAACTTATTCAAACCGTAGATTACGTGAACACAAACATGAAAAAAAAAATACATCCCCAGACAAAACTGTTGAGACATTTCCAAGTATTTTTCAATTTTTTACCATGAAACAATCTTCAGATAATTCTCTAAACAGAACAAAGTCTAACAGCCAAATTGCACATGTGCATTTCTTGTGTTACCGCTAACAACATTGAAATGGGGGGAGGACAGTCTTCTAATTTATGATGGTTATCATATTTGTCATGGGAGGACAAGTGAAAAAAAATATTTTTTAATGTGTGTTAACAGATTTTGTACTGGGTTGTAGGTTGCAGCTAACAAGCCGCGACAACAAGGTGCAACTTGTCACTGAATAAAGTGCTATAATTTTACCACCTAATGAAAATTTGTCTCATACTGAAAGCAAACACCTGTGAACTCATGAGTGACATAAAACATTTAATACAAAGAAGCCAGTGAGAAGTCAACACAATAGACCCAGGGAAAATAATAGCTAGAAAGCAAAGAAAAACTTTACAGGTTTTTACACCGAGGATGACCTGAACATTTGCTCACAGAGTGTCATGGAAGTAAGCTTAATACTACTGATTCACCACTCTTTCAGTTCAAGCTATGTCAGTATTCACACCTTTTACCGATTCAGACCCATAATAGAAATGGCAATTCTGCAGTTAACAGGCTGATTGCTTACTATTATGGCACTAGACATCTTCTGTCGAATAATAATCAATCCAGAACTACAATCATGGACAAAAGTCTTGGGACACTTGCATTTCTTGGGTGTTTTTCAATTCACACAGGTCCAACCCCTCCCCTCACCCCACAAACAATGTTGGATGCGTGTATTCAGAATTTTTTGAGAGCTTCAACTTTGTATAGGGTGGGGGGAGGGAGAACTGCAAGAAAATTTTGAAAATGGTGCAGTTTTAAGAGGGAGCCGAGAAATGATGGAAAAATATGCATATTGCAGTACTGTCCCAAGGACTTTTGTCCAGGATTGTCTGAATTCTGGTTTTGGGGGAAAAAGTCTGTTTTCTTCATTTTTCCTATGCTTTTTAGGCATTTTGGAGACAAGTAGGTGATCACATGCAACAATAATGACCTTTGAAACTATTTTCTCAACATAGCAAGTTTTTACAAGGCAATTTGCTGAATAGCCATTTTGGGCCCACTCCCCTAAACTGGAGCCGAGTACAGCGGAAGTTGGTCAGGCACGATGTTTCGAGCATCGCACACAGTACTCGGTTGCAAAACCACAGTGTATTATCAATATTCGCTACAAATCCATTAAGGAAACACGGCTAAGATATATTTCAACCAAAAAGTAATTGTATTTGAAATAATATGCGTCAAAAAGGCCATCCCATAAAGTGAATACAACAGTACTCACTTGATTCAGTAAGGAAAAATTATCTTGTTCTTCTTTCTCTCCATTTCAAAGTGAGTACTGTGACTAACAGGGTTCAAGGAAAGTCATTTTTACAGCTTGCCATTCGGGCAAGGTGAAGCTAGCATTTACTAGCCCAAATGTCATTTCAACTAGCCCCTAATTTTTTTGATGAGCAGAATTGATTTCACAGTTCTTCTGTAACTTGAATTCATCAAAATACTTCACTTGCCTGTCGGGCAAGTCAAGACCAGAATTCACTAGCCCGATAGCAAAATCCACTAGCCCAGGGCTATCGGACACTACTTTCTTTGCACGCTGGACTAAAGAGCTATAACAATTGCGTTTTCATTGTAAATAAAAGCATCAAAGGATGTATTTACAGATAAATTTTCTCTCACCATCCCTAAGGTGTTAAGATTCTATAGGAAAAGCACACATTATTAAGGTTTTAGAGTGAGTACTGTTGGTGCGTACACTGTCCAGCTATGCAAATCAGTTCAAAGTAAACTCACTCATTGTTTACTAAGTTTGTGACAAATATCACGCAATGTAATTTTTGTTAGCAAATAAACACAGAGAAATAATTTATTAGCAACACTTTCAAACCAAAAACGATCCGGTAAAAGTCTCTAGAAGTCAGCGAAAAACTGTTTTGCCACGAACCAGGCGTATTATGAAACAACCGCTTTTTTCTTACATCACAATTGCATTTGTAGCTCCTTTCATAATTTTGTGTTGTACAAATAACAGGGATGGCTATTCACATAGCTTAATATTTTTTCATGGCCATTCTATCTTTTGGAAAACATTCTTATTTTCTCTACCAAGCCTACTGGATATTTTGATATTCGTACTCATATTGAGTACTAGCGGTGACTGTAATGTAAACATCTCTGAGCAAGTTATTACCAGGTAAATGACCTCGTGCTTTGTCGTATATTCACACCTTTTAGCAATTCAGACCCATAATAGAAATGGCAATTCTGCAGTTAACAGGCTGATTGCTTACTATTATGGCACTAGACATCTTCTGTCGAATAATAATCAATCCAGAACTACAATCATGGACAAAAGTCTTGGGACACTTTTGCATTTCTGGGGTGTTTTTCAATTCACACAGGTCCAACCCCTCCCCTCACCCCACAAACAATGTTGCACGCGTGTATCCAGAATTTTTTGAGAGCTTCAACTCTGTATAGGGTGGGGGGGAGGGAGAACTGCAAGAAAATTTCGAAAATGGTGCAGTTTTAAGAGGGAGCCCAGAAATGACGGAAAAATATGCATATTGCAGTACTGTCCCAAGGACTTTTGTCCAGGATTGTAGCTTAAGGCTGAAACCCTGACCCTGTTTAGGACAAAAAAATTCCTAAAATACAAACCCTTTATTACCCTGTTTAGGACAGACTTGGGCAAAATCTTATACCCTGTTTAGGACAAACTGGCAAAAAATTATATACCCTTTTTAGGAAAGACTCACCAGAAATTATATACCCTGTTTAGGACAGAGAGGACAAAAACCATATTCCGTTCAGTGGCACACCCCCATATAGGCCATATAAGATTGGTCCATTGATCCACCTGTGACGATTTTGCCTTAATCGCCCCCTGGATTGCCATGATCCGCTTATACCGAATCCATCTCCCAGATTGAAATTTCACACATCAACAATATAACGTAAGAAATTAATACTTACAATCAACTCTACACCAAACATGGTTCCACGAAAGGGGGCCACTTCACCAATGTACCAAACAATTCCGCGTAATTTCTTGGAAACTCCGCGCTCTTCAACAAATACCTGACTTCCGGGTGAGATTTGTCGCCCGAAATTTAAACGTTTCCTATCAATAAAAGTTTGATATCTCAAACCCATTGAAGAAATAGCCAAGAGTAGGTCAGCATCTTTCATCGTAAGTCGCGTTATGTCTTGTACAGAACATTGGAGGCGTAAACTTTTCCGTTCAACTCCAACGAGAGCTATTCTTGTTGAGTCGTTAGGTTGCTCTGTTTCTGGAAGAGCCTCCAATAACTGTCCTTTTAAAAGCTGTGTAGGTGTTGACTTCATTCCACCTCCATTCCTTCTCTCGTGCAAACAGCCCACACGATCTTGAACAAGAATATAATATTTTTTTTTTGGCTTCTGCCATGCTAAAATGAAACTAATCTGTTACTTTTTGTACAGTAGCATAATTTGTCCGCAACGGAGAACAACGTCTAATTATCTGTGAATGCCGCCATCTTCTAAGGGAATTTCATGACACCGCGGGAATATGTTTTGTGACGTCACAGTACCTGGTCAGCGGTATCTGAGTTCGTTCGATATCTTTCTTGTACTTCGCAGGCAGCCAAATGTTCGCAGCTAAATGGGTTTATAAACGTTGATGTCGGTTTCATCGCATATCGTGGAGTTTAACGAGCAGTCTTCGCTTTTCTGAGAATAGCTTTCTTTAATAGATCGTGAACCGAGCTAAAGAACTAGTAAATACAGATGACGCGAAGTAAGCTTAACTTCGTGTAGCGTTGCGTCGAGTCAGTTTGAATTGCCTTCCGAAAAATGTACCAGAAGCTACCATGGACAGCCAGAACAGCAGAAGATTTTGAACACTGGCAAGGTTTTTGAGAGTAGCATTGCGTTCATAATATGCGATAGAGGTAAGCCACTTTTTGAGAATTTATCAATAACTTTGTTTAAGGCGCTAAACGTAATTAGCTCAGCTGCCGTTTACATCATCATCTTACAAACAACCCTGATATTTTGTCATAAGTTAGTTGTAAGCTTTGATAAACTTTAAAAATCTGCAGTTTCATTACCGTGCCTTTGTCTTTTTGGTTTAGCCATCAACTTCTTTTTCTCATGGTTGAATAAAGACAAACAGTTCATTAACCACAACATGAGTTCAGTAAACATATAAACTGGGCATGTTAAGAACGAAAAAATGACTACACATGGATTCAATGACCACACATCAGTTCAATGATCAAGCCCGTAGCTTAGGGTTCCAGGTTGTATTTTTATTTCTAAGGGTAGTAACAGTGGTGTTTATTTCCCCTGGAAAGGAGGGGGGACCATACGGTAGTCATTCAAAAATTAGTCCATTTTAATTGCTTGTTATTCATGCCAACATTGTCCTGTGATCAGCTTATTAATAATTAAACCATTTCCTCCTCATGGAGCTAACAAAAGGTGTATAAATAATTGCTTGTCCATATCTATTGTTCAATGTCAATTTCACCTTGACAATTCGATAATTTCTTTATCACTGTGCTTCCATCCTGCTTGTACTTCCAATAATTACACTCAGAATTTACTATGACTCTCCCAATTCCAAGCTTCTGGATGGTTCATGCCTTGTTTGTTCTTTTTTAGAATGAGGTTAGGGCAAATGATGTTGCATATACAACAATTTTGCTTTTACTTTTAATAGAATGGGGTCGGGGTAATGGTCTTGTACAGGAGGTTGTTAGATGTTAGTGATTTATCAGTTTTAACTTTTTTTATTCTTTAACTATATTTATCAACTTAATGTTTAGTTTAATATTTATTTTGCCTTACAGATAGTTGCAAAAGAGATGCAAAGCAAAGTGGAGAGCATATCTGCACCTTTATGAGTAGCTGTAGAAAATACATCTATTCTCAAAAAGAAAGAATAGATGTATTTAAGAAATAAACATATTACTTTTATTTCTTTTTCTTTTTCTACTGTTTCTATAAACTTCCAGTCGTGCTATTTGTTTTGTCCATATTAACTTATGATTTTGCTTAAATCATCAACTTGTTGTTCGAATGTTGGTTCTGTTAAATGAACTGACAGCCCATTAGAGTTGTGGCTTTTAAATGAAATATTTGTTTACCAATGGAATTTTTATGTCTTTACCTGAGAAGTAGTGTTAATCAATAAATCTACAATCAATCATCTACTGACGTGATACAACTCACTTTGACTCTGAAGATGACTACCGCACAGGTTGTCGAAACGTCAGTCACTGTCAACGACAACAGTCCTATTCAGGACTACGTTAACCCGGATGATCAAACTCAACCTACTTTTGAAATGACTCCTGGGTTCAAACCTTTCACAATAAAATTAATATGAGTTTTGCACATGATTAAGTTATTATCAATTCAGGAGAGGGTGAGTGGTTGGGGACAATCCTTTGTATGCCCTCCCCTTCCCATACAGTGCATTGTTGATCACATGGGTACGCGAAGTTGTGTCATTCTGCCTTACAACTTCAGTGTGAAAGGACGTCAAAACCTTTTTTGAACTTCCTCCCCTGGCCTTGTCCTTTTATTTGGCCTTTTGTGCCTTTACTGGGCTGAATATTTTTATGTAGCCAATATGGTGAAAGTACTCTTCATAAACTTGTTTACTACACAAGTTACATGATTCTGTTTATTACAATAAATTAATTTATTCAAGCAGCCTTGGGCATTTCCCATAGCCATTTCCACCCATATGACATGTGTCTTAATTGCCCCGTAAACAGAGCTCAGCCAATGCAGTATCCCAGTTTTTAGTAATATACACAAGGGTAACACGTAAGTAGCATACACGCTTAACTACATGTTACAAAACATATGTACATGTAGTTTTTTTGTTATTCCCTTAATAATACTGAGCAATAAAGAAAATACAGAGGGTATGTAACAGGTGTTTTAAAAGCATGGGACCAAACTGGCCCTCTTTGATCATCCAGTAGTTTGAACTCTGCTGATGGGACACCGTCGAATGGAATGTGTCAAGAGTCCCTTGTGTTTGTAATACATGTAAGTAGCCTAATCTCTAAACCAGTATGTCAGGAAATTTATTAATCATGTGAGGATAATTTTTCTTATTCCACTGTTTATGACTAGCTCTGGCTCTGGCACTTTGGTTGGTTCCACATGCATAAGACAAAGTGTGTTTTCTCCTTCAGAAGCCTGAGAATGATAATTGAATAATTTAAGCTTGATTTTATAACAACTGTGTAGGACAATAAAGTTCTATGCAGAATTTCGTAATACACTACTGTGATTCTTTGCCCAATCTAGTATGTCAGGAAATTTCTAATTATGTGAGGATATTTTTGCACATACTGCTTTTTGTGGATCTGGTGTATAATTGGTTTGTTCCACATGCACATTTACATTTGTTTCCTCCTTCAGATGTTCTTGTACTATACTTTTTTACCACCTTTACTTTTATTCCTTTTGTTTTTTTTCTAAATTCAGCATCTTATGTTATTTTTAATAAAACATTCACTCCATACAAATCTCTTGGTTGCCACTGTATTCATAACCAGAGGACCATCAGCCTTCTCTGCTTCACATCAATTCAGGCACAAATGGGTGGACAGCATTAATGGCAATTACAGAAACATTTTTTTTTTGCAACAAAACTCCCTTGGTTATCACAAAACTAACAAATTATATTATTGGTAATTTATGTGAATAATCCTGTCCCAGACCATTAACTTATAAATTGTCAATAAGAAATGTTTACATGCTCACTTATAATGTTTACTGCATTCATAACAATGGATAATAATTTTATTATTTCAAACTTTGATAACACAAAAAGAATTTCAAAACAACTTTGTAAATAACTTTCAAACTCTGTATTATCAATATTACAGAGAAAAGGATTTCCTGAAAAGTAGATAAATAACGCATTGAAATACTTATCCTTTATACATAAACCAGAATTAGGGTTTCATGACAGATTTCCTTCACTCAGTACAGCATCAAACAAATCAGGTCACATTTACACATTTAGAAAATAGATATAACACATGTGGAACTGACTTTTTTGTGGAATGATCTTCCTATTGATTGGAACGATCTGACCATAGAAAGAAATGACCGTAACTGTGGTCAGGAAAACCCACCTCCGTGACAGTGTGATCTTGTTTACGCTTTTTTGTCACAATCTTTTCGGCTTTTTCCTCATTTGGGCCAGTTGTTTAACATCTTTGGCGCTTCAATTCTGCAGCAAAGTACCAGCTTCATATAACGTTTGAAATAGCTTGCACGGGATGGTACGAACGTGCAACTTCGCAGTGTGTCAACAAGTTAAAGGGCAGGAACACCTGCGGTCGTCTTGTCTTCGTATCGAATCAATGTGTCGCTGGTATACCACTTCAAGCGGCTCCAGCTCACCAGCTCTGCATACTTGAAGATTGGTGTGTCTTAGGGGACCGCTACAGCCCTCGGAAAGGTGCCTGTTTTTGGCCTTTGCACACAACATCGGCGCAACATCTATCAACGTTTCACGAAGACTATCGCGCCGCGAACCTTTCAAAAAATTCACATGCTGTGCAACCTCAGTTTAACCCGTGCACAAGATAAAATATGGAATACGAATAATAGAAACGATAGGCGAAGTTCAGGAGCTAAGTTTTCAGTTTTCGCTCTAAGTTTTGGGGTTTTTTATCGCCTACCGGGCTCGCGTTGAAAACCAATTCAAAGTTGCCTGTGTTTTTAATTTTAAAAGGCGATGACGCTGACCAGCAAAATACTGTATCGCGCCTTCAAAAACGTATTCCCGCGGTGTCGAATTTCATACATGACGTACCTCCTATTTCTAAAATAATTATAGCGGAGCTCCTCGCGCGCGTGAAGCGCGCGCGTGGGCGCAGCCCCATAGCTAAGGTTCAGGGCGGAAAAACGTAATGAGCATGCGTGAACTTTTTTGCCCAGATCCCCTGGCCGGGTCTGAAAAAATGGCGGGTTTTCAAATATTTTTTTCCTTAAAAATATAATGTTTCCACTCATAACCTGGAAAGAACAAGCAATTTGTCTTCAAAAGTTGCAAGCTGTGGTTATAACCTTATCATTACTCAATTTTCTCGAAGAATACCTCTTAGTAAAACGGAGTTTAACGACTTTAATTTCCTTGCGTTGCACTGGAAATGTGCATGCGTAGGTCCGATTTTTTTCAAGATGCATTCACAAAATGTGTTCATATAAGGAAGTTCCTGGATATATAAGGTCCGGAGCTCCACTGTGGACGCAAAAACAACATATCTTTGTACAGTGTTTTGCCCAAAAAAATTAACGCTTGCCCACGATGCGTTTTAAGTCACTGAACTTTGTCGCACTGGAGCTGATACTTTAAAACACGCTCGATCGGACACTCCTGGCTTTGTAGATCACTAAAATATAAACAAAATCCTCAATGTAAAAGTTATTGCGTTGATATGTGGGCAGAAAAAAAGTCAATCTTTATCTAGTAAAATCTCCCCAAACTTCGGTTTCAAAGCAACTGTAGCTTACTTTTGAACTTGATCGTTTCGCGTACTAAGAGAGAAATATAAATTATGCTTTGTGTTGTCAAGTTGAACATGCATAACATCTGTCAAAAACCTTCGTGTAAGTAGGATTTCCTTCAAACAAAGTTAAAATTACATTGCAAAAACTTCTTGCGGACAATGAAGAAATGAGTTTTTTGTACGAAAACAACCTACCTAAAGATCTTAAAAGCAAAACTATCAGTTTCAATGAGCTTCGCAGGTAAACCATGATTCACCATGTAGCTATTTTTCATAACTCAGTGAATAACTGGTCCATGTGAGGGTTTTCATTCAAGCAAATTAAACTCAGCCAATCGTCAGAAAATACAGAAAACTGCACATAAGGGTATTTGTTTTGCTCGCCTCAGACAAATCCACCTCCAGCAATTGTTTACGGGCAGAGTCAATTGTTTTAAAGTAACTGCCGGCAGTTGTCACGTTCTCTACTTCGCAGCGAGTGAAAAGGGACTTTTGCGTACAGGAAGTTATTTCTAATAAAGAACAGAAACTTGCACAGTGCACTGGAAAACAAAACTATGTAATTAAAAGTGAAGAAAACACTGACTGCTATTACTTGAGCAACAGAAAAATGATCGAAGTAGTCTTTTCTTCTCGAGTAAGCCTACGGGCCTTCTATTTCCGAGAAAGTTTTACGGCGCACAAATGGTTCTTTGACTGAAGAGATGGATAAAGCTGGTTCTGCAAAGGGAATAAATCTGGGCATGTGAAAAAGTATTTACTAACTACAGAATACAAGCGGGTTTTAATTCAGCCCGGCGAAAGACGGCCAAAACAACTCACAAATAAATCGGAAAATGCACAATCAAAATACTCGCCTCTTTGGAAATGTTCAAAACTTTTTATTCCTGACCTTAGACCGACGGGATGATCCGTTTTTCCTTTAACATTGGTCGTTCCGAGTCCAAAGTAATTTTCAAGTGACGAAAAACAAAAACCACACAAAAGTATAAAGGCTTTTCGAGAAGCAAACCTTCACACCACGCCTTGTGCATTTCATTCAGTCAGAACTCTGTCAGTGACAAACAAACAACACTCGAACAGTTCGGCTCGAACGCAGTCAGAAAAGCCTGCCTTGAGCCTGCGATAAGGGATGCGCAGAAGCTTGCGCAGAACGTTTTTCCGCCCTGAATAGCTAAGGTAATCTACCCATCCCAGAAATTTTGGTAATCACGTGACCGTCCGTCCGCACCACAGAGGAACCAATGTTCAATCTCACACTTTCTAGCTAGTTTGGGAGCCCAGGGAGCCTAGGAGAAAACTATTAATGTGATCAATTGACAGCTGTCAAGACAAGGTATCCGCTGACCAGTATCACCTGGCCGTATCGCGGGCTCAGGTGTCGACCCATCCAGGGCGAGTATTTTTTTGAAGTTATCCGCTGACAAGTTACTAGTTTTCAGATGATCGCAGGCTCAATTCTTTTTTAAAATTCATATGAAATATGCTGTGTTTATGTCATTATGGCCCAGCACTATTAACATTTTGATTTCAAACTGACCTCGGAAGCGAAAATTCAGCCAGTTATTTAAAAATGCAAGAAGGGAAAACAGATGGTTTCACTTTTCTCAGGATAGTCACGCTTTGGTCACGCTCCACGTTCAATTCTTATGCCCTGATTGGTCAAAATTTGACAGGTGAGTTCATGCGGAAAATTCATACAACATCTTGAAACTTGTTTGTTTCAACAGCTGACGGAGGCTGACAGAGTTTTGTGTCAACTTGTGATGTTTTTAATAACTGTCTTTTTTCACTGGATGTACAAAATGAAATACAGCTGCTACCAAGAGTCTTCTGTTAACGTTATTCATGGCTGGTTTGTTTATTGAATTTTTGGTTGAGAAATGCGCTGCTTGTCAAAGTCGGAAATCCGATTTCGGATGGCATCGTTTTTGTTTTTCACCTTGCTGGATGCGTAAGCAATTCAGGCCTTACTTGATAGCTTTCAGGAGCTGCATCTCGAAATATGGTAAGCCTGAGTTATCATTGTATTTATATCTGTTTTCATGAAGTCGAGCGCAGTTTATGAGGCTAGTTTATGCACGTTTGTGTTTAGATTTGAGACACTGATCTGACCTAGTATGAGGTCTGACATAAGCTTACAGAACTTTGAAAAGCCTTTAGTCGATATTTCACCGCACATAACAAAAAAAACCGTTCCGAAGAATATTTAGATATTATTTTGGCTGTAGAAAGAAAACTTTCAGCGATTTACTTGTCGCGAGTTCATCGAGGAAAACAGCAAACACCGGGAAGCCGGCGGCTTAAAATTAAACTTAATTTTTAAGCTTAAAGACTCTAGGATTCTTATAGACAATTAAATACTTGTTTTCGTGAATGAAACTTGTTGTCTCTGTAAATGTTCTACCGAATAATATTTCTGATCTTTTATTTATTGTTAGTTGCCTTTTGCAATTTTCATCGCTTTGCCGCCCTTTGCCGTTATTTGTTTACAGTCGTTCATAAACATCGCTTGCAGGAGTACAGTATGTGGTCCTTGGTCCGCGTCTTTTCCGAAAATGAAAAAATATTTCGTCAAGAAAAAAAATACGTTGAATAATGAAAGATATCGTGATTTACTGATTAGCATTCTTTCATATGATGAAGTTTCAGCCTTCTTGCTGCGGGTGAAGACGCGAAATTAAAGTTTGTTGACAGGTAGGTTAATTTGTCTTTCTTGCAGTTTGGATTTTTGCGGCGCCGTAAATTACGTGGTCATGTTTACTTAGCCTGCGAATAACTAAAACGCAACGGGAAGACTTGCCTTTTTGCAGAACAGGTTTTCAGATCAACTTATTTCTGCTGTTGGAAGCATATTGCTGTAGACGCTGAATTTTTTGTTTTAGCGACTCTTGAAAAACATCACCAACTTTCGCTTAGCGGTCCTTGGTCCGCGTCCTATGACCTTCGTTGAATAAAACTTTCCAAAGTAAAAAGCGACGGCCTTTGTTTTCGAAGAATGTTTTGAAAGTCGTCCCTATATACATGTCTACAAGTTCTCTTTTTTAATACTTCGAGTACATACAGAGTTTTTGGTAATTATTTTCGACCCCGCTAAAAACCGCTCGCGACGCTCGTGTGGGAGACTCGAGAAGACTGTTAGAGGTGACGAATGGTCTTTGCGAGCATTGCAATTTTTTTGCGAGCACGAGCAGAAATAAAAAATTTGCTTTGCGAGCTTGCGAGCAACTCCAAAATTTGGGGAGCACGAGCAAGCGAGCACTCGTTTAAATTTTGCGAGCAAATCGAGCAAAGGTAAAATTTTGCGAGCAGTTAAAACTTTTAATGGACCATTCATCACCCCTACTGTTGTCTGAAGTCTTTGAAAGAAAAGCAGATTATTTTATGCTCACAACATCTTCCGAAAAAAACTTTAGCTTAATTGCATCAAGAAAGGAAAACAATACAAGAAATAATGTGAAAATCACGTTTTCGTGTGGAAACTATAACATTTTTACGTTTTTATCGTGCTGCTTACCTGAGACGCGGACCAAGGACCAGATTCGCGGACCAAGAAACATCGAAAACGGTCGCCTTTTTGCGAATTCCAAGCACAATATTTATGTCTGGAACTTGAAACTTCAGGATTATCGACAGGAACATAAAAGCTATCTTCAGGGAGAATTTCAGCTCGTTACATGAAGATTCGGGTAAGATATTCAAGTTAATGACTTTTACACGCGGACCAAGGACCACATACTGTACTCAACGTACCGCGCGTATTACACATCGCCGTGACGGTCATAAAACTATCAATAAAAAATAAACACAATAAATTCTTTATTATGTTGAAGCATAACTCTGTTAAAATTTCTTTGCAAACTTGGTAGGTGATTTTGGAATTTTTTTGAACGGTTTCGCTAAAAGCCCACGCGTGCTTCGATGGTCCTGAATATTGAATGAATGGAATTAGTCTTGAAAAATTGTGAAACTGACTGCTAATTGTCTGAGGTCAAGCGGTCTGTATGATAAAAACAGCGCCTCATAGTACTCTTTCAGCTCAGATGTGACGTATAAAAAGTATAAAAGGTTGATTTGCACGCACCCAGATTTGTTGGCAAGATTTTCTAAAGTAAACTTGTCGAACGTAAAAATTCGGCCTGATTTGTTTTCCAAGAATTTGTTTTCCACGCCTAATCTACCGTGATCAAGAGCCATTATTGCTCTAAAATGTGACCGAAGATGATTGCCAGTGCTATTTTTTGGGTGTACATATAAGGCTATCAAACTCGATGCAAGATTTGTTTCACTCTAAAATCACTTAGCCTGTCCCTCAAAAGTCACAGGAATGTGCCCTTAATTTAACTGATTTGTGGATTACAAGTTTATTGTTTGTTTTAAATTATAAATTTATTAATGGAGCTTCGCTTTTAGCCCTGGATAAATCTATATATTATTCAAACGTTTACGCCATCAGCGGTCACAGGTTCCTCAATCTCCTAGCGTGTCCACACTAAATAACATCGACCGAAACCTGAGCCTCAGCTAAGTTCCTCGGAACGACCATAAGCCACGTAATTCGGCGCAATACTGCTGAGTCTATTGTAGATTTAACAGTTTTTAGTAATATCAACTGTTAATGTCAAAAATTGACCCTTTTTTTTTTTTTAACTCAAATTAACATTCTCGCAGCCATCGATCAAATGAGCGGAAGCAGGAGGGTTTATTTTGTAACACGCCGCTGACATATCGATGACTCATCTGGTTTAGGTCGAAGTTATCTGGTGCCTTCCTCCTCAATCATGCATAATCTTTAGTTTCACTGCTATTTTAGCGAGTTTCAAGTAAGGGTATCAATATTTCGGGTATTTTTTAGCACGTCTTCCATTTCAATGAATACTTAACCTACGATCGGGCGTTTGTTTTTTTCACTTTCGGGGAAAAAAAAGGGAAGAAGAACTACCTGATCACAGGTTTAATTTTACTGAATGCTACGCTTATGTCTCTTTTGTTTGTGTCAAGGTGCCATAATCAGCTCCAGGTCATATCCCAATCCAAAACTATCGTCATCATGATCAGGGCAAAAATAATGCTGGAAAAGTACGTCATAAACATGTATTCTCGCTTTTTTTTTTGTAAAAAAAAAAACAAAAACAAAAAAAAAAAAAACATTAGTTCCTCTAGCAACCTTTGTGGCCATTACTGGTGTGGTATGGAATCCCTAATGAAAGGGTTTCCAAGTTTCCACTACAATAGTGGGTAAGGTGGGGAGGGAGGATGTGTGTATACAAGAGTGTTGTATGTATAAAAACAAATAAAATTGATTAATAGTTAAATTGTTAGAAAAAGTACTTATATTGAGCGACCAACAAACTGCAATGCAGCCACGTCCAACACAAATATACAGTGCAAAGTAAAATGTTAAAAGTTAAAAAACACTGATATTGAGCCACTAACAAACTGCAATGCAGCCACGTCTAACACAATACATAGTGCAAAATAAAATAAAAAGAACTGAGGGGTTAATATAATATAAAGTTAAGGACCTTAATGGGAAATAGGTTTATAGGGCAAATAGATCCACTAGCTATAACCGTAACAAGTCGATGGCTGCGAGATTGACCCATGAAAGTACTGAAAGGTTTTGGAAAAAAGAAAGTACTTGAATACTTGCTCCAACTGATACATCAGATAACCTCTATAGCAGATTTTATTTTTGATTGGTGCCAGAAAACTTGTGTTTTTCTGGCACCAGCCAGAAGCCAGAACGGCGGCGACCGTTTGGAACTGGTCTGGTAAGACATTGTCCCCAGGGGCTCTTCTCGCCGTTCTTTACTTTTCTTCGTGCCATATATTTTTCCGCCCGTTTAGATTTTTCTTCGTGATCCCCACTATCTGCCCCTGGGTCTCCAAGGATGCGCTAGTCGGTTAACTCCATTCATACCCTCAGTCAGTCCGTAGACAGAGTTACGCCCCCATGGCCCCCAAGAGAGTGGCCGCCAGGAAAACACTGTACTGAGCACATGGAGCTGATGCGAGCAAGGCTGACCGCACTTGAGCCAAACGACTGACCGTTGACCACGCCCGCACTCTTTGTTGCTAACTGTGTTAAGTAAATATTTAACTTCATTTAACAACAGCGTCGCTTAGTGGAGGTGGGTGCCCAGGATGTCCAGGAGTTTCCACCTTTGGCACAGCCGGCCCCTAGACAGAGTTACGCCCCCATGGCCGGTTTACCCGCGCCCTCCAGCCATGAGCCCCCACGCCAAGCAGAAGGGACCTCCGAGCTGAAAACCAAGCTCGGAGAGAAGGGGCTCATGGCTGGGAGAATCCTGAGCCCCAATAGCCAGACCCAGAGGCACCCACCTATGTTGGGCAGGAAGAAACATACGCAGGCTAAACACCACACAAGTGCCAAACGTACAACACCAACGCCCCATAAATGCCACAAAAGTTGTAAAACGCGACAAACATCCAACCCCACCACTGCTAACACTGTAAAAAACGCCACCAGGGTCCGACTCCAATGCCCATAAACGCTATTAACGCTGTAAACGCCAAAAGGGTCCAACCCCAACGCCCCATAGGTACTACAGACACAACCAGCCCAGACCTCATAAACGCTAGAGACGCTGAACGCCACAAACGTCCAACCCAAGCATTCCCTAAAACAATACAAATGCTGTAAAACGCCACCAAAAGGTAGAGCTCCAATGCCCCATGAAAAACTAAAAAAACAACTGTAAAAGGACGCTAAAGAAAACCAATACAAGTGGTTGTACATTTACCCGCAAACAGACGCTAAAAGTGCAAAAAAACTATAATATTTTTGTAGTACTAGTAATTATTACTACAAAATACTAGAAGGAATTTGGGTGCCTGGTGTATCTATCCAGGGGCCTCCACTGTGGTCAGCCAGCTCCTAGACTCTTTCCCATGGCTGGCAAATGCCCGCAACCCAGCCATGGCCCCCCTTTCCAGGCACCCGTCACACTGAAGCAAGATGAAACAGAGGAAGGAGACATAGAGGGAAGGGTGGGGGGACGCTAAAACAACCACTTCAAGCTAACGCAACCGCCACAGAAACCGTTCCATTTGATACTCCTGGCTGTGACGAAGCAAACACGTTCCATGTGAGATTGACCGTTGACAGGCAGAAACTGCTAAGCTCGTGGACCGCTTCACTGCTAAGCTCGTGGACCACTTCACTGCTAAGCTCGTGGACTCCTTGACCGCTAAGCTCGAGGACTGCTACATCGCTAAGCTCGAGGACTGCTTCACCGCTAAGCTCGTGGACCGCTGCACCGTTAAGCTCGTGGACTGCTTCACCGCTAAGCTCGAGGACCGCTTAACCGCTAAGCTCGTGGACCGCTGCACCGCTAGGAGAGCTTCACTGCTAAGCTCGAGCACCGCTTAACCGCTAAGCTTGAGAACTGCTTCACCGCTAAGTTCGTGGACTGCTTCACCACTAAGCTCGTGCATCGCTTGACCGCTATTGAGCTTGTGGCCCGCTTAACTGCTAAGCTCGTTAATCGCTCGAACCGCTAAGCTCGTGGACCGCTTGATCGCTAAGTTCGTGAGCCGCTTGACTGCTAGGCAAGTGAACGCAAAACAACAGTCGATCCGTCTCGACACCGCAGCAAAGCTGTTGTCGAACTTTCAAACCATGAAATAGCAGACGAAACACCCAAGCAAAAAAAACCATGGCCAAACGCAGAGACGAACCTCCCGCCAAGATTGTCGCCTCAAATTACGAAGAAACAACGACTGCACAAAAAACCAAGCGTAGCCGAAGACAACGAAGAAAGAAAGACAGTTTGAACGAACGGCAAAAGACAGCAAGAATCAGGCAGTAAAAGAATGATCCTAAGGCTAAACGAAGAGAATGGCCACCAGGAAAACACTGTACTGAGCACATGGAGCTGATGCGAGTAAGGCTGACCGCGCTTGAGCCAAACGACTGACCGCTGACCACTCCCGCACTCTTTGTTGTTAAGTGTGTTAAATAAATATTTAACTTCATTAAGACTAAAAGCATAATAAATGAATAAATACAAGAGACATTAGATTACAGTCAAGGCAAGTCAAGCGTACCTCCAGGATTCTATTGATGAATTGCTTATTTGAAAAATGAATCCGTTAGTCGTTCCCGAAACTAGTGTCAAATTCAAATCGACATTCCTGCATGCGAAATGAGCAGTGAATATTTTACGAGAACTTCTCTGTATTTGGTCAGATGGAAAATCCGAGTTCAATGGATTAAATTCCCTAGAACACATTTACATCGAATCCAGGGAAGCTGAGCTGGTAGAAATTTCGTAACTGAATGGCGTGTGAATTCACGGCTCATTACGCATGCAAGAATGCATAGACGAATCTGAAATTTACAACCACCAACGGATTCAACATTCGAATAATAAATTCATTAATGAAATCTTGGGGGGTACGCTTGACCTGGGTTGACTGTAAAATAAGTGAACAGCTCAGGTTGGAAGGTGACGACTATGGCGGAGAAATACCCTGCTAGCAGAGGCTTCTCCCTTGTGTTTTCAGTGTTGTACTGCAATTCTCTTCGCGGTTTTGGCTGCTCGCGTTTTGTTTTGGTTGTTTCTGTGCCGAGGAAAAGACCTCTGCAGACAGCCGTTTGGGATTCCTGTTGAGCATGCGTGTTAGATACCTCCAAGATCTAGGAGGTAATCACTTGACTAAACCGGTTGTGGAACCGGTTTTATTGACTCGCGCATCTTTTTTCTACTAGTTTGCTGTGCAAAAGTGACCCCGCTATATCAACATGGCGAGTGCGAGTCTTTCCCGTGAAAGTTTCAACGACGCTGTTGAAAAGGCTTTAGAAGCCCTTAAAGATAGTTCAATCGAGTCTTTGACTAAATATCAATCCAAAGCTTTGTTTCATGTATCGAATGGCGAAGATACATTCGTCAGTTTACCAACGGGTCATGGGAAATCGTTGATATATCAACTAGCTCCATCTGTCTCCAAGCATCTTGGCCTCCTCAGTGAAGTGCCGACTGTACTCGTTATTTCCCCGCTGAACGCTCTGATGATCAGATAGCCTCAGTTACCAAGCCAGGAATTACAGCCTGGTCATGAAATCCTCTTCACCAGCCCAGAAGTGCTAGAAACCGGAGGTACGAGAAAGTGAAACTGACGGGTAAACGCCGGCGGCGGCATCGTCTTACCGACACGTGACCCAGAAATTCCATGGTAACCGCATTTTCATCTGGCGCATGCTCAACAGGAATCCCAAACGGCTGTCTGCAGAGGTCTTTTCCTCGGCACAGAAACAACCAAAACAAAACGCGAGCAGCCAAAACCGCGAAGAGAATGGCAGTACAACGCTGAGAAACACAAGGGAATAGCCTCTGCTAGCAGGGTAGCGGGGAAATGGAGATAGAGGCCAAAGACTCGGCTTATAAGAAACAAAATAAAATTTCTCCTCATCAGCATTTAAATACAAGGCGGCATTAAAAAAGAAAAGAAAAGTGTGTATGGGAGTATAAGTATGTATACTCAACAAATATAGATAAATTATGTTGGTAATCAGTCGCTTAAATACGTTAAACGCCGTTTTAGTCTGTCAGAACAATCAAATTATGAATTGGGAAGCAAGTGAAATAGTTGAGCAGGAAAGCGACAAGTTTAAGAGATGGATCAAGGAAAGGATATGTATTAGATCGAACACTCCTACTATGAACAGTGACGAGGGAGCCTATCAGCTTTCTCCCATATGGACACAAGTGATCTCCACCCCCAAAACAGGGGAGGGGGCGTGTACAGAGTGACTTGGCGCGTTTATCGCAACAATTAACACCTTCAGAAGCCTATATATCTTATGCATATGACGTCACGGCGGCCATGATGGTGTACCAAGACAACCCTATGGGAATTGAACTCCTTTCTTATGTAAAAACTATCTTTTTTTCGTATAAATTAGCATAGATGCATGCCACGTGAGTGCATACGCTCTATTTAAGGCTTCTGGCACCTTTGACGATTTCCAAGTTTTGACATAGATGGCTGACAGTAATCGAAACTGTCGGCATCATTAACACTTTAAGACTTTGGCTATGTTTTGAGAACATTTAAAGAGAAATTCATAACACAACGTAATACGAGTATGGTTTCCTTGGGAACGGTAAAGCCTCAGGCATCAATATCTGATATTGAAAATGTTGGATCGAGACTTCTTAGATCTTGAATCTTCGATTTAAGCAAGACCGGTCATATGGCTTAAGAAATTTTTCAAAGACTACTCATTTTTCCTTTAAAAGTGTCAAAGTAGCCTAGCGACTGTATTTGTCATTAAATGCACTTCTCTTGTATTCTACTCTACTCTGCTCTGCTCAGCTTAGCCCTCTGTTTTGAATTTTCTCAGCCCTACTCTTATGTGATCTTCTCTACCCTTGGGGAGTAAGGGTTTCGCAGCGGTGAGAGCATCCCCTCCCACCAATGTGGCCCGGGTTCAAATCCAGGCGTCCACGCCCGATATATGTGGATTGAGTTTGTTGTTGGTTGTAACATTCCCAATTTCGATTCGACCAGGAATAACCACGTAGTGGAAGTGGTTTCTCTCAACGTTGTATTTATTTATTTCCTTGTTTATTCATTTATTGTTTACTGAGTACCTTGTCTAGTGTATAATATTATATTAAGCATGAACTCACCTGTCAAATTTTGACCAATCAGGGCATAAGAATTGGACGTGGAGCGTGACCAATGCGTGACTATCGTGAGAAAAGTGAATTTCCCCTTCTTGCATTTTTAAATAACTGGCTGAATTTTCGCGTCGGAGGTCAGTTTGAAACCAAAATGTTAATAGTGCTGGGCCATAGTGACATAAACACAACATATTTCATATACGAATTTTAAAAAATAAACTTGACCCTGCGATCATCTGAAAACTAGTAACTTGTCAGCGGACAATTTCAAAAAATACTCGACCTAGATGGGTCGACACCTGAGCCCTCGATACGGCCAGGTGATGCTGGTCAGCGGATACCTTTTTTTGACAGCTGTCAATTGCACAACATTGATGTGCAATCAGTTTTCTCCTGGGTTCCTTGGCTCCCAAAGTAGCTAGAAAGTGTGAGAGTAAACATTGGTATGCCTGTGGTGCGGACGGACGGTCTCTCGGGCGGGCAGGCGGTGTACGGTCACGTGATTACCAAATTTTCTCGGATGGGTAGTTTACCACATTTTCTTACCGATGGTGCTCCGCTATCACGCAACGTGATTTTTGTTAGCAAATAAGCACATATAAATGTTAGCAACAATTTCAAACATAAAATGATCCGGTACAATTCTCTAGAAGTCAGGGAAAAACTGTTTTGCTACGAACCTGAGGCGCATTATAAAACAACCGCTTTTTTCTTACATCAAATTGCATTTACAGCTCCTGTCGTATTTTTGTATTGTTGGTTTTCACATGACGTCACTAAAAATTCAAACTAAAGTACTATCGATTCTTCCGAGATTTTACTTTCACGGAGCATTAGAGCAGCTGAAAACTAATTTTTATACACATTTTTGCTTTAAAAGGGTGCTTGGTTTTGTGATAGAGTAAGCTTTTGCGTGACGCGGCATTTACATGACGGCCGAGAGAGCTGTCTAATTTCAGGAAATTTTGCCATCTAAACAGTTCATGTATTAGAAAAAGTATTACTTTAATGTCCATGAGTTTCTCGAAGAATAAATTCACGCTTTTGTAGCAAAACTCGGTAACAGATGTTTCTGTTGGTTTCCGTCCGCCATGTTGGAGCTCATCCAGGTGAGCACCAGCATGGCGTCTCCATACAAATCTCTATAAGTTTGGGTAAAACATTTCTTCGGATATCTCGTATACGAAATATTCCTCTGATGAGCTGAATCTTGGCGAGGGTCTTTGTATATGTACCTCCTTTCATTTCCTAGATTCTGGACTTTATCTATGGAAAGGTTTTGATTTTGATTTTGATCTATTTTGAATGGCGTGACACTGAAAACCAGCAATTGTACAAAAGACAGGGACGGCTATGCACATCGCTTAACGTTTTTTTCACGGCCATTCTATCTTTTGGAAAACGTTGTTATTTTTTCTACCAAGCCTATTGGATTTTTTAACATTCGTGCTCATATTGAGTACTGGCGACTTTCATGTTGACATCTCTGATCAAGTTATATACTAGGTAATTAATGTTTAATGAGTGATTGGAAATCAAATGAAAAAGTGTTCATTTTGTTTGAGAAGTAAAATCAAGCATTCGACACAGTGTTTCATGACCATTTGAAACACCTCAAAGTTCGTCAAAACTCTCTTGTCAGTGTTTCATCTGGTGATGAAACACTGCGTCTCATGTTTGATATATTTGTTCAAACATGCTCTCCGGTTATTTCAAGAAGAAGCATAATAACTAGAATAGAGTAAATCGAGACAGCAAAGTTTGTGAAAAAAGTCCTATTTTGATCGTCGAAAGAAACGGGTATATAAAGCAAAATTTGCAGTTTTGAGACCAAAACCATCTTTTTTAAATTGTGATTGCGGGATCAGCGTTAGCCTGCGCGCAGACGAAATTAAACTCTGGTTAACTCCGTCTGCGAAACAGCGCCGAAATCCTTGTTCTGGACTTCCAGCTGTGTACCCAGATTTGACTACGTGCCACGATTGGCCAGTTAAAAAAGGCCTTTGTTTTGTTTGTCTTTATCGCCAATCAGGTTGAAGGGAAAATCGAAACGCACTTTCTTTAATTCGTTGTATCCGTTGGGGGACCAGAACAAGGATCTCTGCCCTGCTTCGCACACGGTACTAATCAGAGTTTAGTTATCGTCTGCACGCAGGCTAGATCAGAGTTTGCAACTACACAAAGTTGATGTAAACAAACTGAGCGCATTGTAAATGTGACTTCAATTTATTTTAGTTTTGCGTCCTAAAATTAATATTTCAATAAACTGTTCTGTCCTTCGTTTGAGCAGTATTCTAGCCTGTTTTTGTTTGCTATTCCATAAAACAGAATCATATGCAATGATATTCAATTCCAAATAATATTCAATCAATTCGAAACTTTTAAATGGTCCACTGACAACGAGGGGGACTGTTTAAGTCAGTTTTCCAATGTAGGGCTGAATTCACTTTCAGGTTCGGGATAACAGAATACTTTGAGCTTGATGGGAGAGTCCATTCATTTCAGATGTGTTTGCGGGATAGTCTCTTCTTTTAAAATCAACTGAAACCCTTCCTCATATAATAATTGAAAGGTAGGGATTTCAATATTTCCTTGACTTCTTTGTCAAGGCTGTAAGTTTGTGGCTTTTATTAGAAGTAAATAAAAGGAAGCTCTACTTTTAGCCCTAGCTGGCTAAGTTTACGTGTATATACACCTATTTCAATTAAGGTTGCTTCTGAGAAGAATGATGCATGATCCATGTTTCATAGCCCGCGGTGCATTATTGTAGCAAGTCTAGTAAAATATAGTGCCCACGACGAGCCTAGAAACCTAGAAAGAAAACGCTGCTGACGCTTCTATGCTGTGTCAGCAGAACGTTAAGACAATGTATTTCAAAACAATGAATCCTAGGCTTTTTATTTAACAAATTTTCAACGAGTTTGCTTAGGTACACGTGGGAATTTTGGATGGAGTTAAATAATAATCAAATTCAAGGCGTTTGTTGAACAACAAGAAATGACTTAACATTACGTGTTCATCTATTTTTGAGGCAGTTTTTTAAAACTGAATAAAAAAAGAATAGCGTTGATTTGCTTTATTGAAATGACCAGCTTTCTGGCCGACGCAAAAACGCAGCTTAATCAGGCGGGCCTATTTTATTCATTTAATGTTGTTAAAAGAAGAGGCTTCTAATTTCTTATTAATGAGATTTTAAAACTGAAATTTTTCAGCTCGCTAATGTTTAAGAATTTTAGCAGCCATTTGACAAGCTCTCTTGAACGCCTTTTCACAAATGGCCTCCATTATTTCAATGAACGTGAACAAGATTAAACTTCCCGCTACAAAAGGGCTTATCATAGTGCACTGCAGGCTATGAAACATGGTTCACGGGAGCAACCTTAATTGAAATAGGTGTATATTATTCAAAACTGCGAGCAAAATTGTCTTACACTTTAATTCTTGGCGACGAAATTGAGGGAACTTGATCCAGCAGAACCAGCAGAGACAAAACTTTCCGTAAATTGTATCAAAATATCCCTTATCCAAACCCAATTTGCTTGTAACTCACCCCTGCGAATTTCGGCGCTCTGTACCGGTGACGAGAGAAAGTCACGCGTTAAAAATGTACAATTTTGGCGAGGGAAAAGCGCCCTGGGGACGAGGTTGACATCCCCCATGGTTCCATCCAAGACTATGTGAGCCTGGTTATGTATGGTGTGGACATTTGTCAAACGATAACCGGTCTTTGTACTGACGAAGTACTGACGTAGCCTTCCATGATGTTTTTAAGAGCGACTTACTGCTGTGACCGGGTAAGAGGTAGCACATGATGGAAAAAATGCCTATCCTCATATTTCGTCCAGAGATACCTTATAGTGAGTCAATAAACTCGGTGGAATTTTTTTGTTGAAATATTTTTTCTTTTCCAGAAAATTCTTAAAAACTGTAACGGGTGGCCACCGTCATAAAATGACCAAAATAAAAGCGACAGGTAAGGGTACAAAGAAGTTTGCTCTCCAAAAGCGCAGAAAGAACTTAGGGATTTTTAAATTTATATATGTACGTAGGAGGTATTTACAAATGATTCAAGCCTAATAACAGGATTATAACGGTTATTTTGAATTCCCGGTAAATTTTTGAAAATCGCTAATATTTCATTGTCATAAAATCTCATTTCGGAGCAGATTTTACAGAAAAAGTTTTTCCTATGCGGTATAACTCAGAATGACTTGAACTTAATTTTCCTGATAAGTACAAATGGCCTTCTTTCCAATGATGTAAAAATTTATCTGGGACTTTCATTCACTGCTGGAAAAAAGCCCGCTAAACTTTGAGGATATCACGCATTTACTTGTCAGCAAACGAAAGTATTCACACAAATCTTAGCTTTTAGCACTATTTTAGGTCTAAAAGACAGTACAGTAAACGTACCTTGTAGAGCCAAAGGTGAAAAATTGGTTTTTCTCACTATTTTCGTTTCAAATTGCCATCTCCAAGTGAACAAACTGCACACATTCCCTGCGGTTTTTGTTCTAAACATCGAATTACTCGACATTTTCAACCATATTTGAGCTGTTACACGTTAATATTTGCGTTTTCTAATTTTTGCGATTTTTCCAACGATCCGCAAAATGACTTTTCCTAAAAAAATCGCAAAATTTCTGTTGCAAAAATTTACTCCATGGTAAACATTCTCTACCTTCAATTGCAATTGCAATTTGCTACACAAAAACACAATACTAAAAAATCGTGTATGTTCAATTAAAGTGTATATGACATAAATTTTTTTATTTGCTTGATAGAATCTATACAGTGTTTTGATAAGGAAAGCAAAAAATTTTTTCGATAGCGATTTTTCTTCCCCGTGTTTTAACCTGCCAAAAACGTGAAATTTCACTTCCGGTGAGCTACAAAACCGCGCTAGCGAAAACAGTATACTGGGAATGCTTATACACGACTTTCATAATGGCCGACCCCGCGCGAAACCTGGTTCGAGTAGCGTGAAAACGAGGCCAGAAAGGCCAGCGTCGCGTCGCGTCTCTTATTAGGCTGATTTAGCAACAGAACGGGAACGTCAGTTGACGACGGCTCGCGCAAATCAAACAACTGGCTTGACCAATGGCAGATCGGCAAATTGAGCACCGGAAGTAGTGTTTAGTCCTTTCCGCGCATTTTCCCGTCGTCAACTGACGTTCCCGTCCTGTTGCTAAATCAGCCTATTGTTTACAACACAAGCACGGCCACAATCACTGAAGATGGCGAGTACATCGGACAATTCAAGCGATTCAAATGCGATTCCCCTTACGGAAAACGATATTCCCGGCGCTTCTCTACTTGGACGAAAACCTGAGGAGTTGAAAAACTCAGAACTTAAATTCTGGCTGAAATGTCGCGGAGACACAGGGAAAGGTTTGAAGACAAAAGCGGAGCTAGTGAAACGAGTGTACGAGTACATACGAAGTGGCAAGGACAAACAGATCATAGATCCAGATCCACATAAAATATATAGCCGTAGAAAGCAAAAGCAAGGCGCAAGTTCAGAGCTTGTCAAGGAAAGTACAGCGGCAGCAGAGTTTCCAACTACTGTATGGGGAAAGTTCTAGCTTATAAATCATTTTGTTTTTGTTGTCAATGATTTCCGTCAAGTAGGCTTCGTGCTCGGTCAAATCAGTTTGTGTTTCTACGTTTTCAAATTGTGAACTTAAATCCGATACATCTGGTACCATTTCATTTGATAATTCTTCCATGACAACAACTGAAGAAGACAATTTCCGTGATCCACTTTTCGAAGCGGTGTCTTCAAAGTGTCTTTCCATCGCCTCCTTTCTTTTGCGTGGCGATGTTCGAATCCACGGAAAAACAGAGGGAACAACTCCGTTTTTTAGTTCATTTTTCCCAGAAAGGGATTTTTGTATATCGCCTTCTCTGAAATGTCGTGATCAAACCCGTGTGCTTTTAGTTACATTGAAGTATTGTCCTTCGTCTCTCCTTATTGCGTGTAGCCACTTCTTCTTCATCGGGTTCTCGATCGGAAATTTAAAGAATGATACTTTTGTCCCATCTTCTTCTCGATATCCCTTCTTCGTGCATTCTGGAACACAACAAAGAGTTCGCATTTCCAATTCTTCGAAATAACTTAGCCAATTCTAGACAAAACAGACCAACTGACCTAATATCACCCTGCTTTGTTTATCTGAAATCAAGGGAATAAGCGAAGGTCAAAGCGAATGTGGCCTTTCTGACCTCGCTCTCATGTATAACTAATTACCAATCCCGCGCGCCGTCGGCCATTATGAAAGTCGTGTATGACGTCATTTCAGGACATTCTATTTCGCGGCAGGCAAATTACCTGGTCATTTTCTTATTTGTGTGGAGAATGTTTTTTAGTTTCCCTGACCTTTTTTGATCAGAAACAGCAGAAATCAGTAAAAAGTCGCTTGGGCTCGAATTTAATTGCCTGTGAAAAAGAATAATGAGTTTTGAAAGCGATACGGAACAGTCAGACGTGGAATCGATCGAGTCGCGCACTCACATCTGCGAGACAGAGCTAGGGTCAGACGAAGATGAAGAAGATATGTACTATTCAGATCCAGAAGGACCGTATATAGATGAACCTATTGCAGACGAGGAATGGCTAACAGAATACAACCTAGAGGTTGAAATAGGTTCATCTATATACGGTCCTTCTGGATCTGAATAGTACATATCTTCTTCATCTTCGTCTGATCGTAGCTCTGTCTCGCAGATGTGAGTGCGCGACTCGATCGATTCCACGTCTGACTGTTCCGTATCGCTTTCAAAACTCATTATTCTTTTTCACAGGCAATTAAATTCGAGCCTAAGCGACTTTTTACTGATTTCTGCTGTTTCTGATCAAAAAAGGTCAGGGAAACTAAAAAACATTCTCCACACAAATAAGAAAATGACCAGGTAATTTGCCTGCCGCGAAATAGAATGTCCTGAAATGACGTCATAATCATTCCCAGTATTCTGTTTTCGCTAGCGCGGTTTTGTAGCTCACCGGAAGTGAAATTTCACGTTTTTGGCAGGTTAAAACACGGGGAAGAAAAATCGGTATCGAAAAAATTTTTTTGCTTTCCTTATCAAAACACTGTATAGATTCTATCAAGCAAATAAAAAAATTTCTGTCATATACACTTTAAAACTTGTCTCTTTCGTTCAGAAACAAAACGGTCTACAATGAATTACTTGTTTTACATGGGGTATGCACACCTTAATATTTTTAGGTACTTCTATTGCACTTACTCAATAATAACGAAAATATTATCAATGCTGGGTCTGGCACTTTCTAAAAGACGCAAAAATTAATTCCTCGCAAGAAACACCAATCTGTTGTAATAGCAAAATTATTTCCCGCGAAACACAAAAAATCGCCAAACTCCTGCAAAAATTCATCGTACCACACAGTAATAACGACTTGATCCCCTCGGATGAGTGCACACTCCTTTCCCCACTTACGCTCCGTCTTAAACCATTATCAAAGAAAGCAGGAAAGCCTGTTTCTTTCTATGAACAATTTCGCATTCGTTAAATTTGAATACACTGGTTTCATTATAGGTTCAGTGATATTATTGTTCTATGCTAGTGGACTGAATCGAAAATATTGATAGCTGCAAGAGCAACGATGATTGAGGACCCTTTTCGTCCCCGGCGCCTCTATCTTTCGGAAAATGAAGAGCGCAAGGCTATGAGCCTCTGTCCTTTGGGAGCCTCTCTGCAGGTGAGGAAGCCACTGAGTGCTCTGATCTTTATTATTTTAAAACATCGCACGCGCCACGGCGATACAAAAAAAGCTACCATCGACATAAGAAGGAAGACAGCCATAACAGTTTCTTTTTTCGTTTTTTGTCAGTTCCAAGTTGATCTTTATCTCCACGCCAATTGTTCGCCGAATTCTTTAAAGTGCGTTTAACATTGTTTAAATTTCAATAAAGCTTCGTTTCACTGAACGAAAACATACTAATCCTACTGCCTTGACTTCGCTATGGGCCGAACTTTATGTGGGTGTGCTCCATTCGGCCAGGTGCGAGCAAAATTGCAGGCGAACTTTGACCCGGGCCAAGACTTGCCGACCGGGTGACTGTACATCCGGGAACTTGAATACAACGAGTGTAAGAGAAAAGTCCAGAGGTGTTAATTTGTCAACAGACTGAGTTTTTCCGAGTTATTCGATGATATTTTGCTTATGTTGAACGTGAGAAGATTATAAATGATTGTGGATAGTCTTATCAGTGCCGCGAAAGTGTGTGATTGTGTGATTTCTGCATGGTGTTGACAGATATGCGATCGCATGGTTGAACTGGGGTTTGGCCAAAATATTCTGTGCCAGCCATTAATACTGTTTCGTCGGTGTTTAGCTTAGCTGATTGTACCTTGTAAAAGCAACTCTCGACTTAGGAAAATTGAATCTAGGTCTAGCTTCAGCGGGCTCTAATGACATTGAACCATGCATAGGCCGATTTTGGCAGATAAGAAGGTGATAATTTGTGCACTGTTTCATTCAGTTTGTTGTCTATTCCATGCGAAATCCTGTTGTTTATCGGACCGCTAAAAAAATTTGTTTTGCTAACTATTTAAGTTGTTATGTAAGCCTTAACCAGGCACTCTTTTGCTAAAGTTCATTCAACTTAAAAATTTCTAGACTGAAGTGACACCGGTTTGAAGCTTCGCGAAGTCATATTACTGAAAAAATGTTCTAAAATTTGCGTCATTTTAAATTTGGACTCGTTGGAATGCTTCTAGGGACCATTAACTTACTGCCCGGCGTCAGATAAACGCTTTCAATCGGCCTTTGAACAAGTTTTATTGTTTTAAATTGCCAACTAGTAGAATGAGTTGCTATTTTTGCTGACCCAGTTTTCAAAAATCCAGGTATACTTGTTAGCATAAGAATAACATGATTTACATAATAAAGCAGAAAGAGTTGTACCAAAGGTCAACTCCAGCCTCGTTTCCACCTGAAACTGTAAAATGGGCTATTCAGTCTGTTATCAAACAAGTGTTTGTGTGAGTGTGTGCGTTTGATCGTGAAAAAATGCTAAAACGGGAGGAAAGGAAAAAATGAAAAAAAGGACACACACTCAATAGCCAAAAGTTATTTGCACGATTAACAACAGGGGTCTTTTCTGCATGAGCTGCGCGACCGCTGAACAGGCGATGTGCATGGAGGCTCACCACAGGGTCTGCCTTCATCAAGATGGCGCGTCTCAAAGCCATCGTCGCGATTATTTTTCTCGTTGGCCTTGCGAATGTGCTCGTGATTTAACAAAATGTGTAGTTTTCAAAAAAACTCTAACATGGTCTTAACAAAAGCGAAGTAGACCGGCTTTAACATACACGAGCTACCATCAAATTTCACCTCCCCACTTGACCTGGACAACACTGCGCGTATATGTAGTGCCTGTAGGATTGCGCTAACCTCATCAAAGACTAAACAGAGTGCCGAAACGTTTGTTGATGCAAGTAAACACTTTCAATTTTCTTCGTTTTAAAATGAGAAAGGAACAGAAATATTAAATATTAAAAACAACAGCAAATTTCAGCGAGCGGGCTCGAAGTGCGCAAAAGCCGGTGTTGAGTTCAGCAGTGAATTAATATATGTTCTACAATTTTCCCAGCACTTAAAAGCTACAAAATTAACAGCACACGAGACGTAGATTAGTCACCTGGTAAGATGTTGCTGGTAGTCACTCTGTATGTCTCGAAAAATAAAAAAAAAGAATATCAATGAGACACAGTCAAAACTGCATTCAATAGGACCGAAATTAAAGTCGAATCTTGAGACCGATTTCGATGAAACAAACGGTTAGGTTTCCCAAGAAGTACAGTAAACATGTGATGCCGACCAAAAGTTAAAAATGTTTACAGCACTTAAGTTCTGGCTAAATGAATATTCCTGTTAATAATGCGTTACAATGTTAGTCCACGCAAAAACAAGACGTTCTACAATTTTCCGATAAACAAACTTTGTATCGCTAAAATACTTAAGGGAACAACTTTCTATTCCAACTGATAACGGCGTGGTAGTCGCCCGCTGATCGTTATTAATCCACTTCCGAAATATGGCTAAATCAGCTATGAAAATATTATTGAAAGAAATTCCCTACGGTATCAAGAAACTAATTTACATCCGATTTATAGACAAACACTAAATAAAGAACATTTTGCTCAATAACTACGCATCAGCAATGCATTCTATGCCAAACTTTGCGGTTCTTGAACGGGAATCAAGACACGAGTCGAGCGCCAAACAATAACAAGAAGCCATGTTCGTGTCAGACATCCTTGAGAAACTTGCTCTTTCACCTCGTTCAGCGCATCAGTCTCCACTTTAAATCACCAGATCTTTACTTATCTTGTACAACGAAGCTCTTTCCTAAGTTCCTGCTATCATTTCAATGTCAAGCAAGCTTGGCTTCAACGACTATGCACCATTATGGAGCTTAAGCAACTACGACGACGAAAACAACGACGACTTCAAAAAACAATAGGTTTAATGATCAAAACAACAGCTCTGCACGTGTATCATGCTTTTTAGTACATTTCTTTGACGTCCACTGCACGACTACGACGTGAAACTACGACGTGAAATTTGCCGTTTTATGGAGGACGTGGACATGTGACGACGAATTTTTCTTCCTCTTCTTGAACCTGACTAAAACTCTTGAGAATTCAACTCCAGGAAAAGTCGTCTGTATTTGACATATTGATCAAGTCGAAATAGACGCGATGAAGTTTGAAAGAACGCAAATTCATTTTTTTATCGACGTTTCACTACCGTCGTCGTCGTCGTCGTCGTCGTCGTCGTCGTCGTTGCTTAAGGTCCCTACTGTCGCTGTCACTGGTCGCGTGCTCTTTATCAAGTCAGCGGTCGCGCATGCTCATGCAAAAAAGACCCCTGTTACGATTAACTTAACAGTTCCCTTTTATCTATATTTGCATTTGAAACCGCGTGAGAAGTGTTTCTTTTTCAGACGGTGGGTTACGTGATCGTGACATAATATTCAGAAATGACAAGGGTCTTGCATTTTGTTTCCTTGGCTGCGTGGTTAAGTTTCCGGCACGCGAAGCTAACAGCTGGCGGAGAAAGGCGAGTTCGAATCTTGGAAGGGAGCGTGACCTTCCAAAACGTCTTTTCTTCAATGGCCGACTTCCGTGATGTAGTATCGGTGCTTCCATGCAGTCCGACTAATAAAGGCAAGAAGAATCTTTGTGGCTGTGGGGAAAGGCCAATCAACAATGAGCCTTCGTGGGTTTTTGATTGTCATCGTATGTCAAGCCCGACACATTAACAGAGAGGCTGCGTTTGCAAATTGATTGGCGCCAAAAAAGGGCGGCACTTTTCAGTTTAATTTATTTCTTTGCGTCATTCTGCGTATATTATATTCCGCATAATTATGTCATTCCGCAAGCCATGCCACATGCCATTCCGCAGACTCATTCCTCCTTTTACCCTCACCGCCATTGGACGTTTGTAGGGGAGTGGGGCATGGGTGATTTTACTGATTTAGTTTGAGAATTTTTTCCCAAACCTCTCTGGAGTTTCCCCAAGATATAACGGTGTAAGCTTTTTTTCAGCATTATACGTCATGAGCGATATTTTTTTCAGCGCAGGATGTTTTTTCCCAGGAATTTATTTGCATGCTTTTTTCATCCCGAAATCAGCCTGCAGGACATTTTTTTCTGACTGATCTCCCATAACCCCCTCAAAAGTCATATGGTCGGCCCCTAAAATCCACCAAACATTTGGTCAGTTGACAGGTTCTGATTTGTCAATCATTTCTAAAGGCTTTTAAACAATAGGGGACAAAACTCTCAAGGGGGGAGGAATTCGTTTCTACCTATCCCTACCCGGAAAGTCCGTACAGTCGTACGAGCGGACGGACGTACGATGACGTCATAACCAAATTTTCTCGGATGGATAGTTTACCAAATTTTATTACCCATGGTGCTCCGCTGCTCGTGCTTCGCGCACGGAGGCTCCACTAATAACGTCACTACTTTGCTATAAAAGCTCCAATGTCAATATATCCGATAGTCAGTTGCTTGGTGAAGCACTTAAAATAAAAATTAAACTTAAAAACACCGATGATTCAAGCATTATAATTATTGCTGCTGGGGACCAGCCGGGCAGCAGACATCTTGAGCGATTTGAGATGTTTGGTTCAAAGGTTCAATGGTTTAATCGATTGTTCGATGAAGAAACAGCCTATCAGCCAATCATCTACTTGCTTTGAAGATCCTATATCTAGTTGTAGCAATCAGCAGTGCTTTTATAACCAATGAATCTCACTACACGCTCTCCGGTGAATTAAGGAATGGGGCACTGCAAATTAAGCATTCATTTTTCATTATTACTAATGTATTGTCTACGTCACGTGACTTGCCACACCCATTTTTAACTTTTTATTTCAATCCAAATTTACACCACTTTATAAATAACACTTGTAATTTAATTTACTTTTTGTCAATGACTATTGACACAAAGTTTATGGAATTATTCGGGGTTTTCTTAAATTATCTACGTTTTGTAAACTATAATGTTTCTTGTTAAGAGGGAGACTGGGACGAGAGAAAAATGTCTAATAATTACGAAGGGATGGATCATTTCACAAATCCCCGATTAATTTAGCTTATTTGACTGTAAATGAAATATTGAGGAAGGAAAAACGATTGTGGTCACATTCAGTAAACTGGTGTAATCTGCAAAGTCCAAATTTTGCATAATTATGGGTGTGGCTGGTCACATGATCTAAAAAAAGGAGTGTTTAAGGTCCAAAGTGGTTCTGGTCTTAAACGCAGCGGTCTAAGGTTAAAATGAAGGAAGACACTGGAAAAAACAAGATCAAATCATAAATCCCGCATGTAACGAGGACCCATTCCTTAATTCACCGGAGCTGCACAGTATTTTGGAAAGAGTCTTACGAGGTGAGTTTTGCAGATAATTTGTACTTTTTCGAACCCTTTTTGGCGGATGTGTTTTGATTACTTTTATTCGAGTAAGCATTCATCAAGGTCATGAAGCCTTCAGTGAGCATTCAAGAGGCCGACAGTGCGCATTTATGTCACTTTCTGTTTCAGCTTTGCTTTTCCATCGATCGTACTCGGTCAATTCATGGACGCAAACAAATATTGATGACATCTTATTTCATGGAGATCGCATGCACTTACATCCTTTAAATAATGGACTGGTACGTGATGACAACAGTCTTTCAATAAACGAGTTGCCGAAGGAGGAAACCTCACTGAACAATGTTAAGTACTGTGTAAACTACAGTCAATTTTATCCAGGGCGCATTGATCGCTCATCATTCATATGTTCAGCTGTTCTACATGCTGTCTTTGTCCTATTAGCATTGCAACTAACGGCAGCACATCCGTTCTCAATGAGAACTTCTAGTTATCAAGAGTAAGAAAGTTTTAAAGTTGTTTAAAGAGCTGAGACTAAACATTTCTCACTTTTGATAATGATTTTTTTAAACATCGAAACGTCAAGTAACGAACGTTTTTAAGTTTAATTTTTCTTGTTCAACGTCAATATAACAATAGTCATGACAAATTATCATCTTTGTCTGATATTATTGTGGTGATTGTTTTCCTACATCTTTGTTAACCCCATTCCGAGGAGCCCCCTTCGCTAAAAGGTTGAGTAATTTCAAAACTGTTTACACTATGACCACCAAGCTTAACGAACTTCCCTAAAAGTTATCTGGAAATATTTTAAAGTCGTTGTGACGTGTACGTCAAAATTGACAATGCCATGGCAACCGAGTTTGACAGCCAGGTTTTTAAAAATTTGCTTTTTTTATAAAAAAAGAATATATTTTTGTTTTTATTCATTAAATTATAGCATTGCATTTTTAAAACTAGCAATATTTTATCAAATCTATTATTATTAATAACTATTAGTGTAATCCAAGCTTTTTGAGAAAAAAAAACACGAGTTTTGGGTACATTTTTCAACAGTGATTTTTCTCTCGTAATTTTATAATTTGCGGATTTTTTGTTTCCTTAGCATCCTTTTATTGATTTATGCGGGTTTGAAGGAAAACTGAACACATTTAATTAATTCATGATGGCAGTCCTTCTTTAACAATAAATGACGTCATCATAACATCACTGCTTTTAAGAGCGTGTCTCCGTAAAAATCGACCAGTGATTTCGGATCAAAAAATTAATTTTCCTTATATTCTGGGATATTAAAGTCTTTACCTGATTAGTTACAAAAATGCATTTTGTTTGACCGAAAATGCGAAATGTAATTTTTTACGAATTTTTGAATTTTCGACCGGTTGGCACCGGCGCCATAGCCTTTGAAACTGCAAAAATCGCCTACATTGCCGGTGCTACAGAAAACAAGCAACTCGTTCAAGAAGCCCGATTTTCTTTTTAATATATGGATACACCACTCTAGATGTCCTAGCCATATCACAGTTCCGAATTATTCATAAATTTTAACGGCAAGAATCTTTTTTCTTGCACGCGTTATCGGCCTTCCATCAAAACACGAAAATAGCTCAACTTTGAGGGCAGTTTAAAAAAGTGTGGCACCTGTCTCAAACTTGCTATCTGTATTAATACAAACTAGAAATGATAGTAAAACGTAAAAAGGAATAAAACTTTTGTGCTCTTGACGTTTTCGAACTTGACCGCCGTTTGAATTTACAGAAATTTCGAAGACAATTCAAGATAATCAACGAACACTTGCCTTGTTATTCTCCTCCTTTAACTTCGCTGTTTGTAATGTCCTTCTTGGTTTGTGGAGGAAACTATTGTGCCTGAAGCAATCGCTTTTACTATAAAAATGTTGGTTTTCTTAACATTAGTCCTCCAACGGCATTTTTTGTCTTGTTTGTGATAAAAGTAATGGCACTCGATGCTGGCCGCGAGCGTGACACGGTTGTTTCGTGACATTCAATTTTTTTTCCGCTGTTTGTTAGATGTAATTGCCTTTGAATCGCCATACATCGATAAATTTACTTCTTTAGTTTAACGTAGATGCATTGAAAAAATTGACTCGACACATTTTAGAGAAGGAAATTGAGAATCCGCTAAAACGCTACCAAGAGAGAATGACATGACGCTACTAAAGTTCGTTCCAGGCCTCACTGTTGCGCGGAAAATCATTGGACTGGACTAACACGTCGAGGATTTTTTTAAAATGTTTCTACGTAATTATGTATAGGTAATAAAACCCAATAAAGCCAATAAAAATGTGTACAGCTCTATAAAATGATTCACAAGGGCTAACGTACTGGGCCGTGGCCACGAAACGTGAACTCTTCCCTCTTTATTTGTCACATAATTATGCATCCGAAGAGCTCATGCAGCTTTTGTAGCTTTTCCATCAGGTAGCGGTAAGCATTAAGACTAAGAACCTGGGTCTTAAGGTTTCTTGTTAGCGCATATTTTTATGCCTGTAGAAGAGCAAGCAAGGCACTGGAAGGATTTTTGTTGTTTCGATCTGACAATGGAGCGCATGATCTAAATCGTTGATCCCCAGCGTTTGGCGCTATTACTTCAGCAATGCATATTTCTTTTTCCATGTCTGTTGCTTCATTTCACCTGCCTCATAGTATGCCCCTGTCAATGATTCTTTCTTTATTGTCAAATTTTCGCGTTGTTTCCTGAGTCACGTGCATCTACTCTACTAAAAGCGGAAATGTCGATTAATATTAAATTGACTTTCAAGAATACTAGAAATCTGGATGCAGAAAAAAGAAAAAGTTTGTAAAAACCTTCCGTGCAAATTTAACATAAAGCAAAAATCCAGAACTTCTTTGTAAATATAACCTAGCCTGCGTAGCATGGCGGTTTTGTCGCGCGGAACGATCATTGCTCCCGCCCCAATCTCCTCGCGGTTTCACAGCCCTCGTCCGCCTTCAGGCTAATAAGTAACACGGAAAGGAAAGAAGACGAAAAAAGGATTGGAGGTCACATTTGGAGATCGACCTCGGGACTTCTCCCATAGCAGGCCGCGCAATAACCAACTGTACCAATACTTGCCCCTCAAAAGCAAGTGCAAACGCAAAGTAGCCGTAGAAAGGCTACCTGACCGAGTAGGAATTATGATCATTTTTTAGCTTTTCATTGCTCCTAAATGAAGAAGATATCGACACCTTCTTAAAGGGCGCCAGTTTCGAGCCAGTTGCAGTCCAGATTTTTTGATCAGTTATGTCTCACACAAAGGAACAGACCCGCCCTGTCACGAATATCAGTTCTTATTTTAAGTGGTTCGTTATATCTTCCTGTCATTTTCACAACGTACATACTGAATATTTCGGACCTCGAAAATCTCTTCAAGGAGAATTTCCCAAGTCCGAGAAGGAAAACTTTGATGAAGAAATTACTACCCCTTGTCTGCTTGGTGTCCCGGGGGGGTACTCCCTTACAAGAGCCTAATGGGGATGTGCCGCTGGATGGGGTAGCATTTTCACAACTGGAGTGACTATTATGGGGTCGCATTTTTAATAGAGTTACTAGAATGGGGTCGCAAATTTTCGAATTTTGGGGGTAACTAGGGAATCAAAATGGGAAGATTCCCGGTTAAAAAGATCAGAAAGTTGTTTATTAAATTTAACAATAAGCTTGCAAGGCCCGGCTTTTTAAAGGACTGACAAGGTAGATGCATAAATTGAAAGTGACTAAGTTGGGATCGCAAAAATTACATTTTCCAAAATGTGACTAAGATGGGGTCTATAATTGGCCGAAAAATAGACTAGAATGGGGTGGGGGCTCTGAGAGGCCAGCGGCACATACCCAGCAAACATCAACCCAAGTACCCCCGCTGCCCCCCGCCCGGGTTGGTGTCCAGTCCACGAGGCATGAAATACAAAGTCACGCATACAACTACGCATACAGTATTTCAAATAGATAACTGAGCTAAATCGCTTTGTTAGCGTCTTATCGCGTCACATTTGCGAACAAATTAGTTTTATTTGCCCAAGAAATTTTACTGCCATATCTTGAGGAGTCGATCTTAATGAAAAACTATTTTTAGCAAAGACCTCGAGGTCGGGTGTCACGAATCAGTCACGCTCGCGGATACGACATTTTACAAACCAGATAACATTGCAACAAAACAGGTATAAACGCGGAAACATCGGCCAATATAGTTTCAAATGATTAAGAAATAACCTTAACATGAAAAAGAACTAAGGTTAGATCCATCAAACCATCAAGTGAAGTTGGACTTTCACGAGCAAAGCGACAAGGCAAGTGTTCGTTAATTATCAGGTCTTCAAAATTTCTGTAAATTCAAACGGCGGTCAATTTCGAAAACGTAAAGAGCACAAAAATTTTATTCCTTTTTACGTTTTACTATCATTTCTAGTTTGTATTAATACAGATAGCAAAGTTCAGACAGATGCCACACTTTTTTAAACTGCCCTCAAAGTTGAGCTATTTTCGTGTTTTGATGGAAGGCCGATAACACGTGCCAGAAAAAAGATTCTTGCCGTTAAAATGAATAAATAATTCGGAACTGTGATATGGCTAGGACATCTAGAGTGGTGTATCCGTGTATTAAAAAGAAAATCGTGCTTCTTGAACGAGTTGTTTGTTTTCTGTAGCGCCGGCAATGTAGGCGATTTTTGCTGTTTTAAAGGCTATGGCGCCGGTGCCAACCGGTCGAAAATTCAAAAATTCGTAAAAAATTATATTTCGCATTTTCGGTCAAACAAAATGCATTTTTGTAACTAATTAGGTAAAGAATTTAATAACCCAGAATATAAGGGAAATCGATTTTTTGATCCGAAATCACTGGTCGGTTTTTACGGAGACACGCTCTTAAGTAAGTAAGTAAGCAAGTAAGTAGGTAACGTTATTTTTCGTCGATGACGTGGGAAGTGGTCGCCCAATCTCACGTGCCAAGGACTATTTAAAATGCTAGACCAAAGGAAAACAATAAAATTAAAACTAGCTAGAAGTAAGTTACAATAAAAAGCAATTGAATAATGGATAACTTTCATAATAAGGTATAGAAATCCTATAAAATATCTACTATTAAAAATCAGTTTAGAATGGATCTGATTAAAAACTACGGAATAAAAATATAAAAAAATATAAACAATACACCTAATTCTAGATAACTTACATTAAATAATATAGGATATAAAAGTGGCCTAAGGGATTAAAAATAAAGCTAAAAAACGCGACTCTTACTTTAATACCGAACATTTCGATTAACAACCTAAATTGCAGGACAGTGGGAGCAGATTTAGAAATCAAAGGTAAATTATTCCACGCATGGGCAATAAAATAAGAAATAGAATTATGCATAAATTAAAAATTATTATAACAGGGTTGAAAGATGTTTAATCCACTACCTCGTAGGTAGTAGATGGTAGCTCAAGGCATAAACAAATTAAGACATAGCTAGGACCTTGCATCCTAAAACGATGGAAAATCAGTGATTGTTCAATGTGTCTTTGCCCTAGTGAGCTCATTTCGAGGCGATAGTTAGGCAGACATCCTACGTGACTAAGTTCCCTTAGTTTGAAAGATCATATGATGCATATGATTGACATGCACGTTCATGCTTGTTGCTCAATGTTCACGAAGTCCATTTCAGCAGTGGAGAACACTATTCTGTATAAGGTGACGTGATCATCACATTTGAAGGAATCGCTTTATTCTACGCAATACCACAATTTTAGCATTAACCTTTTAAAAAAATATATCGTGAGCATGTGGCTTGTGAAACAGGTTCTCAGTTAAAGTGACGCCTTGAACTTTAAGAGTAGTCTCAATGTCAATGATCTGATCCTCCCCTAATAGGTGGTATGCGAACTGGGATTTACCCAAAGTCATTGTTTATGAGTCTTAGCTGCATTGATTTGTAAATAGTTAACGGAGAACCATTGGGTAAATTACTTGGACCAGTGGTTAGATCTTAAAATAAAGGTCTTACAAATCTTTTTTTCCAATCTCGTGATGGTTACTGAGATTCTTTTACGCCGGCTTTTACTGCATTAAACACAGCCTTTACAGTACTTAAAGACATATTCGCGTCTAAAAAAGTATCTAACTACAGAGACAAGAAACATCTACTACAGAAATTTCATTTCTTTCAACTTTCGAGTCTCAAGTCGCCCATCTGGGAACCAACTTCACGCGTCATGATAACAATACTAGTTCCTTACTAATCAAAGGTCGTAACTCTTTCCTCGCGCAATACATCAAACAAACAAAAACACTGTATATACTTTTATTCTAGTAATATTTTTAGAGATAATATCTAATCCTATACATTTCACCGTCTCAAGTACGCTTCCGCTCTATTCATATCTAAAACATATTCAGCATCACGAAAGCTTGTCTTGAGACAAGCTGCTATAATTACAAAAAAAAAATGCTATTATCTCAATATTTACCACTTGCAACACTATGTTAAAATGGACAGACAGTTTTCTACTTTTATGTCAACACACCACTATATGATCTATATTACTAATAAATTAAGATATTTACTCGAATAATCGCAGCAGAGCTTATCAAGTGTTTCAACGCTTCTTTTGCTTTTTCGGGGGCAATGCTATTGGCTATTGTCTATATAAAATTCGGGGCTTATTTGTCATGAGTATAATGATGAGTATAATTAATTCTTACCTAATGCAAAAAATCTGCACTAAACATGACCAATACCAGGAGCTACCAGGTAGTAATTCGTTTCTTTCAGCTTTTCGTAAAGGACCAGCACAGAGACACAGACAGAGACAGTGCATTATAACAAATTTAGTGAGCTTAGCTACCCAGCACCGGTTATACGTACCAAAACGTTTGGCTACCTCGTTTTTAAACGTAAAAGAAAGAATGAATAAAACAAAGCCCGGTAACTTGGGGGTATGAACCAAGAATGAACGTTTGGAACACCCTTCTATGTATGAGAAAGTTTGATGCCTTCATTACCGCATTGCTATCAATTCTATTTTTCGGGGAAAGTGCACTAATTCACAGCAATACTCAAACCACCTCTCTCGCTGTTTGGCGAATAATCAAGTACATGTTTTGATGAACTTTTCCAATTCATCAATAACCTCCTGCATGGTTGGTCTCCTACCAGGATTTCTTTGTAGGCAGCGCCGTACCAGACCTCTTAACACATCGTTAGTCACAAGCACGACTTGTTCTTCGCGGCTTTCAGGTTCTGGAAGTTCCCCGATGCACATTTCACAAAGAAGAACACCAAAGCTATACACATCAACCTAACAACAGCAAAACATAATTAAATTAAAACCAAATATACACCAAATAATATGCTTGCACTTGTATAAATACTGATACTTCTGATTAGATAGACGCACAGTGAAAGCTCTCTTAACGCCGGGGGACACTCTCGTAAGCGGACAATTCTAATCTACGGCCGCCTTTACATAGCCTGCGAACAGCAGACGCATTTCCGGTCGTCGCTTCTCTCCCTCCGAAAAAACTCGCGGTTAAAGGAAATCGCTTAAATCCCAATGAATCGGAAAAATAACCACACAGCAAACAAAAACAAGCAAAGTAAATACGGTAAGCTGTATTTTATTGAACATTCTAGCGAGTATTTATCGATTTGAATCTTTTACCTGAATTCCCATACAAATCCTTTATATTTACGGCCATTTCAATTACGCAACTCACACACTGAGCTTGGGCCGCCTGTGGCCTGTGGCGTAAACAAATTCTTTAATTTTTTTCAAAAAAATTCGTGCATTTACAAAACTTACCAAAAATACAGTTGAACCTCAATTACGCGGCCACCTATCAAGCGGCCACTCTCTATTAAGCGGCCAGTAATCAAAGTCCAAAAATAATTGTAGAAAAGAATTGGCAATTAAACCTATTAAGCGGCCACCTTTTGGCGGTCCCAAAGAGAGTTCCCCAATTGTTGTCACCTCTATTAAGCATCCATCAAGGGCTTGATATACTTAATTTGGCTTTCTTAAAAAATATGATGAAGGGAAATACAGTCCGAGATAGAAGTTGACGACCCATTGTGGCCCAGTGATGCTTCTCTCGTCGAGCGTTTGTTTCAAAATAAACTGAGTGATCTTTCTGCTTAAGACTACGCTAATTCATGACAAACCTCTATTAAGCAGCCAGCTACAGCCTCTATTTAGCGGCTGGTACCCCGAGGGTGACCGCTCAATGGAGGTTCAACTGTATTGAAATGGTCCAGACTTTGGTTCGTTAATATACCTCCGAGAGAGAGTCAGCAGAAACAACGCAAATTCGATCCTTACCCACACAAACTTAAGTACAAAACAGTTCGCCAAACAGTTATTTTTCCCAAGGTAATGGAACTGAGAAAATATCTCTACATTTCCTTCAAACAACTTGCAACACACTGTTTCAGTCTTCAAACAGCACATGCCGTGGAGACTCGCGCGGAGAGTCGAAACTGCTGGCCGTTTTATAGCTCTTACACCTGTTGGAATAACTATGTGCAATAACCCAAAGCACAAAACCCTCTCTCCCGGCGATGGCCAGGATTGTGTAGAGACATTTACATTGAGCCACATAAAACGCCGGACTACCATCTAAATGATAGCGTAGTGACTGAGATACACTCTTGATTTCAGTGAGTCTCTTATAACGTTTACCGCTGACTTCATGTTTCGTGTTCACAATTTAGATATCGAGTTTCACAAAAGCACATGGTTCTGTGTGAGTTCAGTTTTATTTATGCTTATGCTTATTAAGAAAGTTTTTCTTCAGTTATTAGCGGACAAGGCACGAAAAAACTTGCATTTGCATTTGTTGTAATTCGACTTCTATTTCGTTTTACTTAGTGAATTTATGTATTTGGATTTCAGTGAATCGCTTGCCCTTGTAATAAACCAAGTTTACGGTTCAGCGCACCTCAAATTTCAACTTGTTGCCGCTATTAGTGGTGAACAGATGGACTGCGTGGCGGGCGCAAAAAGGGGAAGGGGAGGGGTGGGGGAGATAAGCGGGAAAGAGGAGAAAAGTAGCCTGTGCCAGGCTCTCAGATAGTATAGTGGGGACGTATTTATAAAAAAATAAAAAAATAAAAAACGAGCAGAGCGAAAGCAAGACGCGCGACTTGGGAAAGGGGGCGTTTTTCGTATGTGTTTTTACACCTTTTGACTGAACGACCTTTCACCACTATCTTGGAGCCTAGGACAGGCTAGGGAAAAGGGAAGGGAGCGTCTGCTATATATAAGAGTCGGTGTTTTGTATTCCGCCCACCATTTTCTTAACTAATCCGATAATGTCAACTGTCAATACGTGACCAATCACAAGTAGGGGGCTTCTCAGCATGGCCCGAAGTTACTTACTGGGAATTGTCAGGTCGAGACGCTTTTTCAAGGTAGATCAGAAACGACCAAAATAAAACATTTTTACCGTTTTTTGCTCCCGCAGCAAACACGACAAACATAGACTACAAGCAGTCTCTTTATTTTACCGCTCGCAGTCGTCGACAAACAATGATCAATTCCATGTGTATACACAAGATCCTTGGTCTTACTTTATCAAACACAGTGGTCACAAAGAACAGAGCAGTCGCCAGCATGAGACGCGAATAATGAAAGGAGAATTATAAACAATAGGCCATTTCCGAGTTCCCTCGGGCCTCTGTATCAAAACGAGGTTAGGTGCTCAACTTTTCTTGTGGAAATGAGTTTTATTTGCAAGAGAATGAAAAATCATTTCCATATCAAAGGTTGAGCACCTAACCTCGTTTTGATTCAGAGGCCCGTGGGAACTCGGAAATGGCCTATTGTCAAATAGCTCATGGATAGTTTTTACCAAAGCTTCAGCTCTCTGTTTACAAACCATTTCGAAGTTTATTCAAGACGGAAAAGGCGGTCTGGCGAATATCGCCATTGCAGCTGTCTGGCAAGAATCGCAATCGTCTTGAATCAACGCTCGATGTTTAGACATATCCAGTACACAAAACCTTCTGAGCGTCTCAGCCTGCTAAAAAAGCCGCTATAACAGTTGGTTCTTAAGTTCGGGTTTTAACGTGAAGTTGCTACATGATTCGGGGAGTAATTTTGATCTTCCAAAGCCTATGCCAGTAGAACACATTTCCTTTATGCCTTCATCATGCTTGTCTCTCCTTAATACACGCCAATAAGTTACTCATTACTGTACGGCTCAGCAAGTCAGGAATTCATGGAAGACAGCGTCCGCAGAAATGAACAAAAGGGGGTTCTTATAGCAGACGTCCCTTACTCTCTCTCCCCAACCCCACTCCCTTTCTCCCGAACCCATACCCCTTTCGACGCCTGCTAAGCAGGCTATCCAAATGATGACAACAAAGACCGTGGAAAGGTAAATGGTGACATGGGGACAATCATCCACCGTCACAAACAAGCCTAGCCCTGTGTACACAAAGCCCAACAAGGAGACGCAAGGAAATCAGCCTGCAAGAAGTGAACAGCCTTAATTTGCCAAACTGACGCTACCTATAGCTAAAGGAAATGCTTTGTCTCATCCTATCCTACAACTCCTTCAAGTTCAAAGGAAAAACCGTTCCCATAGGAGTCGCAGTGGGCACAAAAAAGGCAATATCTTTTACAATTATCGTCATGACGAACATAAAAACAAATTTCATTCGGCAAAGCAATAGAAAGATAATCCTGAATGAGAACGTTAAATTGATGACCTTTCTCTCTTTGACACAGTAACTGAATAGAAACGTAACATATCGATTCATTGAACAAGCTATATTCCAGAACATAATTCACGGCCGAATTATCAGAAGAACGAAATAACTTTTGTTTAAAGAGCGATTTTCGTAACGCGGGAGTGAATAAGGAGGAAAGAGGACTGGATTCCAACCGCTCTGGCATGATGTTCGACGTGTGTGAAAGAGTTGTTCCAGTTCTGTGACGTTGCTGCTCATACTATATTGATAGCTTTTCATGTCGGCACGAAACATTTTTTGGTATAGTGTGAACATAGCCTAAGATACATTTAACAAAGTTGTTATATCAGCCAGAGCTTCCTCCCTCGCTAGGGAAAACGATGACAGTTGCATTAAGCTTGACATGGAGAAAAACGGGTCTCAACATCATCAAAAGCAAGCCGAATATCATGAAAACGAAAACTGTCAGAAACACCCCCCCCCCCCCCCCCCTAAAAAAGGCTGAATCCTTCACCAGGTACTTGGAAAGTGTCGACACGTAGGGCGGAACGGATACAGACATGAAGGCGTACTAAACAAAGCACCACCTTTTCTGTCCTACGTCTCTTTAAAACCATGGCCACCTGGATAACACTGGTAAGAAATATGGAATGAACAGTTTTAGAGCGGAATATACCATTACGATTCTGCTTCTGACAATGGTTGTCGACATTCGCAATGGAAATATGGCCGGTTTGGTTTCAAGTAAGGCACGTTTCAGTCCTCAAACCGGCACCAATACTGCATGGCCGCCAAATATTTTTTAAACATATTTCAGTACTTGAAGGAAGGAACTTTACAAGAGCCACTTACGGTAAGCCAATTTTGAGATTTAATCCACTGAAGTTGGCCAAAAACTAACTTTTAGGTGCAGTTCCCTCGGTGTTTATTGCACTAACTTAATCTGCATTCATTATTTATACTGCAGGGGGGCAGAGGATAACTTTTTGAAGCGGCAAATTTGTTTAATATTCCTCCACATCATAAAGAATGTTTTGACACCCCCCCCCCCCCCCTCTTGAACAAAAGAAAAAATAAGACCCCCACCCCACCCAGTCTTGTCGAGGAAGGTAAAATATGGGCAATATGATGAAATGGTGCAGAGATTAATTTTTAAAATAGAAAACTGAAAACAAAAGGTAACCAAACGGTGTTTCAAAACGTGGCATGTTAAAAGGTCGCCCGCGCCTTGATGAATAAGTAGATTCGTGCGGTGCAGGTAATAACTTATATAGGCGGTGATTGTTGTCATTTACAATTGTGTGAAAAAATGACTCACAGATTTCGTCATTGTGGGTTGCTAATTCCTTAAAGTTCATAATAACACCGGGGCAGATGATGGACATTGCTCTCTTCTGTACACGTTCCAATTCTTGCGTTAAATATTTAGGCAAACTGAAGTGAAAGGCTGGTACTGCATAGTCCATAATTGATCTAATACAGTTCTATTAAGTTGTACCAATTACATCATCTCTTGGAGGCCTTATTAACAATTTCATTAATATGGGTATTCCAGGTCAAATCACTGGAAATATTGAGACCCAATAACTTTATGCTGTCTACAACTTCTAAAGCATCGCCGTTAATGAGACTGGGTTCAAATTCTTGCTGGGATTTTGTAAAGGATATTCGCATCATTTTCCACAACAAGGTCGTTAACCGTGATCAACAAATTAAAGCCAAGGCCCTAATTTGGTTCCCTGGGGGAAGCCTGATGGGACAGATTGTCACTCAAATACATACCCTTTCCGTCAACTTCATGGGAATTTGCATCATCACTTTTGATTATAGAACCGTGCTCGACCTGTAGTCAAGTATATCATTCTCATTGCAGCATAACTGCAGAGGCAACATACCTAGTATTACTGATCATTTACCTTCCCTCTCTAAGATGTGAAAGCTGATTTAAATCTTGCGAGCATAGAAGCTGAAGACTTAATCGTACACTTTAAAAGCTTTGAAAGTGAGAAAGGCGGGTTAATTTTTATGATGGTAATGGTGATGATGATTATAATGATAATGATGACAATGATGATGATGTTAATGAGAATGAAAACAATCTGTGACATCATTAATATAAGCAGAATAAAAGTAAAGGTGGTAATGATTATGTAGATAGAGCTGGTTACTGCACAAAGTAAAGGACATTGCAGTTTAGTGCATTAATAATAAAAACATCCTTCATTGAATTAGAAAATAAGGAACTTCACTTGTGTAGCGGTTCATCAATGTTACAAATACTTAATCTTTCAATGGCATCTAAAAAAACTGGCATCCCCCCTTGCTGCCTTCAGAAATTTTTACCATCCCCCTTTTCCTTTCAAAAAATTTTAAGATCCCCCCCCCCAAAAAAAATCTCCTGCCCCTCCTTCCCCCCCCCCGCCCCCTTGTGGTATACATAATGAATGCAGCCTTGAAGACAAAGAATCATTGATAATTACTTGAGAATTCAAAGCCTTGAAACGACCTCTTTTATCATGATTCTTTTATGACTGGGTCTTAATGGATTAAGGAATAGTTTACAAACAGTTGGAGCCGTCAACGATGTATATCCATAAACACATTAATGGGAAAAAATTATTGTGAACTTGCAGGTCCTAAAATAGGCGTAGTACCTGATGCGGCTCGGCGTGTTGTTGTGAGGGAAAGAAGGGCGCGAGGATGGTATAAATCTCTTTCTCCTTCAATGCTCCCTATACATGACAAATAAAGCTGGGGCAACTCTGAAGTGAACTAGGAGGGGCGTACCAGTTATCACCTTTTTTTACCGTTTAAACTTTGAAAGGAAGCAACAGCTATAGCAGCATATGGATTAAACAATGAAAGCTCGACTTAAAATTACTGCTATTTAGTCATTAGCAGTTGCTATGGCAACGTATTCTTGGAATAATCCAGGCCCCAGTTGTTCAAAAGGTGGATAGCGCTATCCACTGGATAAATTACTATCCACTGGATAGCGCAATTGGATGTGGTAATACTTATCCTCTGGATAGCGATTTATCCGGTGGATAGCGCTATCCAGCTTTCGAACAACCGGGGCCAGATCTACATTTTAACCTAGCTCCAGCACTGATAAAGATAATTAAGATGGCGAGCCACATTTTTCTTTTGGATGATAGCTTTTCGCAATGGAAAAGAAAATTGCCCAGTTATTTAAATTCTACGAAACGGTTTTTTTTTAAAGTGGAAAATGGGACACTTGTGCGCAGTAGACATTTCCTTCCGTATATTTATATATAAAATGTTTTTCTTTAAAGGCAGGAAAAAGAGGATTTTTAACTATATCACAAGAAATTAATGAAAAACGTAAAACAAATATTTTAACGCTTATATACTTTAACTGAAGTGCACACCTCCCTTTTTGTCTTCTTGTAACCTATCAATGGTCCATTTTCGAGTTCGCTATGACCGCTGAACTAAATTCCAATGAGAAAAAGACCTGTTTATTACTCTGTCTATTGTGTATATTCAAATTTCAAACACTTACTTGCCAGAATTTCTGAATATTTTACTTTACGTCGAGGCTAACCCTGTATTAATGTGTCGTTAATGTTTATATTCAGCGGTCATTATTAATTCGAAACTGGACCATTGAGCACATTTTAAGCTTACTTTAAAGTCTAAAGAAGATTAAACTATCAGATTTCGTGCTGAACAAGGGTACAGGACACTTAAAAGTGGGCCAGGGACTTACAGTCTTGGGCCTGAGTCGAGACTTGCAGTATTGCAGCCGTGTGAGTCTTGGGACCCACTGCAGTCACTCTCTCGATGGATCACTGACTGAGTGTAGGAGTTGTTTTTTTTTCCTTGAAAATATGTAGTTAAATCACGTTTTTACAGTATACATAGTGCCTGATAAGCGCAAGTTTCATTCAAAACAGGCCAAAACTAACTTCCCACAACAATAACCGCGCGCAGCCATATTTGTTTTGATAATCTCATGGTACAAATTGGGATGCGTTCGCGCGACGGAGTTCCCGCGTGAGAAAACTAGTACCTAGACTTCTCCGCACGGCCAGCCAATTAGCGCGACTAGCATTTGCTAATGCTCTCTATCGTGCTTATTTGTCATCATCTCTCTTTTTTTAAAACAATGTTTGATTTGATTTGATTTGAAGAAATACAAAATCAACCACAAAATTCCTACTGAGCGTTAACCTAAAGAAAGGAAATCAGAGAGAGACGAAAGGCAAAAAGAATCTCGGTTGGAAAAGAACGTCTTGGGAACACGCAACTGGTCACTCTAACAACCCTACCTAGGTCCACGACATTTGTTAATGGGATGACACAAACATTTGCAAAATAATGAAAAACTCACCTTGACTGTTTGGTTTGATGTAAGTGCTTCAGGTGCGCTATAAATCATAGCTCCAGGAGCCACTGTCATGGTCTGCTGCTTGAAATTAGCAGTGCCATAATCTGACACTTTGCCTCTCCATCGGTCACCATGTCGACATAGTAACACATTAGAACTGCTAACATCCCGGTGAATGACGGCTTCTGGTTGCTTCTTATGAAGGTAGTTAATTGCTCGGGCTACATCCAGAGAAATAACGGCCTGCTCTACTTCGGAAATTTTCCTCTGTTCCAACAAAGCTCGCAGACTTATCTCCATGAGCTCGGTCACAAACAGGGGACTTTCCTCATCATTGGTGGCGCCGATAAACTGTAGCAGGTTAGGATGACGACACTTGGATGCAATATTCATCTCCCTCTCAAACAGACGTAAGTTGTGAGGAGAAAGAATCAAATCATGGATCTGTTTTACTGCTACAGGACAGCCACAATACGTGCCTTCAAAAACAAACCCCCAGCCACCCCTCCCAAGGCATTTGTCTGCAATTTGAATTTCGTTTCGGGAAATAACCCAGTCGCATTTACCCTGGCGACGCAAAGCTTGCATTGATTGCCGAGCTGTTGAAAGACTTGACCGCAGTTCCGTAACCTGATTTTGGTATTCTGTCAACTGCTGTTCCTTCTCACTTAACTGCCTTTGCAAATTGTCGTGGCTTTGGTGCATTTCTCTTAACTGCCTTTGCGAGTCTTCTTCACGTTGCTGCATCTCCCTCAACTGCCTTTGCGAGTCTTCTTCACGTTGCTGCATCGCCCTTAACTGCCTTTGAGAGTTTTCTTCGCGTTGCTTTATTTCTCTCAACTGTCGCTGCGAGGTTTCTTCACGTTGTTGCATTTCACTGAATTCCCTTTTCCAATTTTCTTCGTTTTCCTGCATCTCCCTCAGCCGCCTTTGACAATTTTCTTCGCGTTGTTGTACGTCCCTTAATTGCTTTTTGTAATTTTTCTTGCGTTGCTGCATACTTGCCAACTGTCTCCGTGAATTTTGTTCACGTTGCTGCATCTCCCTCAACTGCCTTTGCGAGTCTTCTTCACGTTGCTGCATCTCCCTCAACTGCCTTTGCGAGTCTTCTTCACGTTGTTGAATCTCCCTCAACTGCCTTTGTGAGTTTTCCTCACGTTGTTGCATCTCCCTTAACTGCCTGTGTGAGTTTTCTTCACGTTGCTGCATCTCCCTTAACTGCCTTTGAGAGTTTTCTTCGCGTTGCTTTATTTCTCTCAACTGTCGCTGCGAGTTTTCTTCACGTTGTTGCATTTCACTGAATTCCCTTTTCCAATTTTCTTCGTTTTCCTGCATCTCCCTCAACCGCCTTTGACAATTTTCTTCGCGTTGTTGCACGTCCCTTAATTGCTTTTTGTAATTTTTCTTGCGTTGCTGCAGACTTGCCAACTGTCTCCGTGAATTTTGTTCTCGTTGTTGTATCTCCCTTAGCTGCCTCTGCAAATTCTCCTCGGTTAGCTGCATCTCCCTTATCTGCCTTTGAGAGTCTTCTTCACGTTGTTGTATTTCTCTCAACTGTTGCATCAACCTTGACTGCCATTGCAAATTTTCTTCTTTTGGCTGAATTTCTCTCGACTGTCTTTGCAAATTTCCGTCGCGTTCTTGCATTCTTAACTGTCTATTTTTGGAATTTTCTTCAGGTTGTTGCATCTCCCTCGAATTCCACTGCACATTTTCTTCGTGCTGCTGCTTTGATGGTCTTAGCAAGTTTTCGTTCTAACGGTTTCTTCCTGGTAATGACGTTTGCACGATTGTTCCGCGTAGATCAAAAATCGCAACTTGCGGTTCAAGAATTATGCGACAGCGGTACATTTTACTCAAAAGTGTATGAGAAAAAGTAAGATTTATTAGAAAAAAATCAATGGAAATATATGTCAAGAAACGCACAAGGATTGCTTGGGGATTCCGGAAATTATAATAAATTACAGTCAATCCTCTCTACAACAGTTGTGTTCGTCACAAAGTCAAGATATATCAATTAAAGAAAAGGCAAACGTTCAGAGGGAAACAGTAACCGTCTTCAGAAAAGAACCTTAAGAGCAGTCAGTGAGCCTGGTTTTAGTGGGTTCGTTATTTAAATAGGGAGTTTTAGCATCGACGACGACGACGGCAGCGAAAACGTCACTTTAAAAATGAATTAGCGTTGTTTCAAACTTTGTCGCGTTTATTCCAATTCGCTGAAAATGCTTAATGTACGCAAATTTCCCTGGAGTTGATTTCTTGGGGACCGCACTCAAGTTTTAATAGAGAGAGAAAAAGATTTCGTCGACTCGTTCACGCTTGTTTACGTCCTCCGTAAAACGTGAAATTAGGCATTTTCAAGTCGTAGTCGTCCAGTAAAGGCCAAAGAAATGTACAAAAAAGCGTGATGTCACGTGCAAATTCGCTGTTTTGTGTTGCCGTCACCGTTGTCGTTACTAACAGTCCCTATTATGAAACTGACGGGCGCGAATAAAAGAAAATGTATCAGTGAATCAATGAATCACCGAGAACCAGTCAGGCGATCTAACCACTGAGATACGGCGAAATTGATCGTAAGGTAACTGGACTTTTTGACAGGGCCCAGTTGCTCACCAGCGGAGGACGATTAGTGCAGTGTTTCGCCAAAGTTTTAGAATTTTACCGCTTGAAGCAATGTTAATGTTACAGGTCAAATTTGATTTCAGATTAATTTTGATTTAGGTTTTTAACCTAGGTAACTTTTAAGGTACTGTTATTTAGTTATGCGGTAAGGCATACTACATTGATATGTTTGTACTCAATCTAAAGTAATGCTACACACTCAAATCATATCCAGAGCACCACAGAGATCTGTGTCACTTTATTTATAAAATGTCTTTTTAAAAATGATAGTTAATTGAAAGAAAGCTTACAGAATCAAATGGGACAATGAGTAATGAGTTAAAGATATGAGTCAGGTCTGGGTTATAAGCAATGATTATAGTGATTAGGGTTACACACTGGCAATAGAGATTAGGGTTAAGCACTGACAATACTGATCAGGGTTAAATACTGACAATACTGATTAGCGGTAAGCAATGACAATACTGATTAGGGTTAAATACTGACCATACTGATTAGTGGTAAGCACTGACAATACTGATTAGGGTTAAATACTGACAATACTGATTAGCAGTAAGCACTGACAATACTGATTAGAGTCAAATACTGGCAATACTGATTAGCTTTAGCGGTAAGCACTGACAATACTGATTAGGGTCAAATAATGACAATACTGATTAGCGGTAAGCACTGACAATACTGATTAGCGGTGAGCACTAACAATACTGATTAGGGTTAAATACTGATTAACGGTAAGCACTGACAATAGTGATTAGGGTTAAATACTGACAATACTGATTAGCGGTAAGCACTGACAATACTTATTAGCTAGGGTTAAATACTGACAATACTGATTAGCGGTAAGCACTGACAATACTGATTAGGGTTAAATACTAACAATAGTGATTACGTTTAAACAGCTATTCGAAATGGTTATTATTTACCGCATTTAGAGTTAGGTTGGTCACTTTATGTACCGTCCGATTATTTAACGAAGCAGATATTGGCAGCAAATTCGAGGGATTCCAAGTTCTTTCATTGACTTATGACTCATTCACCTAGTGACTCATTTAATACGCGTTGTTCTCATAAACTGGACATGCACATGGCTTGTTTGCAAGGCGAAAAAGGAGATCTTTTAGGAGTAATTAAAAACATCAGATTGTAGCTGGACATTTGTTTAAGCGATTGGTTGAAATATAGTTTGAAATTATTCCACGACTTGTAACCACTTTGTTATAGTTATTTTCAACATGGAGAATTTTGCCAACGAGAACATTAGGGTGAAGAGGGAAGGTCTTATCGACTTTATCGATTTTTATAGGTACTATGTCATCGACTCTAAAGGAGGGTGCTTTTCCTCTTGTTTGTTTCATTTTTCCATTACAATGCTAAAGATTTTCATTTACACTGTTTTTGATTTTTTTCTTTGCTCTGATTGATCTTCTTGCGCTCTTTTCTGGGATGGTGAACTCCTGGTAACAATGGTTGTTTAATTAATATATAGATTTAGCCAGGGCTAAAAGCGAAGCTCTCTACAACAATTAAAGTTTGTTCAAACAAAATATAAAATCGTGTAAGCGGCGAAGGCAACAAGAACGGTGAAAAACAAGAATAGGTCTAATTAGCAAAAAAGCAACTTTGGACATGCAGTACACTTTTTTGGTACATTTCTTTGCCGTTGTTTTACAAGACTACAACGTGAAACTTCCAGAAACTTCTTGGTTACACGTTTTTTGGAGGAAATGTCGTACGTGTTTTCTTTCACTTTTCTTTTAGTGTCGTTCATTTTCACGTTGCATTGGTGGCCGCTAGCATTTCTCATGTTGTTACTCCTGCTACAAAATTTTCATGTTGTTCTTCCAACAAAAAAATGTCTCCGTTGGTTTTTTTTATCTCTCGCTCTAGATCTCTGTCGCCCTTTCTCTCGATGAGCTTCGCTGGCATGCCACCTACTTTCTCTTTTTCTCCGTCTTTCTCTTGCTCTATTTTCCAAATTTGTGGGCATGACAATTAATCTAAGCTTAATATTTTAGACAACACGGATACAGAAACAATTTCCGCTTTCCGTTTTCGTCTTTATTGACTCTTTATGTCTCCTCCCCGGTTTACTAAACCACTAACAATAAACCCCCCTTTACTGCCAACAGCCGAGCTTTGTTTGCTAGAGCGCCTAACTTAGGAAACAAAGAAAACCGAGACTGTGGTCTGGGATTAAAAAACATGGCCAAGTTAATGGCCGGTTTTATTGAAAACTGTAAAATCATCTTATCAATGCTAAAATATGAAATAATGTTTACGAATTTATAGGTCTAGCAAAGGTGAGGGCCAGAAGAAAAAGGCCACGGGTCGCTCCTAAGCGGCCCAGCCCCACCCGAAGGCTGTTGGCGAAAAGGAGGACGAAAACACAACGCCTGTTGGTGTCTTCAAGTACTAGTATCTAAAGTTGTTCCTAAACTCGGAGTTCTAATATAACGAAGAAAAGCGCTTGATTTCCAGCGACCTAGCAAGCGAATTTGGGAGTCGGAAAACCCCTTGGCAGATGCCCAGCTGGCAGCGCCAATGCGAAAACTGTGCGCTTTATATAGCTTTGTGTCTAAGTTACAAAATGTAAGCGCTGTGTTAAGTCGCTCAACAAAATAGGATCTAGTAATCGGACTTCCGTCGGGCCAACAAAAAAGAGGGCCGGATACCGACCCTCGCACAGCTAAAAAGTTTAAGATCAACTGAACTGGACAGCATGACATTTCAGGATAGATAAAAATAACAAAAGGTGGCCCAGAATTCTTATGCTTGTAGTTAAGCAAAGTAAGCTGCAGTGCCTGAATTCGCCCCTGAGCATCAACCAGTCGGTCTAGTTGCGAAAGATTAATGATGTTGGCAGTGTTGCCTCGAGAGGCTGTTAACTCCCCAATGCGGAGAAAAGCGAAAAATGCTAAAGCACACATGGCAGACATGAGACGAGACTGGTAATGTGATGAAAGGGAATGCTCGAAAGCTCTAATTAAGTTCCGTAATACTGGTAGAGTAATAGGTAACCTGACGTCATTGACGGGAGTTAGTTTCCGATAACTCTTTAAAATTTGTATAATAAGTGGCGCCTCAGTAGGGTCAGCGACACCAGCAAGTTTATGAACGTAACTGATAGCAGAAATGTAAGTGGTTACTGACGAAGAAGAATAACTCCTAGAGTATAGATGCGCTATAAAAAGGGCCAGTATGGCCGGTTGAAGAGGCAAATTAATAGGCATATCACCTAAATAAGAAGCCGACCAATCTGTAAATAACTTCCAAGGTCGTTTATAAACTGATACAGAAGCGTTACTCAAGCTTGCCTCTAAAAGAGTTTTTGTTATAACTGCCAGTTCTCTGGTAACAGTTGAGGAGGCACAGCTGTTGGTTCTGGCGCCATGTCCTTGGACAGGGACTTGAATTTGGTCACCTGTAAACGCGATAAAGCATCAGCTTTCGTGTTGTGAACGCCTGGGAGGTGTACAGCTTTAAATAAGATATTATGCTGTAAACATGATAGAACCAAGGGGCGAAGAAGAACCAACAGCTCCCTATCTTTAGTCGTCTTTTTATTAATTACTTCCGACAAGCCTTGATTGTCGGTGTGAAAGGTTATGCATTTGTTTGCCAGCTGGGTCCCCCATATTTTTATACTGAGAACAATAGGAAACATTTCTAGCACAATAATATTCTTAGAGGTCCAGGATGGGGGCCACGGACCGTAAAACCAATAGCACATTTGCATGATGACGTCACGCGCGCACTGCATGCTGGTATTTGTAGTCAAACTCCCGGGAGATTCAAAAACAATGGCGGCAAACGAGGCGTTCAATGACAACTGTAAAGATGTTAAAAGGTCAAAGAACAAAACTTTACCAACAATTTTAACGGAAGACGACATTCCAGGGGCATCTTTAAAGGGACGGAAACCTGAACAGTTAAAAAACGATGAGCTGAAACGTTGGTTAAAGTGCCGAGGGGCGAGTGTTTCTGGCACTCGCGTGCAACTACTTGAAAGGTAAACATGATATTTGTGCAGTGTTTTGGCATCCATGCTGGGTTATTTATTATTTTTTTGGCCAATTTTTAATTTTTAGGGTTAAAGATTATATTTCCAGTGGACTGCACGTGAAGGTAACTGATCCTGATGGGGGAATTCACTCCATTGGAAAAAGACAATTCGAAGGTACTGGCAATGAACGTGATGACAAGGTTGTTAAGTGGCCCAAAGAAGGCTGGACCTTAAGCCTTGAAAAAGCACCAGAGTTTCAACATTGTCTTATATTTTCGTATCTGTCTGGAGGGAGAAACAGCGAGGAAAAAAGAAGAGGGGCGTTTAAAAGCAAACGAGAAGGGTACGCTTTGTTTAAGGCTTCCCATGTCTCGCATGTAAAATTTAACAGCTCTCATGATGATTTCTGCTTTTTTGATGCAAGAGTAAAGGCTTCTATGACCAGAAACAAGACGTATAGAACAAAAGTTAGACAAAACAAAACAGGTGAAGTTGTTTCTGGTCAATGCACTTGTAAAGCTGGCGCCAATGGATATTGTAAACATGTTGGGGCCTTATTATATGCCATACTTGACTTCTCTGAAAGTGGCCTTGGGCAGATTCCTCCAAACACTTCTTGCACAGAAAGGCCTCAGCAGTGGCATAAACCAACCCAACGAACCTCAAACGTACCAGTTCTTTTCAAAGATATACTGATGATAAAGCATGATTATGATGCTGACAAAAGAAAGAAGACTGAAAAAAGGATTGAAAGGAAAAACGAGAAAGCGGAATATTCATCATGTCCCTCCTTTGCTCTACAGGTTACAAGAAAACAGATAAAGGACCTCTACAATGAATTAAAAAACTTGCCCAAGGAGTCAAATGCAGTAATTCTCAATGTGTTACAAGGCAACGATTGGCAGCCTGTAACTGTGAAAACAATAGAAGATAAGTTTGCCAAACACACTGTTCTTGTTGATCATGATTATTTACCTGGTAAACATGAAAGAAATGAAACTCAGACAGAGGTAGAAGCTTCTAAATGTGAATTAGATCATCTCTTCAAGAAAGCCCCAGTACATTGTTTTGGGGAAAATCAGTGTGAGCCATTAGACATCAACTTTTTACCAGACTTAATCATTTCCCATTCTGTAGCAATTTCTAACTTACCTGAACAACAGACTGAAACTAGCATGATTGTAGAAACTGAAACTGATGAAGCCACGATTTCTGAGGAAACTCTAAAGGATGATACTGATTTTCAAAGCAATAGTAACTTTACCATACCCAATCCCACACAGTGCTACCCAGATGACTTAGATTTCACTGATGAGAACTTTATAGCAGTTTGTAAAGAGTACATGAAAACCATCAAAATAACTGAAGATGGTATCAACACTGTCGAGGAAAAAACAAGAGGGCAATCTAGCAACTCAGATTGGTTTCAATACAGACGTGGAAGACTAACTGCATCGAAATTTGGTGAAATCAGTAACAGAAGAGTAACTACACCCCCTGATAGGCTTGTGAGGGATGTGTTTCAGTACAACTGCAGGCCAAATATACCATATCAGTGTCAGGTGGGGTTGGAAATGGAACCAGTCATTATAGGTAAATACATTCAACATCAAGAAAACAATGATCACGAGGGCATCACTGTGAAAGATAAAGGCCTTGTTATTGATAAGGATTATCCTGTGCTGGCTGCAAGTGTTGATGGTGAAGTTAGTGATCCAACAAATAAATATCACCCAACTGGAAACCTTGAGACAAAATACAAGTTATTCCCATCAAAGTTAAAGGAACAAGTGGATACAAAGCAAACTTCATTACTTAAAGCTCTTGCAAAACACACCAAGAATTTCTGCTTGGAGATTACAGAATCAGGACTCAGACTCAAACAAAAACATTCATACTATAAACAAGTTCAGGGGGGTATGGCAATAACTAGAAAGCCATGGTGTGATTTTGTTGTGTACACTTATTTCAAGGAATGTGAGGATATACACATTGAAAGAATTTTCTTTGATCCCACATTCTGGGAAGCACTCAAGAAAAAGCTTCTTGACTTTTATCTCTATGCTATGGTTCCTGAGCTACTAACTGGACGGGTGAAGAGAGGAATGCCCATGTACCCAAACATCTTTTGCTACAAATGACTGAAAATAATCACACCAGGAAATAATGTCTACAAGTTTAAGAACTATGCGAAGAGTTGATTAAGTTTTATGTCTGCAGATATTTATGTAATCAATAAGATAAGTCCACATGAAGCTTTACAGTCGTGATTGATTAATAACCCCTTGTACAGTCTATTATTCATTAGTACAGGATTGTTAGGGGTGGGGAGGCAGGGCTTAAAAGAGAGGAGGGGCTTATTAACTTCTTATTTTCCTGAAAAGGGGAGGGCTTATTAGAGAAACGAGGCTTATTTTAGACGGGGGCTTAATAGATTTTAAGGGGAAATCTAATTATTTATTAGATGCTGATCACACCCATTATAGACTTCGAAAATGAAAAAAAAGAAGGGTTTGCTGCTCAAAATCTTGAGGAAAAATCTACCCAAGAACTGGACATCAATACTATGTACCTTGTATTTCTTACAAATTCAAGAAGTTATTAATTTTTAAAAAGATGAAGATGTTGACAAAATTTGGAAAGTCTGCTGTTTACTGGCTAATTTCAAGGGGCCTTGACTAAACTACCAGTGGGCCTTTGAAATTAGCCAGTAAACAGCAAACTTTCCAAATTTTGTCAACATCTTCAGCCATAGAATTTGGTAATATCTGTTTAAGAATGTTAAAGTTTTTCACTCTTTCAATAGCCCGTTCCACATGTATGCGAACTGACGCAATCTCCCTGGTTTCATCTTCCTCATCAGGATTTAGCTGGTCTTTACTTCTCATGAAGGGTGGAATATTAAGGTAAACTTTCTTCGAGGCTAATAAGTCTTGGATTTCAAAACCACGATCTGCCATTACTGCATCACCCTCTTCAAGAAGGTGTAGAATGCCACAATGCTCAACAATAACTTTGTCACTACAATGACCTCCATACAAATCTGACACAAAGGTTAAAGCACCATTAGGTGCTATTGCAACAAGGCCCTTAGCTGTATTGTGGGACTTATATGAAGAGTAAGTCTCAGATTGTGCACAGAAACATGAGGGCTTTTCAATGAATAATTCAGTACAGTCAAGAACGACCCTTGTGAGTGGGTATTTCTGCCGAAACACTTCAGGCATTGTTTCTTCAACTGTTCTTCTCGTAGCCCAAACAGGAAGTTGAATTAACCTTGAAAAAAGTAAGTCGAGCCAGGTAGCAAAAATCCTTGAGACCTCTGATACACTAATATTATAGTTATCAGCCAGTACTTTCTCTGGTATATTAACCCTCAATCTACACAATGTCAGAAAAAGCTCGTCATCAGGCTCTAAGAAGCGCTTTTGTCCCTTCTTTTCTATATCAGGTAATTGTACCTTAGCATAATCAGAGCCCCAGTAATTTAGACGATAACAAATACCATGGGCATTTAGGAAATTGAATAATGCCACAAACTGACCAAAGGTCAGGCCAGTGTAGAAGATCATATCCTTTTCTGATTCTTTAAAACGCTTTAAACCAAATTTTAGGATGGATAGATCCCGTTCCAATGATCCTTTTAAACGTAGAACGTTTCCCAGTTCTTCTTTCAATCGTCTAATCTCTTGACGATCACGCTCCGACTCATCAGCCTTTGATGTAGTGGTCGAAGCTGGTAAACTAGGTGAAGGCTGTGTCTCTTGGTTGGATATCGAAGATTTGTTAACAATTAGTTTTCTCCTTGGTTCGGGTGACCGCCTGGGATGAGATTTTGCCAAAGGAAAAATGACAGGAACATTGTTCATGTAGGTTTTTTTTCTTCCTTTGAAATGCAAGCTACATACTCGGTGTCCAGTGGTGGGCTTGAAATTTTTTCTCGATATTGAGTGCAACCAGCGACACCTCAAGTTCTTTTCCTTTGGGAAAACATAAAACGACAGATGCGTGTCTCTTTTACTGTTCGTAAAACAGCCTGGAACACAACAAGTGAACCCGCCTCCACTACGAGCCGCCATTTTGTTCTTTTCTTGACTACAAATACCAGCATGCAGTGCGCGCGTGACGTCATCATGCAAATGTGCTATTCTGACGGAACACGGCTCCATAGCCTAGAGAGCCAGAAGCATCAGTATAAAGATGCAAGTGAGGTGATGAAAGCCATTGAAAATCTAAGAAGAATGATTTGCCATTGAAGTGTGTTAAAAATTCTAACCAGAGCTGAAGATCGTCCTTGACTATACGCGTTAATCTAATTAAATGAGTCGGGGGATTGACCCCAACTGTCAAATTAATCATTCGTCTAAGAAAAGTCCTGCCGGGTATGACGACTGAACAAGTGAAGTTCAGAAGACCAATAAGGGCCCAGGGGGGTACTCTCTTATAAGGGCTTAATGGGGACGTGCGGCCAGCCAGGGTATGTTTTACGGGCTTTTTGTCTTAAAAAGGGTATCGATTTTATCACTTTTTGTCTTAATCAGGGTATCGATTTTAACAATTTTTGTCTTAAAGAGGGTATCTTTTCTTGGACGATAAACAGCCTGCGCGTACGTTCTACGAATGCCTTAAACAGGGTATCAAAAATCGAAATTCTGTCTTAAACAGGGTAGGAAAATCAGCGATTTTTGTCTTACACAGGGTCAGGGTATGAGGAGCCGGGCCGCACCTCCCCACCCAAGGATATATCGAGTACCCCCCCGGGAATAAGGGATTGCATCTCCTTAAGGGAGACTTTTTTACGCCTGAGAAATTCATAAATAAGAGCAACACATTTTCTTAGCTTTTCTTCTGGGAGGCGAACCTCCATTTTGTCAGTGTCTAGTTCTATTCCGGCGAAACATAAAACACTACTGGGACCCACTGTCTTTTCAGGCGCCATGGGGACACCCAAGTCGTCACACATAGCTAAAAACCGGGACAGATTGTGTTCACAAGCTGAGAAAGTTCTGTCTATGAGAAGGAAATCATCTAAAAGGTGTAACACCTGAGATAGCTAAATTAGACTTAGCAATCCACTCGAGAGCGGTTGAAAAGCTTTTCCAAATTTTGCAAGAGGAACTGGCCCCCATCGGAAGGCATTTATCAAAATAGAAACTGTCCTCCCAACAAAAACCTAACAAATCATAGTCGCATGGATTTATTGGAATTAGACGAAAAGCGTTTTTGACATCTGTCTTAGCTAGGGCACAGCCCCTGCCTGTGCGCCTGATCAGTCTAACCGCATCGTCAATCGAGGCATATTTAACCGTAGAGGCATCGTTAGGAATACAAGAGTTAATAGAATCACCGTAAGGAAAAGATAGGTGGTGAATAAGGCGAAAATCTTCTGGCGTCTTTTTAGGAATTAAACCAAGCGGAGAAATACGTAATGAAGGAAAAGGTCGTTCTAAAAATGGCCCTGCAATCCGACCTAGACTTAATTCTTTTGACAGTTTATCGGAAACGGCTGCAGGGTTTTGAGTAGCGGATACAAGATTTTTACAACTGGAGGGTTTGTGGGGCCCTACATAATCTAATAAAAACCCATGTTGAAATCCATTTAAAAGATAGTCTTTCAATTTAGTTGGATAGCCATCTAGGTAAAATTGTAATCTACCGTAAATCCTCTATTAAGCCCCCCGGGGGGCTTATTTTTTTCAGGCACTTTTGAGGGGGGGCTTAAAAGAGAGGGGGGGGCTTATTTAATTTAGCGAAATGCATCACCTGTAGCAAAATTACCGTGGTATGAGACAGAGTAGACTTACGCGTTGTACAGAGAGCTAGAGCGCAAAATTAAGAAAGATAAACATAAGAAGTTGGAGGTCATGCCGCCGAAGACCAAAAACAATATGAACTTCCAGCCTGAATAAATCATAACTGATCAGTCCACGTTAATCGTTAATTTTTTGTGAAGAATAAGGATTGGGGGAAGGGGAAGGGGGGGGGGGGCTTAATAGAGAGGGGGGGCTTATTAACTTTTCTCCTCTGAAAAGGGGGGGCTTATTTGAGAGGGGGGGCTTAATAGAGGATTTACGGTATTTACTTTGACTGGTGTTGGTAGTTGGACTGGATGCGACAGTGCGAGAGGTGGCGGCAGTTGGTTTTCCCGACTTGTATTTTGTAGCAGGGTGCTCGCCTCCACATTTAAAGCAGGCGTGTTTGAAATTACACCCAAAACATCTTTCGCCTTTGTGGAATTTCCAGCAGAATCCTCGCGGAAAGGGCTGCTTTGATTGCCGGTTAAACGAGGTAGGCGGATTGTTTGAGGATGAAAGTTTGGTCATGTGGTGCGCCTGCAACCACAATTCCCAATGCACTTCGTCCCAAGGGAAAAGAGATTTTTGACGTAAATAGCGAAAATTTTCGTCATTATAACGCCAATGAGCGTTTTTTGCCGCCAAATCACGCACTGTCGCACTGTATTTCATTAATCCGGGAGCGCTGTCCGGAAATCGGATGGTGTAGACGGCAACAAAAACCTGAAATGCTGTAGTCCATTGATCGATGCTAGTAATGCGCTTAGAGTTTTGGGCGGGTTCGAGACTGACCACAGGCTGGTTGGATCCAGATGATTTTACCGTGAAGTTGTATTTAGGATCGCCTGGCAAGGACGATAGAAGAGTTCCGAGATCGATATATTCGTTGGCCCATACTTTAGATTGAATTTTGTCCGGAACTGTACTCGAAAGTGGAACGGAAATTAAGGTATCGATTTTATCTGGCCTGAGGTCGGTCTCGGGCCCGCTAGTAATAGAGGTAGAAGTTAAAGTGTGGCCCTCACCAGTTAGGTCTTGAACAACCTGCGCTACTGACCCCTGTACAGCAGCAGCAGGGTCGGATGTCTGTACTGGCTCTTGAAGGATTATTCCTGCAGACTTCAGGCTTTCAAGTACAGCCGAAGAAATAGCACTCGTGATGCTGGAAACCATATCATGAGAGACAACTGAACTCGGGGTCGCGGGACTGGAGACTGGGGATGGCCCACTGATCGCCGGCTCTCGGGAAAGTTCGCTCGGGTGCGGCACTTCGGGCGGGTTGAGAGCAGGAACCGAATGTACTCGAGAGGTCTGCTTGGGCCTCTTGGACTTGGTGGGGCGAGATGTACTGCTGGCCATGGCCCTCGGGCGTTTAACTTGTGCGCTGGAGGCTGATGCAGTAGAACTGCGCTTTCCTCTAGTCATCATCGTGGAATATGAGTTAATTTCTAGCAAATCTACACCGCAAGGAAAGGAACTTGAATAAATAAGCCTAAGGCGTTGGTATGGGAGATAAAATAGTGAAAGAGTGAGTGGGGAGGGAGGTGGGGGGTTTCTAGTCTAGTAGCATTCTGCTCAAATTATAAACTGGAGAGAGAAAAAACGGAACCGGCAATAAAAGAAAAATCGGCAGCATGTTTGGCAATTTCCAAATTGGAGACGCCGCATTGAACAAGCTAAAGTGCCGGAAAGAGGAACCGGTCCGTAAAATAAATACAATATCTTATAACAGAAGATAAAGCTCTCCTGTCCGCAATAAAGGACGGTTACAACGAAAGTAGAATGCATGACTGGATAGACAAGTTGGAATCTGTCACTGAGCCTCAGAAAAAGTGGCTAACTTCTTCAAGGCGAATAGTATGGCTCCCCTATAGCTACGATACAGAGCATAGTTGCCCGCTTCGTTCAAATGAACGCCATCTCGGCATAAAACAGCAATAGATGGACTTTGAAGCCCTCTATGGCTCCATGCTTCAGCATAAGAGAGTGGTTCGAGGACCACTTTGAGATATTTATTGAGAAGGTCTACTTCGAGGCTGAAATCGGGGACGTGCGGAGGAACAGCAGACCGGTAAATTACTAGGCATATCATTATAAATTCTGCTCCACAGTGATCATGGAGGACTTGAACTAAATGTTCAATATCTGAACCAACAGATTCGGGGCGCTGTCCCACCACACACAAATCATTACTTCCCAGTTCTAAAATGATAACCTTTGGCTGAAAAGCCTTAATTTTGTCCAAATCAAATGACAGCATTTTAGAGACGGTTCTACCGCCAATGCCTAGAAAAGATACATTTTCGTGAGGCAAGTTCATGTTGTGAGCCTATCGTGATGTTCGGTGAGGAATGTCTGTAAACGCCTCACAAATGAGTGACCAAGAATGAGAATGTTGGAGGTATTATCCATAACAGCAAACAGTTGAAAACAAGAAGGAAATGAGATATACTTAACGTTTGTTGTGGTGAATTCCCAAGGAGAGCTGCTTGTTCAAAGGATAAGCGGGTCAGTTATCGAAGATTCGGCTTGATGTCAGCTTTCAGACCGAGAGGATTAACGAAAGGTTACACCCTCTTATAAAGGGTCTCCGCGAGATAATGAGATCGAGGCTAAGTAAATTTACTGCGAGTGGCCTTATCATAGGAGCTCGTGATTATTACCCAAAAGTAATTTTACTTTTCGTCTCGTGATTCTCATGCGATCGTAAACCATTGTAAGATAATTCAAAGTTCACATTCGAGAGCCTCTAAGCCTTTGAAGCCGCAATCGACCCCACCCCCCAAAAATCCATGCATTGAAGAAATTGGAAGGGGAGACATAAAATTTTTTATTTGGTTCCAAATAAACTCATTTAGTTGAGACGCGGGTAGCTAGGCGATTTCCCGACAAAACAACCTCGAGTGGCGTTTGGATTGCCATTCCTGTTGATTGACTTATTTTACATTGGTATGCCTGTGGTGCGGACGGGCGGTCGGCAGGCGGCCGTGTACGGTCACGTGATTACCAAATTTTCTGGGATCGGTAGATTTATTTACCCATAGTGCTCCGCTGGCGCGCGCGAGAGCTCCGCTATTAGTCTCATTATTCTCTGTTGATAGATCATTATTGCTTGTTTCCTTCCATGGTTTTTATCCTAAAAACTGCAAGGTATGGAATTACCGTTTGGTTACAGCATGTATGGCAGGGCTTTTCGAAGCCCGTTGAAAAAACTCTCAAATGTAGCCTCCCACGCAGACATAGAGAACCTTTTTATTCACAAACCCGGGAGGTAACATTAAAGGCCCGCTAGCCTGCGAACAAGCTCTCCTATTTGGGCGAGTGAAGCGAGTCTTGGAGTCTCGCGAGGCTCACTTTGCTTGCCCAAATAGGAGAGCTTGCTTGCAGGTTAAAGGCCCGCATAATACAGAGCATTACGTATACGTCCTTCTTGAAAGAAAACTGTTACAAGAAGAAAAAACAAAAAAGAAAGAATAATAGCTCTTTCTTCGGCTCGTTCTTTCGGCAACTTAACTTAATAACTTATTTCAGCGTTTTCACAAGTCGATAAATTCCATCAGTGCTGGGATCAGTACAGACCCGTTACATATTAATTCACAGCGAGGTCTGTGATCCAAACATTGACCCTTCAAGGCAGAGGCAACTTATAGCTCGTACGCAAGTTCATATTGAGGAAAAAGAGCCTCTGTTCTCAAACCAAAGAAAAATTCCCTCGTAATACCCGTTAGACAGACTTTTTTGCGCTCTTGTCCGATTTTAGCCGCAATTTTAATTTTCCAGTCTTATGAAGCGGTTCTTTAGGGTGCATGCAATAAAACTTTAATCGCCTCAGCACTATGTTTTTGGTAACTCAATCTCACGCAAAAAATACCAATTTACAGAGCAAAAAGCGCTGAACAAATAGCACGAAGAAGACACTTCTACCGCGTCATTGAATAACAAATTTTGCATATTTCGCGAACAATCATCACTCTGACTCTGTTATTCCTTGTTGCGGACGGGAAAGAAAACTAGATCCTTTAACTCTAGAGTAAAGAAATTTATTTAGTGAAAACTTTTCAAATTCCGCGGGCAAAGGAGCAATGGCCGAATGTGCGTCGGTCAATGTTTCTAAGAGGTCACTTTTTGGAATTTTAATAGCTCTTCCCTTTTTGTCTTGAAACTTTTCCTGTTGCAGAGTCCACTGTTTCCGCTTGATAGTTACAATATCTTTCTTTGGTATTGACTCAAACAAATCTTCTTCTCGTCCTAGCCAAAGTTTGGCTTGATCATAGATTAAAGTCGTCAGAATTAAACAATGTTGTTTTAATTTCTTTTTCCTTGCTTGATGTTTACACACGCAAATTCATAATAGGGAACTTAAGAACCACGACGACGGCTTTGTCGACGACGACCGGAAGTGAGTTACAGTGTACTGCGCAAGCGCGACTAGTAAATTTCGTCGTCGTGGTGTCGTCGACGACGCCAAACAAAGTAGAATCACGTCGTCCTGCAATTCACAAGCTTCGGCAGGTATAAATCCACCGTTTTAAGCGATTTTTGAAGTCCTTTGCATTTCTTTATTCTCGTAAATCCAGGTATCTTTTTTCTCCCAACAAGCGATGTTGACTGAAAATTCAACTAATGAATTGTTTTTACTTCGAAGAATGACAACAGCTGTGGAGGCCGAGCGAGCGAACTCGTAAGTGATAAATTTATTTGTACGTTTAGGTAAGGCAAATCAAGACCAAATGTGTTTAATTAATATAGAGGAAATGAACTTTGTATGGAAAACAGCTATCACATCAGCATGTCTCTTTTTCCAAATCTAAACTCTGACAGATACTCGGACTCGGTCATCTCATTCAGTTGAAAGCTGAATAATCTTCGTGCGGAAAGCAGGTTTTTCCACTCAAAAAGGTCAGACGTACGGCTGTTTTAAAAGACGCCAATGCGGAAAAGTTTGTTGCTAACCGACATTACAGTTTACATTGTGTTTACATTCAGCGTCGTCGTCGACCTACCGACCGACTGCGTCTTAAGTTTCCTTTTCCCCGCCGAAACTGACGTTCTCGTTCCAGCCTTTTCCCAGTCAACAGACGACGTCGTCTTCGTGAACTTCGTCGTGGTTCTTAAGTTCTCTAATGACTGCTTGCGTGGTCAAGTGGAGATGACAGTGGACTTCCGAGCCACGAGCCAGAGGTTGTGAGTTCGATTCTTAGTAAGTATGAACTTAAAGCACTAGATATTGAAGTGTGGCATGTGAGGTGTAGTCTCGAGGGGGTGCATGTACAGGTTGTGGACGGGGTGGACAGCATAAGGAGGTAGGGTACAATGAAAAGATGGGTACGTGGAACCTAAAAGAGAGATGTCTTTATTTCCACAAAAAAATTGCATCTGATTCTTTTTAAGCCTAGAAAAGCAAAAACTACAACTACACCCCCAAAAATTTAAAACCCTTTTTCAGACAGTTGCGTAAAAAAAAAAAAACTTATACCAAGAGAACATAAGCTTTCTGTTCTCTTGCCTAGACTTGATTTTGACCTGTAACATTAAGAACTATATAGAAGAGAACAAGGCCGCTTTGTGACTAATCGGTATTTTCTTACAAGAGCTGGAATTTCCGCAAAGTCGACGTTATTTAATGACGAAAAAACTAAAAGCAAATGTTTCGAAAATTGTAAATGCCAGCAAGTAAACAAGGCAAAGAAGGATAAACAAAGACAACGCACACCTCGATCGTAGCCGCCGCCATCATGATTGTCAGCACTTGCAAGGAGCGACATAAGAAACCTTTTTCACTGAATTGGCTGAGTTGACAGAAGCAAATAAAGCTCTTCATTTTTTCGTAGATCAGGTACCATTTAAACCTTTGGACGATTCAGTTTAAACTATTGAGTTTATATTGGGTTTACGAACTGGACTGAGACTATGATTTGCCGTGCTTGAAAATTTCTCTAAAGATCAGGTATATACAATACCTGGACTAGCCCATAGGCCGGTCCATAGGCACCTCATGGACCACCATTTGATTTGGGGATTTAAAAAAATACACTAAATATATAGTGAGATTCAAAAGATGATAATAAATAAAATTAATTCACATCAAATTCAGCCGTATGCTTGAAGGAAAAAGTTGTGTCTATTAAACACTTACCATTCAGACCTTGAGTTCTGTGACCGCTATATTGGCCGAGCAATACTGTTATTATGATTTTGTCAGTCACGTTCATAATAATTAGTCATTGTATTTATCATATTTTTATTAGGCCATTATTAGTTGAAACATTATCAGTCAACGCAGCCAACACTTCCTTTTTGCCAGAGTACGAGTATTGCTACCTTTACCTTCCCCAAAGTTACACATTAAACGGAAGAAGCGTGGACATGAGCAAGCGTTACAACAATTATGACGAGGAATGAAAAACCGTCATCCACATCAACATAACAGTGCTTTTTCACTGCCTGTATCGATGTTATTTCAACAGGCAAGAAAGTAACAAATTGGCCGGTTTTGCTCTATAATATCTATTCCGCTATTTCCTTGTATTTTTGGGTATATTTTATGGGGGTAATAGGCGTCATCAGAATTAAAGGAGGTTGGACAATTATACACTCCGTGTAAGCTAGGCTTTTCACACATTAATAAAGTTGACCATTGGTAAAGTTACAAATCCTGAAAGCAAGCTGTACTCCCTACAGGCACAGGCTCCGAGCACTTTCCTTAGCAATCTTCCCGTTCCAAGTAACGCCGCCTTCTGTAACAATTCAACCTTAATCAGTAACACCTAAAGAGAGGAGAAGTCGTTACGTCACGTTGCAAAATTTTTGGATGACAACAAACCGATAAAGTCCCTTGAAAGCCCACTCGCACTATTTCAAACTTCACCGATCTTATTGAATTTCATCTAATTTGGCAAATCTTGGCGAAATTTTCTTTGGGATCGTATCTATCCTTATCTAAGTTTGGAAAAAGAAAGCAACATTTTTGTGTTGTGTTCACCTACTCCATAAAGCGGGCTCGTGAAATTAAAAAGTTTCGTGTTGTAGTCTGCAACGACGGCAAAGAAATGTACAAAATAGCGCGATGCATGTGCAAAAAATTGTTTGTTTGTTAATCTACACATATTATTTTTTGCTGTGCTCCTTGCCGTCGCCGTCGCCGTTGGTTTTGTTGCCATCCAGAAATAGTGCTACGATGGTAACGTGATGTCACACTTATCCTCTCTATTGTTTCCAGAGTGTGTTAAAGATTTTTCGGAATCATGCCAAGTGCACCTACTACCACAGGCACAACATAGGCCTTGGTGTTCCACAATCTTGTAATTTCTCTCTTGAGATCTTGGCACTTTTCAATCCTTTTTCTTCTCTTTTCCAGCTATTCGGGCATCTCTAGGCACGGCAATATCAACAATAAAGAACTGGTTTTTCTTCCTTATCTAGCCAGGAAAACAATATCTGGCTTTCTAATTTGTATTTCATAATCTGTCTGCATGTATTGATAAATCCCACAGGAGCTTTGCCTTGTCACTTTCCGCTACTCTTTCTGGTTGATGTTCGTACCATTTATCTGCAGCAAGAAGGCCATGGTTTTTAGAAATGTCCCAGTGCACCATCCTAGCCATATTCTCGTGTCTATACTTACACTAATTTTGAGCTAGTCTACTACACTCGCATATTACGTGGCCTACAGACTCCTCCTGATCCTTCAGAGGGGTGAGACATCTTACTTTTCGATGTGCACTTTAACGGCATTTGTTCTGCGTACCTGGTCTTGGGCAACTGTGATAACTGCCCTTCAGTCTCCTTCTTAAGATCACCTTTTTGCATCCAGTTCCATGATGTTTTATCTCTTGCATCCTCTGTTTGCCGTAGGATCTGACCGTGAAGGGGTTTACTCTTCCAACTTTCAAAGCGCTCTCTTTGTAGTAATTGTTCTTAACTTCATTGGGACTTCAACTTGAAATTCAACACTTTCCAATACGCCCTAAATTTTTACTACTTCCAGAACTCAAGTCGTTCACTGCTATTCTGGACATAATACAATAGACCAATTTCCTCCAACCGTACACAGTCTTCCATCCTCATTAATCCACGGCCTCCATTTTCTTTCGGTTATTATTATGTGGCAGAACAAACGTCTGGATGCCCAGAATAAAAATAAAAAACTTTGGCTGGGCGGCAAACCGTAACCAGCCGCAGCATCGACTAAAATTTGTGATAATATATATATATATATATATATATACAGCCGTTTTCAAAAACGTTTTCATATGGAGAGATATATAGATATATATATACTTTGTTTTCTTGCACGTGCGCCCGTGTGCATTTTTCACTTGTCATTGTCCAACTTGTGAAAAAACTCGGTTCAAGGATAAATTTTTTCTTCGTCGGTTTTTTTGTTCCAATTTGAAAAGAACATGTCGTTTTGCGTTTTTTTTTTTAGAAAAATGCATGCGCCCTGCAATACAAATTTGCAATTACGAATTATATAGCTGATTTTGGGAATGAGAAAAACATCCCACGAAGCAGCCGAGTTATATGGGGTCACCGAATGGTAGGCCAAATGCCATGGCATCTGTAGCAAGTGACGAAGCATTTTTATTGATGGAGTGTATTAAAAAATGCGCTGTCCAGAGGCGTACTTTAAAGAAAAACTGTAAACTAACTTGAAAGCATTTGTGGCCGAGAGTTTATTCTGTCTTCAGTGAGACGTTGCCTTATACATGTCGTGATTTTACATGAAAAAAAGCGAGACATTAATATATATGATCAGCTCATCATGGTTATGATAAAGTCTGCTTCTATGAACGTCTTAGTCCGTTTTAACAACTGCTTTAATATTGTTGCTCCTTCCCACATATCCAATATAGACATCCACAGGCACATCTTCCTTATCAGAAAAAAAGAATCAACGGTTTCGAAAATACTTTTTTTTTTCATTTTATCTGCGTTGTTTTAAAAAGGAAAATCTTTGATGTTTTTCCCCCTATTCTGTAACGACAACAATTATATGACCTATAACTGACCGAATTCCGCATTCCTTAATTTTCAAGAGAACGCAAATCAAGGGAATTGCAGACAATATTCGTGCATTATTTTTTTATCGACAAATTGGAACAAAGAACCTGAAGAAAAGAAAATTTATCGTTGAACCAAGTTTTTTTCACAAGTTGGACAATAACCAGTGAAAGTGCACACGGGCGCACGTGTAAGAAAACAAAAGTCGTTTTCAAAAAGGTTTTCATATAGAGAGACATGTAAGGCAAGTCTCACTGAAGACAGAATAAACTCTCGGCCACGAATGCTTTCAAGGTCTTTTAAGTTAGTTTACAATTTTTCTTAAGCACGCCCCTGAACAGCGCATTTTTTAATACACTCCATCAATAAAAATGCTTCGTCACTTGCTGCAGATGCCATGGCATTTGGCCTACCAATTCGGTGAGGCCGTATAACTCAGCTGCTTCGCGGGATGTTTTTCTCATTCCCAAAATCAGCTAGTATGTAATTCGCCCTTGCAAATTTGTATTGCAGGGCGCGTGCATTTTTTTTTAAAAAAACGCAAAACGACATGTTCTCTTCAAATTGGAACAAAAAACCCGACGAAGAAAAAATTTATCCTTGAACCGAGTTTTTTCACAAGTTGGACAATAACAAGTGAAAAATGCACACGGGCGCCCGTGCAAGAAAACAAAAGTATATATCTATCTATATATCTCTCCACATGAAAACGTTTCTGAAAACGGGTGTATACATATATATATAAATAAATAAAATCTTAAAAGCTATGGATGTCTCAATTAAAAAATAAAAATGTTCGTAACTTGAAAAACATCGTTCATATAGCTGTCCATTTTCCCATGGGAACGTCTAAGGTATGTAATAAAATTTCGATAATGTACAAGATAAAGTATCTGTTAAAACGGGAGCCCAAAATTCCTGTAGGTATCTAAGCGCTCAGCTTGAACACTCTAGCAATGTGTAATGAACTAGACAGGATGGCCTTTTGCATTTGGTGCATAATTGATTCACACTTGTCTCCTACAAGCTCTTTAATATTTTTCTCAACCTCTTTCGAACAGCCCCCAAGGACATCCATGATGATGTTATACTGATTGACCTTATACTCAGGATATCGGTTCGTCAGCTCTAGCCTCAGTTTACTGTACTTCGTTGTCTTCTCGAAATCTTTAGCCTCTCTATTTATTATTTATTATTTATTATTATTATTATTATTATTATTATTATTATTATTACTAATTAACACCGCTGGTGATACCCTTTGGAGCGTTTTTTTAGACTTGGGCGCTGTTCACAGGAGAGTCGTCTTTATACAAACTTCACCCCTGGTGGTCACGTAAAATAACATCATCAGGGACGTATAGAAAAATATCTGTGTTTACCTTGCCTGGTACCGATTGGTTAAGTCCTGTTCCGGATTGGCTAAGTGTATTTACTTCGCGTTTAGTTTTTTGACTTGTCATCCGAAATCCGTTGTATGAACAATGCAACCAGCATGAGCCGTAGACTTGCATACCCAGTATTTCATAATGTCAACATTCTCTCACGCAAAGCGAAAAATGGAACTTATGTGTGGGAAAATAGGGGAGAGCACTAAATCTCCCAAGCTATCTTACAGGAAAAGTACTGCATTGCTCACATGGAATGTATACCTAGATCTTACTTAAAACATCCGATGGTTTTACTAGCCTATCGTTCACAAACCTGACTTCATTACACACATGAAGTACATGCAGCTACTGGACTATGAACATTGATGCTTTAAATGTAAAAGAGTCCTTTACCATAACAAGTCTGTGACATTCATCATAAAAGGAAAAGGCCCCCAGAGTGGGATTTTAGCTATAATTGAGGAACGTGTCCTTCCCCAACCTCTGGAAATTGACCGAAATTTGTACCTTTTTTTATCAAATCCCACCCCTTGCCCACACTCTCTTCACCTCCCCAGGGGAGTTTACATTGTTAGGTGCATAGCCCTGATTGAGAACCAAAAAATGGCAACTTGAGAATTCCAGTCACTTTGGAAGCCAATTAAACTAAATTTTACAAACAACTAGTACCGGTTAGAGTTCTTTATGGTAAAACTGTCGCAGCAATGTTGTAACGCTTTGCTGCGCTAAAAATCGTCGTTGCGAATCGTCTCGTGTAACATCACCTTAAGACTCACCTGCTCAAAACAACGCGAGATGACCATATGCTCACAACGATAATGTAATGTCAGCCTTTCCCAGACCCAGAAAGAAAGTATTTAGTTCTTGTTATCAGGGTCACAAACACCTTTCTCGGCCAAAATGGCGGACATCGAACTCGATCCGAATGATAAGTTTTTTTTTTTAATAGAACCAACTTTTCCCTCAAGAATACTGCCGAATTTCATGTGAATTTAATTTTGTTCATTATTATTTGAATATGATTGTATTTTTAACTTTTTTAATTTTGGGGGGGGAAATTGTGGTAGGTGAGCTTTAGACCGCCCCATGAGCTAGCCCAGATTTTGTATACACCCGCTGTATGCACAGTTTACCACGAATGATTGAATCCATCGATTAAAATAATCGGCTTTCAATGGTTTTCCTTCTGATTCCTTAGAGATCACTTCTTGTGTTTAAACTAAAACAATTATCATTATTTTCATTCTCGGTAAATGGTGGCCTTAGGAATATTTTCAGCAGCGCGGCAGCCCAGCTGTTTTGGCACGAGCAAACCCAAGAAAATGGCGAAATGTTTACGGCTATCCGAAGACGAAATAGCCTAATTACTGAACACGCAAAAAAACATTGCCGGATGAATGACCTCTCCTTTTTGAGGAGTATCTGCAAGGAAAACGACACTGGCTTTATGACACTGTGCTGATAACGAGAACAATGTTTTTTTTACATCATGGACACTAAGCCTCGATCAATAATGTTTCACTATTCCAGCCGCACCATCGGCGTACATATTAAGTACGGGTCTATGTAATCAGGGTCTGCAACTCTTAATTCATATATTCCAGGTCCTTACCTTTCATGGAGTGGGGCAGCTTGTCAATAAAATGCTGAAGCTCATCTGGGTCAGCATCTTGTAGGTGAACAGCTTGACCTTTTGAGCCAAGAATGGTTTCTAGATCACTTAGTTTAATTGCATCGTTGGTAACCTTTATGGAAGTTTCACATCCAATGACAAATTGGTCACACTGAAATGGTAAGAAGAGGTAAATAATTTTGAAATTACAACAGTAAACTGATCCTTACGGCAGGAAGAGTGAGAGAAAAAAAGAAAGAAAGAAAACGAATGGTGAATTACATTTGCCCGATATTTCGGTTCGCAACACAGACCTTCAACGGGAGCTAAAAAAAAAAAGAATACAGATACAAGATGAACGTTGCATGTACGAGATTTGAAAACATAGCAAACAGAAAATGATAGGCTACTAAAAAGATAAATGTCTGTAATTAAGTTCATCAATAATAATGGAAACTTTATTTGTGTTTTTGAATGAACAATTGTAAATCTCGCTACGTATAGGCAATTTACAAATGCTGCTTGAGACTGAATTATCAAAAAAACAACAACAACAAAACCAAAACAAAACAAAATCAAAAAATAAATCAAAATTGCATTAAGTCAGGGCTATCCCAGTTCCTGTTTCTACAACAAAAGATGTAATATGTTGCTCTTATGGCTATATTTATCATTTTCTTGATTATACAACGTTGCTGCTTTTTGTCAATGCCAATGTCATTCATCATGTCTAAGAACGTGGAGCATTCGTCGGAGAAAACGCCCAGGGAACGCATGGAGAGATTTACAAATCTCACACATCTGTAATTTCTACTCATTTCGTTGATCAAGTTCACATATTTTTCTTTCTTACGTACTGCATTGTTGTTAAGGTTGGACTCGAAACCAACTGCTAATTTTAGAACATATAGGCATTTGGACTGGATTAGGAAAAGAAGATCTGGACGATAATTTTCACCAGTTATTATTGAGGGATTCAGAAAACCATTAACATCTGCATAGAGTGATGAGTGAACATTAATTACAGGTTGAAGTGACTTGGCAATGAAGTTAAGGATTGAGTCGTGTCTCCAGGTAAAGCGATCAAGGTACTGTTGACAACCAGCGACAACATGAAGGAGTGATTCAGGATTAACACAAAAGGAGCAATCAGGACTTTGTGATAATCCCCATCTTGCCATATTCTTACGTGTAGGGAGGGACTTGTTGATGTAGCGGATGGTAAAATTGTAAATGTTCTTGGGTAGATGAGACTGGGCCTCTGACCAAATAGAATTTACAGATGACAATGAGTACTTGATAACATTTGAGAAGAAGAAACCTTGAGATGTTAGGTGGTGTTGCAGTTTATTCTCTTGATTAGAACGGAAATCTTCAAGAACTTCCTTAGTGGATTTGTACACATCATATTGAATATTAGTGTGACAGCTTGACGATTTCCAGAGATCTTTTAAGGAATCATCCTTGGTGACTCTTTTCATGAATTTCGGAGAAATGTTTGGCATTGAGTAAATTTGATAGAGGGAGGACAAATATTAAGACCAAATTCAGATTGCGTTCTAGGAAAACATTGCTCAGTGTTCCAGATATCGGAATATCAAGCCATTTTCGAATATAGCCATTCACCACAGAGTCGAGAAGTTCCGTTGTCCAGGTTTTGGGTATATTAGCTATAGTGAAATGCCATGAAAATTTAGATAGGACATAACGGCTGTATAGAAGTTTGTGTTTAGAATGTAGTGGCTTTATATCAATGTCATTCATCAAGTCTTGTACAAGAGAGGACAACTCAGACATGTGTTGGTTGTTAGACATGTTGAAGTCAAAGAAGCGACCTAAGTAACGAAATGATTCACCCATTTCCACACAGGGAATTAGAACTCCATTGATCAACAGTTTGGGTAAATATTCGACAGATATAGTGCACAGTTTCCGTATTCCAAAAGTAGAACATTTATCAACTCTTATTATCATGTTCGACCAATTACACCAGATTATAAAGCGGTTGATTAGATGTTGATTTTCTGATTCCTGACCGCTTATGACAGCGGCATCGTCAGCGAACTGGAACCAGTGGATGGGATTTAAGAACTTGAGGGAAAAGCCAAATTGACGGTATTTTTCAGATTTAATATGCTGTAGAAACGTGTTAAAACACAAGTTGAAGAGAAGTGGGCTTAGGCAATCACCTTGGAGTACACCACGACCAACAGATATAAACGGAGTGCGAAATTCATTTGTAAGAATAGAAGTTTTGAAGTCAGTGTAAAGACTTTTCACCAGTGATTTGATATGATCGGGAATGTGGTGGTAATCAAGAGCGGTTTGAATCAAGTTGTGATGAACTTCACCAAAGGCGTTTTTAAGGTCCAAAAGAGTAATGACGAGTGAACGCTGTTTGGTACGAGCTTTGTTAATGATATCAGCCATTTGAGCAGTGTGCTCAAAAGTTCCAGAAAGACCTGGTGTAAAGCCTTTTTGAATTTCCTGTTCAATGTAGTTGTTAGCGGAGAGGAAGTTGAAAATGGCATTACGAAGACACGAGGTAAAAACCTTTAAAGGCACAGTTTGTAAAGTAATAGGACGGAAGTTAGCAGGGTCATTAGCGTCTTCCTTTTTATGGATGAGGATTGTGCAGGCTCGCTTCCACTCGCTTGGGACAAATCCAGTTGACCAAGCTGTGCGTATAATTTCAGATGAATAGGTGCGAAGAAAAGAACATCGTTTGAAACAAATTATTGACAGTTGATCTAGGGGACAAGGAGAACCAGACGCCTTCATTTACTGTAAAATTGCAACATAAAAAAAATCCATTCACACCCCATATTACTACATGTAAGAGCTCAGGTCCAATTTGAACAGGTACGCCTTCAACAAAATCTGTCCATGTTCACTAGTTCAAAATGATTTGTTATAATCTTATTATTCTTATTTATTTAAGGTGGGTCAACTGGATATTTAAGGTCCAATACTCCTCAAGTTTGAGCGTTAACTGCGTTGCCATTAACAAAGATATTGAAAAACGATTACCACAGCTCTAACAGACAAAGAGGAAAATTTGCTACGACCAACGATATGTTGACATAGCAACACAATGACGTCACTATCTACTTTACGTGCAGCCGTATTTCTCAGCACTAGGATTTTTTTTTTCCACAACCACTCACAGGAGCTTGTTCTCCCCAATGTTTGTGAGGTCTGAGCAGAATCTAAGATAAGCATGGTTAGAAGTACAGTAAAAACTGGACAATCTTGATGTTCAGCCGTTACTGTTAGAAAACGAAGCACTTTTGAAATGCGGCAATTTTACCTCCGGAAAGTAGGTTTAATCATGGGGATATTTAGCCGACTGCCAGAAAGAAGGATTCAGTTAGCATGCATAGAGGTGCTGTTGTCTGCGTTCTTGTGATTATTTTGGTCTACTTTAACAAATGAGCGAATATTTTGGTAACTAGTTGATAGATTTTCTTAAAAACTGTGATATGCTGGAGATTACTCAAGTTTCAGGGTAATTGAAAACTTGTAACGCAAAAAAATAAGACATCCAATGCCCTAATTTTTTGCGGTGCATTTTGTGTTTACAAGTGAGAACCTCTTATTACTCAGAGGTATTGTCTCCAAGTTTCGTTTCCACGTGAACAGCAGTAACTGGCAATGCATTTGAAATATACAGTTAGCTATTGTTGTCCACGAAAATATGAAACTTGGAGACAATACCTCTTAATAAATGGCTCTCACTTGCAACAGGGGTCTTTTCTGCATGAGCATGCGCGACCGCTTAACAAGCGATGAGCATGGAGGCTCACCACAGGGTCTGCCTTCATCAAAATGGCACGTCTCAAAGCCATTGTCGCGATTATTTTTCTCGTTGGCCTTGCGAATGTGCTCGTGATTTAACAAAATGTGTAGTTTGCGAAAAAAAGTGTAACATGGTCTTAACAAAAGCGAAGTAGACCGGCTTTAACATACACGAGCCACCATCAAATTTCACCTCCCCACTTGACCTGGACAACACTGCGCGTATATGTAGTGCCTGTAGGATTGCGCTAACCTCATCAAAGTCTAAACAAAGTGCCGAAACTTTTGTTGATGGCAGTAAACACTTTTAATTTTCTTCGTTTTGAAATGAGAAAGGAACAGAAATATTCAACAACAACAAAACAGCAAATCTGAGCGAGCGGGCTCGAAGTGCGCAAAAGCCGGTGTTGAGTTCAGCATTGAATTAATATATGTTCTACAATTTTCTCAGCACTTAAAAGCTACAAAATTAACAGCACACGAGACGTAGATTAGTCACCTGGTGAGATGTTGGTGGTAGTCACTCTGTATGTCTCGAAAAATAAAAAAAAAAAAAGAATATCAATGAGACACAGTCAAAACTGTATTCAATAGGACCGAAATTAAAGTCGAATCTTGTGACCGATTTCGATGAAACAAACGGTTAGGTTTTCCAAGAAGTTACAGTAAACATGTGATGTCGACCAAAAGTTAAAAATTTTTACAGCACTTAAGTTCTGGCTAAATGAATATTCCTGTTAATAACGCGTTACAATGTTAGTCCACGCAAAAACGAGACTTTCTACAATTTCCCGATAAACAAACTTTGTATCGCTAAAATACTTAAGGGAAAAACTTTCTATTCCAACTGATAACGGCGTGGTAGTCGCCCGCTGATCGTTATTAATCCACTCCCGAAATATGGCTAAATCAGCTATGAACAAATTATTGACAGAAATCCTCTACGGTATCGAGAAACTAATTTACATCCGATTTATAGACAAACACTAAATAAAGAACATTTTGCTCAATAACTAGCGTCAGCAATGCATTCTATGCCAAACTTTGCGGTTCTTGAACGGCAATCAAGACACGAGTCGAGTGCCAAACAATAGCAAACAGCCATGTTCGTGTCAGACTTCCTTGAGAAACTTGCTCTTTCACCTCGTTTAGCGAATCAGTCTCCACTTTAAATCGCCAGATCTTTACTTATCTTGTACAACGAAGGTCTTTCCTAAGTTCCTGCTACCATTTTAATGTCAAGCAAGCTTTCAAAGAGAACAATTTGGCTCCTACGAATATGCACCACGTTCGCTGTCACTGGTCGCGTACTCTTTGTCAAGTCAGCGGTCGCGCATGCTTATGCAAAAGAGACCCCTGTCCAAAATTTCCGACAAAAAATTAGCATTTTGAAGTCCTTGTTTTACTACTCGACTATAGCACCCATAAAAAATATAAATTCTTTAACAGCTGCATCAGTGTGCTCAGAGGTTAAAGCAGAAAGATTTTAAATGTTATGCTTCCTTTAGCCACAATAAAAGATGAAGAAAAGATTCTGGAAGAACCAAGATGACGGTCTCAAATTGCCCTTGTTTGACCTTCAACAATGAATCTTTTAGTTGCCTAAGTCTCACTGGTTCCTAATACCACTTATCGACTTAGCCCTTTTAACCTGGTCCATCATCATGTGACGCATGCAAACACACAAAGCCACAAAGATACATATGATCCGAAATCTGAATAAGAGCTATTTCAAAAATAATGACATGCCCTGGTATTACTATATTACATATAATGCATCAGCAGTTTAACCCCCGCACTCCCCACCACCCCCCCCCCCTCCCCTGACGGGACACAGCAAGGCATTTGACAAGCGCTCACTGCTAAGGTTATAAAATGTTCCTTCACCCCAAGGTCAACTTTTTCCTCTAATTGAAGCTAATGACCCAGCTCATATCTCCGCTCTCGTTAAAGAGAAGGTGGAAGACACAGGCCAATGTAAATGGTTTACAATTTATTAGTCAAGCAACACACGTCAACCCATACAATATTTTTCAAATGGTGTAAAATATTAGTGGAGTCTTTGTCTATGGTTAACATTTCAAAGAAAAATGAAATTCTACATGCTAGTAGAAGAGGGCTAGAGGTTAGTAGATGTAATATAAAATTTTATCAAACACAATGTTTCATAGAATGAGTTTAAAAAAACACATTTAACTTTCCTGTTCCACAGGGATGTCACTAAGATTTCAAGTTGCCGGGTAAAGTAGGTGGGAAATAAAACAGCGAGAGATTTTTTAAACACTATCTTTCTTCTATTTTACAAAGAAAGTAGCTGGGGGCCACATTCATAGTAGCCGGGGGAAATCCCCGGCTTCTACCTCTTGATGATAGCCCTGTGTTCCACCTTCTTGTTTCCACTGAAGAGCTACTCCTGGCTAACCTTCAGCTAGCACTCATCACAATATGGTACTTGATAAGACACACGCCAGATTAGGGATTCTTGACCCAGTCCACCTCAGCAAAAAATAGGGACCTTAAGCAAGGACGACGACGACGGCAGTGAAAACGTCGCTAAAAAAATGAATTTGCGTTCTTTCAAACTTAATCGCGTCTATTTGGACTCCCTAAATACGTCAAATGCAGGCGACTTTTCCTGGAGTTGAATTCTTAAGGATTTTATTCAACTTCAAAAAGAGGAAGGAAAATTCGTCGTGGCTTGTCCACGTCCTCCACAAAACGGCAAATTAGGAGTTTTCACGTCGTGGTCGTGCAGAGGTCGTCAAAGAAATGTACTAAAAAGCATGATGCACGTGCTGAGCTGTTGTTTTGATCAGTAAACCTATTGTTTTTTGAAGTCGTCGTTGTGGTCGTCGTCGTAGTTGCTTAAGCTCCCTAATACCCTGATCCACTCACCCACTGGCATGTAAAGGTCGTCAAAGTTCCCCATAACTGTGGCTCTTTTGCTTGGAATTTTCCATTATTTGAATTGTCCCGGCAAGGGTTGTGCGGGGGTTTACATTGACCGGTGCATAAACAATGTTGAGTCACCAACCCTGTGGCCAGTTATATTTTATGAACTTAAAATCAGGGGAACTCAAAAAATCATAAGGCAAATAAAGCTTAACAATAGTAACATAAAACTGTTCTAGTGAGGCTTTAAGAGCAGTTCTCTGTAAGAATCAAGCAAAGTGGGAAATGAAAAATTTTGACCTCCCCTCAAATTTTGCATGCAATTAGATATTGTGGGGGGATGTCCAAAAATGCTCTTTGTTTGGGTTGCTACTTTATTGTTGTCATGGTAACACCAATTGTTTGTTGGTGACAAAATATCTAATATTTAACTCAGAAACTGTTGTAAAATGTGCAAAATGTGTAGCTCTGTTTCTCACGTCCATTAAAACGCTACAACCCAAGACTTGAAGCAGATATAATACCATCATTCTAGTTTACATTTGTGTATATTGCTCTTTATTATATCAAATTTGCGTGTCGTAAACGGTTAATCAACTACATAGAGTTTCGGCCATTTCAGTTGATGGCTAAAATATGGTTATCCTTTCCCTCAATTTCTCCAAAAGTACGCCAGTTCCAGAGCTAAAACTAAGCAGGCAGTTTACACAGATATCCTAGTTACTGAGTCTGTAAAAATCTCTGCGGGGCGGGCTCTTCTGTTTGCAAAGGCAATTAACGAACAAACGCCAAATTTCAGTTTTTGTATATTTCATCGCAGTTGACATTCTATCTACTCGCCAACAAAATTTCTAAAACATTGAAACTACCTTCAGTATCAAAGAATATTATGTACTGAGTCATTTTATGATCAAAAAATTATTACTGGCTTTCAGTTTTCTAAACAATATCGATCAAAATAAGGCTTACTTTACGGTTTCCTCCACTTCACCGCTTGTAGCGTAGCATTTACATTCAACGAACACTCGGTTTCTCGAACCATTCTCATGTATCCAGTTGTGCTGTTTTCCATTGTAAACCATTGTAAGTCTACTCAGTCACTTAGAGCAAGTTATAAAGTGATACAGAAGCCGATACAGAAGTCATACACAAGTCCTTGGCAAGCCAAGCCACATCTTGTAAACACGCACGACTCCACTTTGCATTTTCGCAGTATTTCTTCATTAGATGCCATCAGTCGCTTCAGAGAGAGTTAAACCTCATTAGTTTTTAGTCATTAAGCCAAGCATTGGAATTATATACGTATTAACATCCGAAATCTCGAGTCCAGAAGCTCAGAAAACTAAACTAGTGGTCACTCTTCGACATTCCCGTGAACATGCAACCTGTCCTGGTCAGCGGTGTTAATCGCGCAACATAAACAATTTCCGGGAATTTCCGGTCATTTCCGGTAACATTCTTTTGCCCTCACTTCCCAGAGATGATGGGGAAAAAGGATCGCCTGATCGAAGGTTGCATCTTACTTGGAGGGTCAAACGAAATTTTTCCTTCTCAGTGAATGTAATCGTAATTTTTCTACCTATCTGCAAACTTACGGGCTTATCAAATTTCGAAAAGATATTACCGATGGAGTTGCATGCTGACTTCCTATCGTCTTCGGTGCAGGTAAGTTCATTTTATTTTCTGCATTCTTCTGTTAAATACTAGGGGGGAAACCATCAAGAAACTCCTATGGCCGCTCACCATAGGATTTGAAACATGTTGTACCAACACAAATTCGTAAAACTGTGAAAGGTCATTTCAAATTCGTAACTTGTACTTTGAAATACAGTAATTAGAAAGTCTGGAACACCACCGGAATGTTGGGAACATGGACTTGAGATATTTAAATATAGAAGAAAGCTTTTTTTTTTTTACAGAAGTCGGCTTTTGGATTCGTACATACATACACTTGCAAGATAGTTTACTGTGGAATTTTTTTTTAGCTAAAGCAAGGGAGCTCATTTTTTCCTGGCCCTTGAAAATCATGATAACATGAGGAGCATGTTGTTTTGTAAGGGCTTCAGTACCTTCTTTAGGAGTTTTCGATTTTACACTTGTCGACACAAGTAGCTAAAGAATTCGTTGTCTCCCTGTTGTCTCCTGACACGACTGACTGTCTCTGGGTTCTGGTTAAAACAAAGTACTTTAAACGTATACCTGTACTTCAAGTCTCTAGCTTTCGTTATTCGGTATTAGGTGAATGATTTTATTACAACTGATGTTAAATTATCAAACTGAGTAAACATTGCGCTGAAATTATATTGCTCTTATACATTCTCTTATACTCTTATTCTAGCTATATTTCGCATGCGTGGCCGGCGTAAAAAGGGGCTGAGGCGGGGGGAGGAATTTATGCAACCGTGATCCAATAGAAACTCCGTGCAGGCTTAGCTACATATCCTAACTTCAGAGAAAGCCGTAGGGTCAGCATTCAAATGTAGCAAAGCGAGGAAAAGGTGAGAATGTACCTGCAAAGTGTCCAAACAACATGTACCGCAAGAAGACAAGCCGTCCAAGTAAAGTTCCATTTTGCAAAAGGCTTTGTGAACTATTTACAACCCAAATAATGACTAAAAAGGAATAGCCATCTACTGGCAGATGGAACCTCTATCGAAGAGTGGAGACAAAATTAGTGTTGCTAGCATTATACACAAGCTGAGAAATTACAGTCTCTCAAATAACTTCTATAGTCTATGTTCCCTAAATTTCCTTGTTCCAATTTTTTGTTTTCGCCCCTAGTACTTTACAGAAGAGTGAAGAAAATAAGAAGAACTTTATTACCTGCACGTCAGAGTAGGAAGTCAACTTCATCGATAATACCTTTCCAACATTTGCTGAGCCCGTAAGTTTGCAGATAGGTAGAAACATCACGATTACTTTCACTAAGGAAGCATAGTTTGGTTTCACTCTCTGAGCAAGGTAGGGATGTAACCTTCGATCAGGCGGTCCTTTTTCCCATTATCTCCAGGAGGCGAAGGGAAAAGGATTTTATTCCTACCGGAAATTGTTTATGTTGCATTGATTAAAACCGCTGACCAGGAGAGGTTGCATGTTCACAGCGATGTCAACGAGTGTCTTGTCAGCTTTCTAAGCTCAGTTTTCGACTTGAAGTTTCGGATTTTATCAAACAAGTTTGCAATTCCTATTTTTGGATTAATGACTAAAACCTAATGAGGTTTAACTTTCTCTGGAGCGACTGATGGCATCTAATGAAGAAATACTGCGTAAATGCAAAGTGGAATCGTGCGTGTTTACAAGACTGATGTGGCTTGGCTTGCCAAGGACTTGTGTATGACTTCTGTATCGGCTTCTGTATCACTTTGTAACTTGCTGTAAGTGACTGATTAGACTTACAATGGTTTACAATGGAAAACAGCACAACCGGACGCATGAGAATGGTTCGAGAAACTGAGTGTTCGTTGAATATAAATGCTACGCTACAAGCGGTGAAGTGGAGGAAACCGTAAAGTAAGCCTTATTTTGATCGATATTGTTTAGAAAACTGAAAGCCAGTAATAATTTTTTGATCATAAAATGACTCAGTACATAATATTCTTTGATACTGAAGGTAGTTTCAGTGTTTTAGAAATTTTGTTGGCGAGTAGATAGATCGTCAACTGCGATGAAATATACAAAAACTGAAATTTGGCGTTTGTTCGTTAATTGCCTTTGCAAACAGAAGAGCCCGCCCCGCAGAGACTCAGTAACTAGGATATCTGTGTAAACTGCCTGCTTAGTTTTAGCTCTGGAACTGGCGTACTTTTGGAGAAATTGAGGGAAAGGATAACCATATTTTAGCCATCAACTGAAATGGCCGAAACTCTATGTAGTTGATTAACCGTTTACGACACGCAAATTTGATATAATAAAGAGCAATATACACAAATGTAAACTAGAATGATGGTATTATATCTGCTTCAAGTCTTGGGTTGTAGCGTTTTAATGGACTTGAGAAACAGAGCTACACATTTTGCACTTTTTACAACAGTTTCTGAGTTAAATATTAGATATTTTGTCACCAACAAACAATTGGTGTTACCATGACAACAATAAAGTAGCAACCCAAACAAAGTGCATTTTTAGACATCCCCCCACAATATCTAATTGCATGCAAAATTTGAGGGGAGGTCAAAATTTTTCATTTCCCGCTTTGCTTGATTCTTACAGAGAATTGCTCTTAAACTGCTGTTTAAAAAAAATTAATCCAAAATTTAAGCTTTCTCTGATCAACAGCATCATCAGGGATGAGAAAATATTCCGCTCGTGCTATGCAAAGAAGGTGTAGGGGGAAATGTATAAAAGATGTGACATATGTGTGAAAGCTATAGAAATAAACTGTGAATGGAATGTTTCTAGACAAAGGACCTCTAAAAGCGGTTAAGAATGGTCTCTAAAATACTAAAATAGGGGGTCAGCGAATAGGACACTTTCGATATATTAAAATTCAGCTTGATGGTGAGGCTTAGAGGACACAAACAAAAGAAATGAATAATCATGTTCGTTCAGTTTCCTTTGTTTGTGTCCTCTAGGCCTCGCTGCCAAGCTGAATTTTAATATATCGAAAGTGGTCTATTCACTACATTCCTCCTGGGAATTGAGTGTAGGCTTGCACTTTCTAATGTAAAATGCTCCATAAAGGCATAGATTAGCGCCGGGTCATTTTCGCTCATACTAATCTTGACCTCAATACATTTATAGTCTTTGTTCTGGCAGGAATATATATGTTTTTACACAGAGGAGTTTTCATTATTGAGATGTTCTTTTACATGGTTGTGGATGAAGTGAGTCGTGCTACCAATGTATTGTTGATCGCAGCTGTTACACATGAGCTGGTACTTTGTATTTCTTCGTAAACACAATCTAGTGTTAGAGATAGGGCATTTGTCTCTGGTGTATTTGGCACCGTGGAGGTGTGGGATAGGGGTCATTTGAGAGTGTACGATTTGCAGGCAATGTGTACAGGTGTTTTCTTTTTTTAAAATGTTAGTGATCCACCTGTGATTGAGTTGTTCAGAAATGTACGGGATCTGAATTAAGGTATGACCATTCTGTGTTGGCAGGTTGACGGTTTCGTTGGGGGCTTTGTGGGCGTTTTGTCTGCTCTATACTGTTCTCTGGATAACCGTTAAGGCGAAGGATACCATCAAATGTGTTTAGTTGTTGTGTTGCAGATATATATGAGGAGCATCTGTCCTCAATGCATTTTCGTTCGTTGCGAATGAAGTTGAGTTTGGATTTGGTGGGAATAGTTGATTGATGGTGGACAAATAGTGGTTTCTAGGCTGGCTTTTTGTAGTATGTGCCTATCAAGTTTAATCCTCAGGGTGGGGAGTGGGGTGGGCTACCCAAAGGAGTTTGATTTTGATAGCTGTCCACAGGGTAGGGATGTTAGTTAAAGGTGCAAAAACCTAGAGTATGGGTTCTTTTTTCTCATAGTTCCCAAATTGGAATAAAAAGATCATCAGAGACCAAAATTTGACATTTGTCAGGTGTCTAAGGGGTAGAGAATTTGCCAAAGGCTTAACTTTTAAAAGGTGTCAAAAAAATGCCCTGGGTCTGCCTGTCCCCCCTTCATATAGATGGTTTTCACAGTGACGTCATCAAATTGTAAAGTCCAAATAGCGAGGTTTTACGAATTCTTATTTATACTAAGTTGAAGACAAACAATAGGTAAATCTTTGTACAAGTTTCCATTCCCGTAGCATGCTTCATTTCGAAAATACAACAATTTCAGCTTCCGAGTTTTCGCAGTGTGTGACACCAAAATAGGAATGCTGCGACTGTCTCGTTGTAAAAAAGTCTCTCCTATTGATCTATTGATTTTCAGCAGTATAACCGTTTCAAGTATTAGAAGATATGTTTATGCGTACGTATGCTAGTTCTCGAATGAAAAGAAAGAGCTTTTATAGAAAAATTGAACTCCAGATGTTTTTTTGATTTCCGGCGCCGGCTATATTGGTGCACCAAAACGGTACACCAATATGGCGTCTCCGTACAAAGTTCTACAATTAGGTGGGTGAAACTTTCCGGAAAAAAAAAAACAGAAACTGTAGGCCACAAAAACCTGAGACTTGGACAAATTGTTTATATATTAGTCTTTTATTGCGTTCGAGGTACGTGAACGAAACCCCTAATTTGTCTTGGGTGTTCTGTGCATTACTGGGTGTCCTGTGAAATTTATAAGGGAGGTTTTTTCGAGATTGCATGTTCGTCGTCGTCGTCAACAGACATTAGGGACCTTAAGCAACCAGGACGAGTTTGTGGACGACGACGAGAAAAGACGAGTGAGGTTTGGGTCGAAAACGTCGTCCAAAGCGGGAAAAACAAATGTTTAAGAAAGCTCCCGTCTCGGCTCGTCGCCGAAGTAGGTAGACTGCACTGAACGGCTTCGTTTAAAGAAATACGAGAGTTGCTTCTTTTTAGCCTTGAGAACAACGCAATTAACGAGGAAGAATTTCTCCTACTCTCCGAAGGATTTAAATCAGTAAACCGTTTATTAAATGAAAAGGCTTGAATCAAATCAAACAGAACAGAGCTGGTTTTGTGGTCCTATACATTTTACACGTAGAGGAGTTAATTGCCAGCGGCAAGATTTCCGTACAGTCCCATTCATTTAATTTATCTACTACGGATATACGACTCTGTTCACGTTGATCAAGTTTACCGGAAACAGTATGTACGAAATATAGTGAAAATCTTGCTTTCGAGAGGCAGACATGTACATCTCAAAACACATAAACAAAAAAAAAACAGTGTGGATGAAAATGCTTCGAGAGATTTTCCTTGGAATTTTTAACCGGTCTCTTTCATACAAGGTTCCGAATATCAACGCCTTTTCCTTTTCGAGTCAAATAGTGCTTCTGCAAACGGATTACAGTTCAGAAGCATTTAAGGAGAACATAAACATTTTACTTTTACTCACAGGTTCTTTCCCGCCGAAGCCATTGAAAACCACGGCTCACGGTTTACCGAAAATCTCTCGAAATCTTTCCTCCAACAGCCCAATCTTCGGGCAAAAAGTACAAAAAAGGTTTCCTTTTTTCAAACATTTGTATTAAACAAGGTAAAATGGGCACAGAAACGTCAAAGATTGCTTTGAATGCTCACGTTCACCTGAGGACGGCAAATCAGCAGATGTCACGTCCTGAACGCCATGTGGACGACATCACTGACATGCGCAGAAGTTGCCGGCTTCGTGAGAACACTTCCGGTCGCATTCTCGACCCCAGTGCTTACGGGTTTGGGAATGCGCCCGTAAGCTCTGGGAAACTCTGCGCCGGAGTAGCCAAAATCTGTCTATTTGGGCCTCACTGCGCGTGCTCTTTGATCCAACCCAAACTTTTTGCTTCTTTTATATCTGCTTCATCGCGAAGTGTTGTGTTGCTTCGGTATTAGAACGGAAGAAATTCAGTTAACGGCCGTTAAGAATTTTCAGGTATCCAAGGCTCTTGTGGTAGCTGCTGAGCAAATACCGTTAAACGTTCCCAATCACAGATTGAGACTTGAAGTTTGGGTATGCTTGGCAGTTGATTAATATTTCTGTGGACTACTTCACGAGGCGGTAAGTGAAACCCGAATGGCTTGTTAAAATAAACGTATGGAAATTCCAATAAAACTTTCCAAAATATGAATTTAGCGTCCTTTTATTTATGTTTGTTCATGAACATTAACACTTCAGCGAAGCTGCTTTGAAATGTGATATCGTGGGAAAAGAAGAGAACTATAAATATCTAGTCGCATTGTACACGTATCACTTTTACTTTTTCTGTTTTTTTTTTCTTGGAAGTCTGTTTTTGGGCAATTTACGACAAGAAGCTGAAGTTTTCATTCATACTCGGCTACTTCGTGTGAACAAGATAACGTGGAAGTCGAAGAAAAATCAGCAATGTGTCACGCTTCTTAACTTATAGCTGGCAAAGATGTCGGTGTATTTTTATTTTTTTTTTTTGCATTCAAATCTTTTTCTGGTTCACGGTTCAATTTTCGATATGTAGCTAAGCATTTTTATTTGAAAATTGGAAAATCTAGTAATTCTGCCTAATTAGTCGTTCAAATGTTGTCTTGTAATCGCTGATATCAAGAATCGGCCGGCCGTGTTTACTTCAACATGTCTAGGGAAAAAACCCGCTCACACGCCAGACACGTCGCACGTTCAACCGCTCTCGTGCAAACTTGAATAGACCAATCAGAAACACTTTTATTGTTTTTTGCTGAAACCAATCAGAGACAAATCTTGCTCCAGGGTTCCCCAGAGCTCTTGATCCCTTCCTTTACATGCGCAGAAGAGCTCTGGGTCGAGATTGTTCTGGTCGTCGTCCACTCGGCTCGTCGTCTAGGTTGCTTAAAGAATCTCACCCACCCAGTTTGCATTGCGCGCTCACGCTTAACTCACGTTCTTCATTCGCCATTTTCAGGGCCCCCGAAAATCCAAGTTTTATCACCTTGATATTCCCTCCTTTCTTTCGACAATTTATAGGCGTTATTAAGGTCCTGTTTCCTCTGGAATTCTTTCTGTAGTTTCTGAACTATCTTTGGGATTCGCATTCGTGGAAGAAAATTCTTTCAAAAGGCACTGTCTAGTTGGTTTTCTGTCGCGGTTCGTAGAAACGTCGGCCAATATGGCGGACAGCCGTCCTGCTAGGGGCCGTCAAAGAAGGCCAGAAGGCATCAAACGCCTAAAACTCAGGGAATCCGCATACAATATGTGGATTGAACGGAAGGAGGCCCTTGGGCTAAACGGAATCTCCAATAATGATTTTGCGGAGATACTTCTTCACCAACAACTTAAACGAGATCGTGATCGATCTCCTCACGCTCATCGAGATGATACTTCACCTCAAGTGCATCAAGGTAAAATATTGGCACGGACAGCCTTGTACTTTTCTTGCGGCTGCAAGTATTTTTACAAGTGCAAACCTACAGCAAGTAAAGCTAAAGTTAGTCACAGCAGTAACAACAGCTAACTGAAACGACACGAATACAAAATTTTTAGTTTAAGCGGATTCTTACCACGCGATTGCTGTTGGCGTCGCTGGTTCTTGGAGCAGCGAGTGCGGCGGTCACTGTGGTTTCACGGCGATGAGCCCTGTTTACGGTTCTAATCGGCGATGAAAAATCACGCTCACTGTCTCCTTCAATTTCCATAACAAATGTGACCTTTCCCGCTTGTCTGGACCTGTCTTATCTTTGACCAAATATGGGAGCGTTATAAGCATATCCCGGATAACAACAACAACAAAGGTGCGCAATGCAAACTGGGTGGGTGAGATTCTTTAAGGTTGCTTAAGGTCCCTAAGCAACCAGGACGAGTTTGTGGACGACGACGAGAAAAGACGAGTGAGGTTTGGGTCGAAAACGTCGTCCAAAGCGGGAAAAACAAATGTTTAAGAAAGCTCCCGTCTCGGCTCGTCGCCGAAGTAGGTAGACTGCACTGAACGGCTTCGTTTAAAGAAATACGAGAGTTGCTTCTTTTTAGCCTTGAGAACAACGCAATTAACGAGGAAGAATTTTTCCTTCTCTCCGAAGGATTTAAATCAGTAAACCTTTTATTAAATGAAAAGGCTTGAATCAAATCAAACAGAACAGAGCTGGTTTTGTGGTCCTATACATTTTACACGTAGAGGAGTTAATTGCCAGCGGCAAGATTTCCGTACAGTCCCATTCATTTATCTATTACGGATATACGACTCTATTCACGTTGAACAAGTTTACCGGAAACAGTATATACGAAATGTAGTGAAAATCTTGCCTTCGAGAGGCAGACATCTACATCTCAAAATATATAAACAAAAGACAAAACAGTGTGGATGAGATTGACGATGCTTCGAGAGATCGATTTTACTTGGGATTTTTAACCGGCCTCTTTCAGGCAAGGGTCGCGGGTATCAACGCCTTTTCCAGTTAAATAGTCCTTCTTTAAACGGAATACAGTTCAGAAGCATTTAAGGAGAACATAAACATTTTACTTTTACTCACAGGTTCTTTCCCGCCGAAGCCACTGAAAACCACGGCTCACGGTTTACCGAAAATCTCTCGAAATCTTTCCTCCAACGGCCCAACCTTCGACAAAAAGTACAAAAAAGGTTTGCTTTTTTCAAACATTGGTATTAAAAAAGGTAAAATGGGCACAGAAACGTCAAAGATTGCTTTGAATGCTCACGTTCACCTGAGGACGGCAAATCAACCGATGTCACGTCCTGAACGTCATGTGGACGACATCACTGACATGCGCAGAAGTTGCCGGCTCCGTGAGAACACTTCCGGTCGCAATCTCGTTCCCAGAGGCCGCGATCCTTTTGTACTGCGACGGGGATCACTAACCTCTGGAAGAATCCGTGAAAAACCATCTCTGATTGGCCGATAAAATCGTATTCATCACATGCAAATTTCTTTGCTAATCAGAAAGCAGTGAGCACTTTGATTTGATTTTGACAGGCCACTTGTGTACACATAAATCTCATACGACCTGGAACCGTTAAGAAAAACGTTAACCTCGATCGATAATTTCCGAAATCAGGCTACAGTGATATGTTTTTCAAAATTTCCTTTTTCTTATTTTTGCAAGTCATTCCAATGTTTTTTTTTAAAGAGATGATATACATTTATGCCACTGAACCTTTCAAATTTGCATACACCTGTGTTTATTCCGAGCACGAAAGAATGTGTGTCGTCGTGACTAACAAATGTTCATTCGCGGCGTCTAAATAAATAGACACTTTTGTCCCCTTTACTTGTCTTTCTTCACTAAATACATCCATCAAAGGTCACAGAACAAAAACTGCTTTGGAAAGAGGAAATTGCAGCAATGTGCGAGCAAGGAAAATTTCCCTTGCATTTGAGACCTTCTCTTGGTCAAATGGGTAAACAATTTCACGCAGGCGCAGTTAAACCTGAACCAGGATTTTGTGGTTCCGGTTTTGGATTCTTCCAGAGCGTTCGTTGCCCCATCCGCTGGACAAAAGTAACGGATGCTCTGGGAACGAGATTGTTCCGGTCGGCGTCCACCTCGACTCGTCGTCTAGGTTGCCTAAGGTCCCTAAATCCCTCGCTTTGAGGCGCTTCCTTACGTTTTGCCTCACTTTGACGAACTAACTCACGTGTTGCATTCATCTTTCAAAGTTTTGGTGAGTCTGATATTCTATCTTCGTAAAGCGTACGTCGTCGATCTGTGATTGCTGAATCGTCCAAAGCCTTCATCTTTCAGAAGTTTGCTATTAAATTTTGCTTTGGATTAAGCCTTCATATTTTTCAGCATGATTCGTCACTGTCTTTGAGAAATGTCTGCATCAAACCGGGTTTAGTTCGACGGTCGTTGTGCCACAAAGTAAATTTACCAAGTTGTATAGCTCGGCGGCCGTTGTGTCACAAAGTAAATCTACCGAGATGTGAAGCTCGGCGGCGCCGTTTGATCATGACTTGTGATATTTTTAGCACCGGGCAAACGAACACTTTAACTCTGTTATTTATTAGGAAAAACTTATAAACCAGCCCACAGTAGCGTCACTCTAGATCTCGAGTCACTGAAATCAACACGCTCGACCAAATTGCTGGAAAAGTTATTGATTGATTATTGACGTGATCAACACACACATTCCATTGAAGGCTTTGACAGGGTTAGTGCGAAGTTTGAATTCAGATATGAAAGCTTTTAACACAGTAAATTCAGTTTACTTCATTTTGTCAACAATTTGATGATTGGACGCTCTTAAAAATAACAGAGAAAATTATCCGAAGAAATGTTTTTGAAGAAAGAAAAAGAATACCGGGTTATGCACTAATCAGCCTATGAGCAATCGCGCCAGTAAAACAAAATGTTATATTTACACGCCCGACGCACTCTGGCCAATGTCTCCTCCGATTACAAGCACTTGACACCGAACCATACGATAACTTTTTAAATAGAGGTTTCGCTGTACGCAACCCTTACGTTCAAAATATGCCATAATCATCTTTATCTATTTCGCAACCACCCTTCCCCATCAACTGCTACCTGTACGCCTAACAATCATATCGAACGCACTCTCCTAAGCTCCGATTACTTCTTGTAATAATTCATTTTCTTGGCTTCTTCCACTGGACGGTTTCCAATTTATTTTTTTGTTGCGTGACAGTGAAAACGATCTATAGTAGGGCTTTACATTGATAGCTGCATTACATACAGTGTACACTTGCGAATAAATATACACAGATATGAGTTGAAATAATTAAGCAAGTTGCAGCATATGCTTGAAAAATGGTTTTCTTACATAATCCTTTCAGTCCCTAAACAGTCTTAACTCCTGAGCCTCTGCACTGCACAAGACCTCTCTATCAGTACTTTCACATTGTAGCATTTGTTTCTAACTATTATACAAAAGGAAAGTTCGTATTTCTGCGAATAATTTTGATTTGGTTAGTGCACTCATAGAAGCAATAAAAATGTTAAAACATGACAAAACATACTGCAACATACCGGCTGACCACCTTCCGCTGATTTGCAGGCTTTAATAACGTACTCTTCCTGCTTTGTATGTCGCCAAAGTTGTAGATTTCCTGCTCCACTGGCCTCAGCTGAAAATGAAATGGTACCATGTAGCTTACAAATCTTAGTATAGCCCAGCCAAATTACTAAGGCCATATTAATTTGTTAGCGGGCCTCCAGCACTAGCTCTTAGCGTGGTCGGTAGCGGTATTTACGGTAAGTAGAGTTATTAAAGTGTACCATATCAGGGACCGTACGTTAATTACGTCCCGGGGTAGGCGGGGGAGGGGGGGTGGAGTTTGGAGGTGGCCGAGTACAATTTTCTAAGAGGCTTGATTTTGGGGGGTCAATTTTGAATCGAAACATTAGGCACAGGGCTGGCCGTCTATGTAAAAGTTGCCAAACTATACTATGATTGAAGCAAATCCACGTTTCCTTCAAAAGTAGACAAAAAAACTTGCTTCGGCGGTTCTTCGTCAACAACAAAATGTTACCCGTATAAAGCTTTGCCCAGACATCTATCAGCTATTTCTACTACCAGGAATGTAGCGTGCATGTACGCACATATGCCTATGCATACAGCTGAAATCTGAAAAAAATGTATAGATTTTTTTTTATTTCCTGAAAGCATTTTTATCATTAAATTGGGACAAATATTTCGCATTATATTGGTGTTTTTTTGTTAGGATTTCCTTTATTCTTTTACTGATTAAGTGGAGTGAAATGGGTCCGTAAGTCAAGCCACAGACCTTGGTTGAGACTTTTGACCAAGCCAACTACAATTCTATCCTGGAGTATAATGTAACTCTCATAACTTTGTTGACTTATCCTGTGTCAACATGCACAGCTGAGCGTAGTTTCAGCTGTATGAAGAGACTGCAAACTCCTTTACATTTAACCATGACAGACGAGAGATTGAGCTCTCTTGCAATTCTGCACGTACACAAGCACAAGGACGTGTGATTGATATATATTGATGGCATTATAACAGAGTTTGCCCATCTGAAGGGTACACATCTCGCCCTCTGCTTGTAACGTTCTTGATGGCATCACTGTTTTACCCTTTTTTGCGGTAAACAGTCTGTATCTTACCAATAACACTAGAGATAGATGGGTAAAATAAACAACTAATTACTGCATTTTCCTTCGACTTTATCTACTGAAAATGTCCTGCAGAAAACGCAGGAGACAGCATTTCCGAGACCCTAAATTTTAAAATTTCCTGAGGGAACATGCCCCCAAACTCCCCCAGGTTTTGGGGGAGCCTTCGGCACGCTAATTTTTTCCCCTGAGTGCACCTTCAAAATCTCACCACGCTGCCAACTACCGGTATCTTATAGCTTATGACTGATCAATGCTAGGAGCCGATTAATAATCGGCTCCTGTCAATGCCCAAGGATGGGAGAAGAGACTTGGTCTAGATGGGGTTGGAGGGAGGGTGCATTTTAAAAATTGTTAATGCCAACGGGGGGGGGGGGGGGGGGGGGTTACAATTCTTATATGTAATTGCTATTTTGGGGGGGAGTTTTGATACACCACACTTTTCTGAACAGCCCCCCGGGACGGTCTTATAGCGGACCCTCATAGCGGACCTCTCGCGCGCGGAATAGAGCGAAGCACCATGGCTAAGAAAATTTGGTTATCTGTCTATCCAAGAAAATTTTGGTTCTGACCAGACTCGTACCCAGTCGCTATTTATGTATTTTGGGGATGAGAGAAAACTTAGGCTGCGAAGTAAGGGGGTGTTTACAAGAGAAAACTCGCACCACCGCGAGTTTCATACCGGTATGACTTTTTGATTTCGTATCGCGTTTACATGTTGTTTACATTATGACTGGGTCATTTCATACCTCGTTATTTGAAGGCATACTTCATGCTGATAAAACTAGGGGTACCTTCCGGCAAGTGCCAACTAGGCGAATTCGTTTATCTTTTGTGGAATGTGCCTATTCAGATCTTCGCGATATTTTTTTCATAATTTTAAAGGTTTAAAATAGATCCCCTATATAGAAAAGGATGGCACCCAACTTCAAAACAACAAATTTGGCACATTCTAGGCACAACATGGCTTGAAGCTTTGTTGGTAAATATGAGCAAGTTAGTACTTATGTTTTTAATTTCATGGAAAATTCCATTGTATCAAAACTATAAACGTTAGAAAGAAAAATATAGTTCAAATGTGGCCTTTGACTGCTGAAATTAAAAAAAACAATTAAATTTCGAGCGACAGCGTCAGGGATAAGAAAAATATTTCGCGTGGTAATGTACATAAGAAAAAATTGGTGTAAAGTAAAATGTGTGAGCGCAAGAATGGAGCGGAATGTATCAGAGGTATAAAAATATAAACTTGAATAAAATACAAAGATCTGATGAGCGAGTGTCACAGGACAAAGCATCTCTTGAAAGGCATACTGGTAGTTTTCAAAACTAAAGGTCCGCAAGTTCGTTGCATTGCTCACGGGAGTTCTGGGCTGTCTCAATGTAAATCGAGCAGCAAAAAAATGTGCTAAAATCTCTCGAAAGACATAAATAAATTCTAAAAAAAGGGTCCCCAAATACGTTGCATTCCTCACGGGAAGTGAGGACTGGCTCAATGTAAATGGACCTGCGAAGTACACCCTGGTTCTGATAAAAGTTTTGAGAATATAACCCTATACCTGGATCAACTACCTCATAAAATTCAATTCACAAAGGAAAAGAGAACACTGAAAACTCTGGTTCTGAGTCGAGAAGCGACCACGCTACCTCAATGTAAATCGAGCTCCAAAGAACAAGCTGGTTCTGACAAAAATTTGAGCGTAAAAACCTATTCCTTGCAATTTACAAAGCAAACCAGAGCACTAATTGCCCTTTCAAACTAGAAATCGTATTAAAGCTTGCTCACCTGTTAGGTCCTCTTGAACAGACAACGAACAGCTGCCCACTGAATCACCCAATTTCGGACCACGAGTTGTAAATACAAGACCATGACGTCACTACCCCATATGAAACTCAAGGGGTACAAATAGTCTTTAATTGAATTTTGCCACCACGCCCCTTTCGGCGCCTCACTAAAATGGGTGCGATTTTCGGATATTTTATCGTCGTGCTCATTCTGTATACTAAAAGTACTCAATGTACCACTGGAATATTTAACTATGATATCATGGCTTTCCATTTTGCTAATTTTCTGACTCCAAAGTAAAATTTTACCCTCGTCATTTTTCAATTTTCCCGAGCGGTTCGATCAAAATTAACAAGGCGTTTGTGATCAAAACACGACCGAGCGAGGGATCTTGGGCGATAACTCTTTTACGCAAGCGCAAATTGAAAATGTACCGCCAAAATCAAAGAGAGGAACGAATTTCCTTTGTTTTGATATGTAAAACGTCTAACAAAGAGCAGATTTGAGCCCGTCAAATGGCCTCTCAAAACAGCTACATCCTGCTCCTTGTGATTTCTGCCAGTTTTCCAAGCGTGAAAGGGTAGCAAAGCAATTGGCAGTGCGGACGGTACGGAAAGCAACGGTTCCTTCATTCCGACACGAAATGAACAAGTAAGTGTGCCTATTCAATATTATCGTACTTCTCTGAGCCCTTTATCTCCGTTTGAAGGTTTGGCTCAGATACTGAGGCCTAGGATGTGGATTGATACAAAAGTACTATACGTCTAGCCGTGAAAATATTGTCAGGTTAAAATCAGATTTGCGTTTTGAGTCAATAATTTCCTATAATATTAACTTTCCGGGGTCTACATTTTATTTCTTTCAGCTTTCTCATTTATACATTTTGGCAAGAAGAATAAAAACGCAGAAATCGGTTACAAGTCCGCCACACTCGCTGTCGTGAAAATAATTTTTGAAGAATCTGTATGGAGGGGAATACTGGACAAAAATGTTATTGGATCCGTACCATAAGGTGCATTATATCGAATTTGCCTGTATACTGTCTTACCGTACCCGGTATGCTGTTATGTCGTACTCGGTGATGTTGTATTGTAACCGGAACACTGTATTATCGTACTCGGTAACCTTACATCGTAACCAGAATAGTATTGTATCGTACTCCGATGCTGATGTATCGTACCCGGTAGTCATATATCGTAACTTGTATGCTGTTGTTTCGTACTCGGCAACCCGATATCGTAACCTGAATGGTATTGTATCGTACCCGATGCTGCTATATCGTACCCGATGCTACTATATCGTAACCTGAATGGTATTGTATCGTACCCGATGCTGCTATATCGTACCCCATGCTACTATATCTAACCTGAATGGTATTGTATCGTACCCGATGCTGCTATATCGTACCCGATGCTACTATGTCGTACCCGAAATGTGGTCGGCGGCTTTCAAAGTACGTCAAATATGATCATTATAATGTACCGTGTTTAGGTGCTTTACGCGCTTCCGTGCTTCTGGTGCTTTACTTGCCTGAGTTGCCTGAAGTGCTTTACTTGCTTGACGTGCTTTGCTTCGTTAAAGTGATTTACTTTAGGTTCCCAATAGGTTTAACCGTTAGCCGTCGTATGTGTATGTTGAGCTTGCTATCATAGGGTGCTTTTAACGTTGCCTTCATTGCTTGTGGTGCTTTGCCTACTTGAGATGTAAAGAAAAAAGCCAAGATCACTTTCACTGAAAAAAAAAAAAGGGAAAGGACTGTTAACTTCTAGAAAATTGGAGACCAATTTCACTTATCAACATTCATGTTAAGGTTATCCTGGTCTCATCCACTGGGATAAAAACGTCCAGCTAAGCATTTATTCATTATAATCAAGTGGTTCAGCTACCGTAAAATTCAGAAAATAAGCCCCCGGGCTTATATTTTTCAAAGACCCTTTTTGAGGGGCTTATATTTGGAGGGGCTTATCTACGGAGGGAAATTTGCGATTGGGCTAGCCTTATAGTTGGAAGTACAAGCCCCCGGGAGGCTTATATTTGGAGGGGCGATTTAACGGAGGTTTTTTTGCGTTACCGTTTTGGGGGGCTTATTTTTGGAGGGGCTTATTTTTGGGAATTTTACGGTATATATGAAGGAGCGCCAATATATTAACAATATCATAGATTCTTTTTTCAATTATTGTCTCACAACAGACTGTTTTTATCGGTATAGGGGTGGTGAAGTAAGGCTATCCTCTTTTATCCATGTTTCTTTATGATTGCAGTGCAAACTTTTGCTCTAGCAGTTTGCCAAAATACAATTTATTATAAACGGTATTACAAGCTGTGATGTAGATACAAACGGAGGTTCTGCCTCGAGGTCCAACCCCTTACTTTATGTACCATTTTTGACAATAAAGGTGCCACTTTTGAATTAAAAACTTTTATTGACAAATGCTGTTCTTTTCACAAACCTAGTTTAGAACTTTGCATTCCTTTCAACTGCTGTAAATGCGCTGTCTTCTAGATGCGAGCTAATCACAAAACCAGAATATTTCATCGACTTTTTTACAACAGCGATATATAAATTCTTCTGCGGTCCTATTTGGTCATTTTATATACGGAAAGAACAGATCTTCCTACCATTTCATATACTTCAACTTGTTGAATCAGCAGCGTTCATATTCCTGAAGCCTGAAAAAGGTACCCTTTTTGAGTGGCCTGCCCGCATAGGCCATTATGTGGAGAACATCCCTCCCCCAACCGTGGACCCCGGTAATTAACTCATCTAAAAATAAAAGAATTTGGATCGTCTCGTCCGAAGGTAAAATCCAAGACCTTTTTGGCATAAAATGGCCTGATGAACCAATCAAAACCCTTAATTGGGTAATATCATGCACTCTTATTACATCAAACTTTTGCACACACAAAAAAGGAATTATGAGATTGGACAATCACAAATTAACGACGGTTAAATTCAAATCTGCATTTTTGACGCGTAACGGTAAAAAACAACAATTTTTGACGGTTGACGAGGGTATTCGACGGCTAACGGTTAAACCTATTGGGAACCTTAAGTAAATCACCTTAAGCAAGCAAAGCACGTCAAGCAAGTAAAGCACCAGAAGCACGGAAGCGCGTAAAGCACCTAAACACGGTACACTATAATGATCATATTTGACGTACTTTGAAAGCCGCCAACCACATTTCGGGTACGACATAGTAGCATCTGGTACGATATAGCAGCATCGGGTACGATACAATACCATTCAGGTTACGATATCGGGTTACCGAGTACGAAACAACAGCATACAAGTTACGATGTATGACTACCGGGTACGATACATCAGCATCGGAGTACGATACAATACTATTCTGGTTACGATGTAAGGTTACCGAGTACGATAATACAGTGTTCCGGTTACAATACAACATCACCGAGTACGACATAACAGCATACCGGGTACGGTAAGACAGTATACAGGCAAATTCGATATAACGCACCTTATGGTACGATCCAATAACATTTTTGTCCAGTATTCCCCTCCATATTAGCGATGTTGTTGTTAACAGCCGTATTCTGAACGTCTTCAAAAAGAAGATTTCAGTACTGCAAACGGCTTAAAGACGAGCGAGCAAGGCAGGAGGAAAATCGCTGGCAAAGTTGTTGAATGGATGGAAAACCGGACCGAAATATCAATTCGAAATTTACTACAGCGTGAAATTCTTCGAGGTCAAATAAAGAACCATAGTCACGCCACTCATTTGTATCTTCGCGAAAACCTTTGTAGTGAATTTTGATCCTTTTCTTCTCGTTATCGACCTCGCGAATTTCAATTTCACACAGTTGGTTATCCTTTCTCACTTTATTTTTGTTCTTAGCTTTAAACACTGGTAAATACTTGTCAATATACCTCAATACCTCACTCCGCCATTTCAAATTTGGCAATGCAGCCTTGAACTACGCATACGCAGTGAATGAGTGCTTCATGTATGATCACTGAATATCAAATGTTCATCGATGCATGACAAGAGTTTGATATGCAAAAATGGGGTCTTAGACCCAAATAGGGTCAAAAATGCAAATGTTAGAGGGTTACGCAGAATTTGAGAGTTTTTGCCTACATTGCGCGGCGTTATAATTCTGCCGCCGAGTCAACCTCGCTTCTTAGCTCGGTTGCCCCGTTGGCAATAAACGTGTGATTCAAAATCACAAACATTACGCATGCGCTACCCTTTTCAGTCTACCGGTAGACCGATTTTCACACCGAAACGCGTGGTCGTTTTGCGTTTACATGTAACTATTGCGAGATTTCGTACCAGAGTAAAATTCTCGTCCCGGTACAACAACCGGGGTGAACTCACGCCGGAGTGACTCGTGTCGGCATGACATTTTGTGGTGGTATCATGTAAATAAATGTAGGGCCATGAAAGGGAACCGGAGTGGACCCGCTGTCTTAAACTAAAAAGCCTAGGATTCGGCGTTTTGAAATGCATGGTCTTGACGTTCTGCTGACATAGCATAGAAGCGTTAGCAGCGTTTGCTTTCTTGGTTTATCTAGGCTCGTTGCGGGCACACAATTTACTACTATGAAACATGGATAATGCATCATTCTTCTCAGAAGCAACCTTAATTGAAATAGGTGTATATCTAGCCAAAGGTTTGAAAACGTGCCTCAAAAATTAGGCCCAGAGTTTTCCACAGGAACCTGGCGATAGCCAGGTTTCTGGTGACTGCAGGGAGAACTTTCATAGGGGGCTTGCTGTCCTGGTTGGTCTCATTGCCAAGCTCTGCCCTGGGCTAAAATGCCATAGGGTTGTGGGGAAGGGGCTTCCATGTCAATCCCTTGTGGGGGAGGGTGCTGCTAAGGCATGGTATGGTCCGTCAATCTCCCAGGGAGAATCAGTTCACTGATCATGTGTCTGCTTGCAGTTTTTCGTACCCTGAAGTTCTTTAAATGTCTCATGCCGACTGGCCAATAAAAGGATTTCCCTTACCCTTGTGCTCGGCTAGGAGGCCGTGTCAGGTCAGGGGGTTGGGTCGATGTGGCCCTGTATTCTCTGCTTAGGGCTTGCTTAAGTCTCAAACTGCCTCTGTCATGCAGAGCCTTAAAGCAGCAAGAGTGTATGGCCACGTTGAGAGTGTCTTTTTGATGGAATTGAATGTTTCTCTGTTTATCAGGAACCAAGAAGAGAGTCACCTTAGAGAGCTTATGGGTAAGAGGTGATCGAGTATCTTTACAGCATTTGTACTTTATTTAAGTCAAGTTAAGCAGTGCGGCCTCGAGTTGACAGCTGGTGCAGTTTTCGTAAATTCGGCTAGATATAAAAAGACAAAAAAGAGAGGCCAATATCCAGCTATCTTTATAGACCAAGATTGGTCAATCAAGGATTTATTATATGACGAAATAGTCAATCGATACAAATCGGTATCTATTTATCAATAAATCGCTTAAAGTCGGTAAACCTGATTTGATTGATATCAATTGTATCGATCAATCAGTAGAAATCGATGACACACTCGTTTCGTTTATCGCTTTATCTAGATTTTACTCATTTCATCGATTGCTATCGGAAGATGTCGTGTATGGTGTATATTGTGTGGATCACCACCTTTGTAAACCTGTCAGACCGGACATCTTTGATATGCATGTGGACAGGAGCACTGGTCTTCCACAGATACACAGCTCTCACTTATGGCTCCAAGAAATCGGTATTGCACACCGATGGCCGCACCACGCTTCGGCTAGCGAGCTAAACTAAATAGAGGGTATCGCTGATCACGAATGAGATTACTGTACAGGGGTCGTCACCCCTCCAAGTGCACAAAGACTGGAATGGCAAGAGGCAGATGAACCAGTACCAGGGTCAATGGCTCGAACGGCATGACAGCAAGACGCGTGGCACATCTAGGGCGCTGTCTTGACGATGGAGACCAGTGGCCAGCCACCATGGAAGGGATAGGGCTCCCACCATGTATATACCCATAGTTTAATCATGGATCTTAGAAAAAGGAGACAAAGATCGGAACAGCCGACCTACTACTAGTAGATGGCACTTGATGATGATGATATCGGAATATATAACGATCTGTTCTTCTGTTCATCCGAAAATGAAAACCGATTTCATGCAAACAGTGAATTTGTTGACAACTGAGTTGTAATTGAGAGTCGAAGGATCAAACAATTTATTATCACTTTAAAAACAAAAGTTAAAAAAACATCGTGTTTTCTTCAAAACCTGGTTTAAGGTCTTCTTCTGATGGCCGATATTGGCCAGGTCTGTAGGCACTCAGTTTTTTCACGATTTATATCTGCCACCCTTTCAAAATAACATCAGTACCGCGTGTAGTTACTTCCTGGAGTAGCCAATAGATAAAAATCGAAATCGATAAAAATCGTCAGCAGTCAATTGCTTTTTATCGATTGATAACGGAAAACGGTGAAAATCCATCTAGGGTAATCTTTAGGCCTAAATTTCAGTCATTCCTTCGACTCTAGGGGATGTCTGAAATTCAGGCAGGGAGATCTTTTATCTAAGGTTGTACTTCTCGTGATACTTGCCCGCGAGAACTGCGAATGTAATTAAACCGAACCTTTGTTGTTATTTTGTAAAAAGGGTTTTAGAGAAAATCTTGTGTCTGTAATAGTTTCCACATTTCTTTTTCATGTTTGTTGATCCGTTGTTACTCGTGAATGTGGTTTCTCAGCTGTACCATCTAACTTATACCAAAAAACAACGTCGGACTTCCATTAAAAATCGTTAAAATCATGAGAAATCGATAATATCGATTTGACACAGCAATTCAGTTTATCGATTTTCACCGATTTCCGTTATCAATCGAAAAAAATCACTTGACTGCTATCGATTTTTCTATACCGATTTTTATCGATTGACTACTCCGGGATTCTATGGCCAAAAAGAGAACTTTCCTTGCGGGATCGACGCGGGAAATCCCCGAGCGCAGGCGGGGCAAGATTGGCCCATCTTGCCCACTCAGGTTGCCGATCAGTACAAACCATTCGCCTTATCTTGCCCACTCGCGGATTAAGCCATATAATATAACACCAGACTGGATGCGCTGAGGGGTTGGTGCTAGGCGCTTAGAAAAAAAAAACGCATCAATAAATGCGAGATAGAAGTAACTTGGAGATAAAGGACGGAATGTATTACTGCAGTATAATTCCCATCCTATAACCCGCTTACTTTTCTCTGATACAGAAAGCGGAGGTTTTTTCTATCCTACTTGCTTGAATTCTACACTCTAAGCACTTTTTTATTCAATAGCAGCCCATATAATCTACTGCACTGGACCTCTTTTTTGATAAGAATATTTTTGAAATCATTTTTATGATTTTTTAGTACCTTGTATATTATTTTTGAAAAGAAAGAGAATAAAGGATTTTTTTACAGTTGTTGTATACGTTCTTGTAATTCTGCCTTTTTAGGGAGACTATAGGCTGATGCCCTCTGTGACGTAGGTATTCGTATTCAGACGTTTAAAATTAAATATAATAATGATGATGATGATGATGATAATTTTCATGGCGACAATGGCGATGACGGATGATGGTGGTAATGATAGTGATAAATTGATGACAAATGATATGAACAGAAGAACTAGTTTGGTAAGAGCAACTGTCCAAGGGTTCAGTCTTCCTTTATAAATAGATCGTTTTCACTCACATGGTCAGCAACAATGCATTTTTTGTTTGGAACAAAATACAGTTTTCACATAAGAAAAGAGTAAAATTCCTCCGGGATTTTCTCTGCACACTAAAATGGTCGCCGCTTCTTTTTTTACACCAACACGACGCTGAGGTCATATGAAAACGATCTATATACATTGTACCATCTCTAATATTGGCTACTACCGTGACTGGGTCTCTTTAGATGACGGTCTACTAGAGCAAAGGATTTCTAGGGATTAAATATGCGCTGAATAAGCTTCTTCAATTATATCTTCCATATTTGGTCTTTGCTCAGGGTCTGACTTCAGACACCTCCGTATGAGGCCTCGAAACACGTGACTTGTTACCAGGGCGACATGTTCCTTGCGCTGGTTTGGATCTGGCAGTTCCCGGATGCACATCTCGCACAGGAGAACTCCAAAACTATAAACATCGATCTATCAACAAAACCAACATTATAAATATCTAGGACACCTTCTACAACAACACTACTCACTTCAACACTAACCAGTGCAGCTGGCGGTTTTTTTGTGATGATTCCTAAAAGCAAAGGATTTAGTTCCGCGAAAGCTGAACCCAGTTCAAATGAGAAAGAATGGGGGAGCAGGGGACTGACGGTTCACTATGAATTCTATCTTTTGCCCCATCCTCTACCTTTTTCTCTTTTGACCTCTTACTCTAAGAAGCACGAACGAGATACACCCAAAGCAACCACCTGCTAAGTCTAAACTTTGAGGAGCTATGTAACAACATAAAAAGATTTCGGTTAAGAGTAGTCTGAAATGTCACATGTCTCCACCCCCTAACCCGTGGGAGTGTGGGGGAAAGAGTCATCCATGGGTTAGGGGTGGAGACGTATGACATTTCAGACTAAGTTAAGAGGGTCGGGGTTTTTTGAAAATTATGACAGTTTTAATAGTTCTTCAAAAGTTATTCTTGCTGTTTATTTCCTTAAAAGTCATATAAGCAAGAATCTAATTATTTGAAATGCCACTGAAATCTTTTTCAGTTCACATGGAAAGGGTGAGGTATAATCGCATAATATGAGTAGCAGAGTCTACATTTCAGACTTTATGTAACAATTCAGTACTGAATTCAAGGAATGTGGTTTCACAAAGTTTTAACTCTTAGGTTTTAGTGCAACAATATCTAAACTTCTGACATGACACATTTTTACAGGAAAATCTTCCTAGTATTCATGCCTACCTTGTAAATAAAATCAAAGCCTAGTTAGTAGTTTCTAACTATGACTACAGCAAGGGCATCACTTAAGGTGGCTCGACTGGATTTTTTTGGGGGGATACCTCCCAAGTTTGAGCATCAACTACGTTGCCATGAGTAAAGATATGGAAAAAAGATTAGCACAACTCTATTAAATAAAGATGAAAATTTCTTATGATTTGGGTTTTTGATGCAAATTTATTTCTTTTTGCAAAATTTGCACGTGCATATGGAACTTGAAAACAATGCCAGTGAATAATGACAACGCTCACTTGTAAACACAAAATCTGGGGTAAAAATTGATCATATTTGAGGCCCTATTTGAAAGCCTTCCCTGTTTTCAATGTTCTTGAAACTTGCAGGGTGTATTTATTGACAATTGATCCCGGGATTTCAAATTTATAAAAAAAATTTATCCAGGGGTTTTTTGAAAAATGCAAAATTTGTAGGCGTGGACCAAATTACGTGCAAAAATTGTAACAAAAGCAGCTGAATGCAAGTTAATAAAATTGTTCTTACTTGCGATCGCCTAGAGCAATTCCCCTCTTTTTTTGTAAACAGTTTTCAATGGATCAAGCCACTATGAGATGAAGCCTCATTTCCAAAGCTTATCATTTTCTTTAAAGATTAGCCAATTGTGGGCATAGGATGCTATTTCACTGTTTTTATGATGCTTAAAACTTCATTTCAAAATATTTCGAAAATGCTCTCATAGAATTTGTTCAGACGTTGCCATAATTGAGGCAATTATGGCAGGTACAAACTCCCTTAAGTGATTTCTTAAAAAAACTCCTGGTACAGAGAAACACAAAGATAAATAAAAAACTTAATGGCATCGTTACATTGCCATGGCAACTCCGATTGCAATAAAACCCAAATCATAAGAAAATTTCATCTTTATATAATACAGTTGTGGTAAACTTTTTTCCATAATATTATCTTTACTCATGGTGATGTAGTTAATGCTCAAACTTGGGAGGTATCCCCCCCAAAAAAATCCAGTCGAGCCACTTTAAGGTTTACCACTGCATTTAAAGTTGGTTGACTAACCTTGACTGTTTGGTTTGGTGTTAATGCGTCAGGTGAGCTATAAATCATAGCTCCAGGAGCCACTGTCATGGTCTGCTGCATGAAATTAGCAGTGCCATAATCTGACACTTTGCCTCTCCACAGATCCCCTTGTTGCCATAGCAGCACATTAGCACTGCTAACATCCCGGTGAATGATTGGTGGTTTACTTTTGTGCAAATAGTTCAGTGCTAAGGCTACATCTAAAGATATGGCTGTTATTTCTGCCTCAGAGAGTTGTCGCCTCTCCAATAATCCCCTTAAACTTATTTCCATGAGCTCTGTCACAAATAGAGGAGTCCCTTCATCATTTGTTGCGCCAATGAACTGCAGTAAACAAGGATGCCGGCACCTTGAAGCAATGTTCATTTCTCTCTCAAACAAACGTCTGTTATGGGGGGACAAAATCAACTCATGGATCTGTTTCACAGCAACTTGACAACCTCTAAATCTTCCAAGGAAAACTTTTCCCCACCCTCCCACCCCTAAGCATTTATCAGTCAAATGTATCTCATCTCTGGATATCACCCAGTCACAAGATTCCTTTTGTCTGTATTCCTCCAACGTTTGTTGAGCAGTGGACAATGTTGTTTCCAGTTCATGTATATGTTCATCCTTGGCTTTCAACTGTCTTAGCAACTTATCTATCTGCTGTTCAGCTTCCTCATTAGCACGTTGAACTTGCTTAAGTTCATCCTCAAGGCATTCCTGTTGGGATAACCAATCACTTTGTTGTTTCTGCCAGTTGCTCTGCTCAAGCTTCAGTCTTTTAAATTCATCCTTCAACTGCTGCATACTTGAACCATCTGCAATGAAATTTTACAAGGTACAGTACCACTCGAAAGTAAGTTGACAGTCATTTGAGTCTCAATCCTCAAGACTCAATTCTCGATTCTCGAGTTTCGATGATCAAGGATCAAGTTTCAAATTTGGAGTCGAGAAATACTATGCACTTGTTGTGTACATATTCTCAAAATTATGTACAGCTCCGTGAGACTCATTTGCTTTCGTTTAACGAAGCTCATGCTTTGAAAGCAAAAACTGTACAAAAATAATTCCATGTAAAAACCTTGCTTCTCAAAACCTCGAAACTCAAGGCTCGAAACTCAAGACTTGAAACTCAAGACTCGATGCTCAAGACTAGATCCTCACTAGATCCTCTCGAAACTCAAAGCATTCGAGCTTCGAGGATTGGGTGTAAACTTACTTTTGAGCCGTACTGTAGATGCAGAGTTGACTCCTGCACTTTTTCTTGTTTGTTAAATGCATTTTCAATCACTTGAGTTCTTTTGCTTTTGTTACATTATGAACACCGTAACTGAAACACCAATACCCCTTGTTTGTGGTTCTGTAATAACATAATCTTCCACTTACAGTGATAGTGGACATTGTAAAAAAAACTTGAGTTAGTGTCCTCATTAGCAAGAGTCCGTAATAGCAGGAGTTTATGTCAGCCAAAAATTTGTATTTCATTTTGCCTAAGATTTAGCTGCTGTTTGTATTATTGGGGTTGTCTGTAATAGCAGGGTGTCCCGAGGCAAAAGTTGACTGCATAAGCCTTAACAAGCTACACAGCAGTGCTGATCAATATACTTTATGAATTTACCAGTAGTCGCTTTTTAAAGCTTCAAAACATTGTAAAAATTAATATGTTGATCAATAAGAGCCAGAGGACGGCTTATAACCGGATGTTTTTTGTTAATGATATATGAAATGAATCATATGTGAACTGCGGAAATGAAATGAAATGATCGTCGCAGTTAATGCAATTTATGCAATTGCGTAGGGAAGCCTGAAATAAATTCAGGACTTCAACGGGGTTTGAACCCGTGACCTCACGATTACTGGTGTGATGCTCTACTGACTGAGCTATGAAGCCACTGACGTTGGGAGCAGGTCAATTGTGGGTTCATATGTTCCCGTGAAAGAAATGAGTGTTAATGATAAATGCGTTAACTGCGACGATCATTTCTACATTTCATTTCATTTCCGCAGTTCACATATGATTCACTTCATATATCATTAACACTCATTTCTTTCACGGGAACATATGAACCCACAATTGACCTGCTCCCAACGTCAGTGGCTTCATAGCTCAGTTGGTAGAGCATCACACCGGTAATCGCGAGGTCACAGGTTCAAACCCCATTGAAGTCCATTGAATTTTTTTCAGGCTTCTCTATGCAATTGCATAAATTGCGTTAACTGCGACGATCATTTCTGCATTTCACAGATGTTTTTTATTTGTTTACATATAGATGGGCCTATACTAAGGAGGGGGGGGGGGGGGGGTTACAAGCAGATTTTTATGGCATTTTACTTTAAATAACTTGATTAAAAGATTGATTTACTTAAGAAGAATACAAAGGTAACGACATCATTGGTGCTTATGACCAGTCAACAAAAATGTAGCACACCTGAACTTATGTCTTGCATTATTCGTTGAGCATCCTGATTTGTTAATAACTGCATCCACTGTGGTACCGATGGTGATGTAGGTGATGTGATGGAAGCCATTGAGCCTACAGTACTTGGCATTCCAAGGAATGGAAACAAAGACAAGGGCTTGCTAGCATTAGCCAGGCTTGTTCCCTGGTTTCTTGCACATGAAAAGCCATTTGCCCCAAGTGAAGCTAGACTTGAGCCACTGCCTACAATTTCCTGTGCCCCTTTGGTTTCAAGTTGTGGATTATCAGCAGTTGAATAGTGTGTATCATAGTTATTGCTAGTTAAAGATTCAGTTTTGTTCGAAGAAAAAGCCTCCACAGCCTCATTCAATACTACTGGAGTCACTCCCATGGGAAATTCTCCAGTTTTCCTGGTTTCATTTACTTTTGCAATTTCCGATTGAAGGCTGGAGTCTTCCCTCCTCCAAGGAAGTCTTCTCCGTCCTCTATAAGAGTCTGCTGTTTCAGGCTTGTGTGTCTCTCGCCACCCTCGTGGCATTTCTATTGTGATCCTCACCCTCTACAAGGCAGTCAAGCCTATTTGACAATCAATAACAAAACAGATTAAACAAAGCTGTGCTCTAAGAAAATTTTGAGATGCTCAAAGCCCTGATCACGACAAAATTTCCTGGTGTCAAGCAGACTAGAATTTCTTGGTTGCTCAAAGACAAAGTAATACTTATTATAATAATAATAATGGCTGAGACAGGATGGATGAGGTTCAGTGAATCAAGTTACAATTTTTACCAATATTGGATAGCATCTAATTGCTATAACAATAAAACCAGGTATATTGAAAATGAAGAGTTACAAGGAGGGGGTGCCATTTCTTGTCTAACAGAGGACTAAGTATGATTTTTGATCAAAATTAGTACAGGTAATAGCATGATTAGTAGTGATATTTGGTATAAATACCACGAGTGACATTTCAAAATTGTTATACGTAATTTCACGAGCCATTAGGCCAGTGAAATTTGAGACAATTTTGAAATATCAAGAGTGGTATTTATGCCAAATATCATGTACAAATCATGCTATTATTTGTTTATACTACTACCTGCAAAAGGTTTGTAATTTTCACATGTAGGTATTTCAAATTAAGCTAAAATACCACTGCTCTAAGCCAATCAAATTGCAGAAATTCCTCATGTGCTGGTATAAATTGGAAAAGAAGACTGACAGCACAGAGTGAGTCAGGTAGTTTTTGCATAGACTGTGAGCAGTCTCTCTTTTTCTTGAAAATCTATGAGAGACCACAATATGATACTGACGTGCAGGCACCTGTGCCTGCACATCTCTTGTATGATCTCTATCACCTTTAATGACCTTTCTTATATATCTTTTTTAAAGTATTCTTCTTAGAACAATTTATTTACACTGATACAACAATATTATAGCTTTCTCTGAAAAGATGTTACTTTAAGGGGGATGGGGTGCCCCAGATTTTGTGCAAATGCCTCATGGAATAGACCTCTTTCGCTTGTATGTTTTGTTTTTGCTATACAAGTCATTTGATAATACTCTAAACATTTGTTTCTTTCAAATTTCATCTTATTCAAGTGCATTATATCTACACCTACGTTAATTTATGAAAAGACGAAGGATCAAGTTCCCCTGGGACCTCAAATGGAAAAACATGACAAAGCTCAAGCGGTTTATTCCTCGGGGTTATCCACGGCCCCTAGTGTATGCAGCAGTAACCTAATAGTGCTACAGATTTCGTTACAATTGTTGAGACCCATTCAGATTTCTTTTCATCCAAAAGTTAGTTTGTACAATTTGGCGAAACTGATCGAACCATACGGGAAGAGAACCCTAAGGAAAGGTGACTACACAACTTGGGAAAAACATTTTGCACCAGGGTTCTGATTTGATCCAACAACTTAAGTGTTAAAAAAGCCTATACAAACCGTTCGAAAGTGCTCCTAGAATGGGGACCGACGGACTGAAGAAGTCGAATTTTTTGCTTCGATCATCTCTCACAACAGCGAGCTGAGTATTGTTGTGCCCATGCTCCTCTCCGTTTTTAAAATGGCGGCTAAACTTACCCTAGTCTTCTCACGGCTACATGTAATTTACTCACGATGGTGGAAGGAGTGTGCGAAGGTGGGTCGCGCTCAAATGGAAAAGTCTTTTTACCTTGCCCATGTACTTTATTGTAACGTGAAAAATACAGAGCGGCTGATGTCGGGCTTACATTTTGAAGCAAGAAAGGGCAACTGAAAAAGTGAATAACTCGAGAAGATCGACACACATTTGAAAGTGCTGCCAAGACATATTTGAATCGAGTGGGTGGAGACATTTTCGCTTTGTCATCAAGGAAATCGAGCTGAATTGACTTGGACCCTGTTTATATCCAGGGTGTGGTGGTTTATTTTTAGCATTGAAGCCTTCAAAACAACTTCGAAGCTATGGAGAAGAAAACTTACTACATCCTTCTTCGAGATTTAGAAGATCCTTCGAGTCAATCGTCTGCGGGAATGCTATGGGGCATGTTGTCGAATTACGTCTACGGGACGCAACCACCTTTGGCTCTTAAAGGAGAACTCTTTGAATCGCTTCCTGCCGCAGATATGACAACAGCTGGAGTCGAAGTCGAAGGCAAGGTCGTAGTTTGTGGGCTAAAGCAGAAATGTCTCCAAGTGGAGTGCCCAAAGGAAGCCTTACAAGTTATCAGTGACAAAGATACTCAACTCTTGTTGGCCGTCCAGTCCTACCATCAGAGGTGCACATTGTTGAAAGATAGGCAGGATCTTCTCAAATGGGCTGTGGCTGATAATGAGGGATGTCGTGTATCTGTATGGATGGATGAGTTAAAGAGAGATGTCCCTGCTATCGTGCATTACAAAGGAGCCCTACCTCCTTATGATGGAATCATGTTTGGTGTTGAGATCGTGGTATGTTTTTTTTCTTCTTTTTGGGGGTAGGAGGGAGGGATACATGGAAGGGGAGAGGGAATTGAGTGACAATTTTCTCAGAAATGAAATCGGCGACTCGCAAATTTTTACCACAAACTCAAATATGTAAATTTGGTAGAATGAAATTTGATACTCGCACTGTCTTATCTCGCAACAAGGTCCTGGTGTCTTTGTTCACAATTCTTCATCTCCCTGTTTTGATACCAAATGGTCATTTAGCTAATTCTCGGTTTGCAACCACGTGACAAGGTGGCCATATTGGGGGTCAACACAATAAAATTTTTTCTCGAATAATTTACATGATAATGGGGTTTAGTTCCCAGTCAGAGGAGAGAATGCTTTTGTTCTTGACCACCAACATGGCCGCCGTGACGCCACGTGCAAACCAGCAATAGTAGTCTGCAGTGAACTGGCACCCCTTACTTTCCTGCAAATGTCCAATCATGGAAAATATTCCTCAATTATTTTTCTGTCAGGATCCTCGTTTTCGTAATCGGGGCACTACAGATGGAGTCTTCAGGTGTCAAAGGTATTTCAGATGTGCCCCAGGAGCAGGGATGTTTGTATCATTAGATAAAATCACCATTCCAGTTGCTGAAAAAGAGTTCAACATCAGAACTGGTAAGGAACACGAAATCAGATCAATAACATTTTTCTACCAGAACATGTCTGAATGATCACCTTTAAGGCCATTCATATTTTCATTTTTATCATTAATTTTATCAGTAGTGGGGGGGGGGGGGGGGAGGTGGCTAGTAGTTTTTAGGGAGAGGGAGCAGAAGAAAATGGTGTACAGTATATGGGAGAGTTGGTTAGGGGGTCACCAAAAACATTCAACAAACCATTTTAATTATAAAGAAATCAGGACGTCAAAGCAACTTTCATAGTGTTACGTTGAATGGACACTGGAAACCTAATACAGTTGTACCTTATAAACTTCAAGACCCCCCAAAATATCTCTTATTGAATCATGAAGTCAAGAAAATTTCAAGAGTTGTCCATCAAATTATTGCACATCTGTAAACCATTTCTTTGAAATTAAAGTAATTTAGGCCACTCCCAATAACTGATTTTGGGGGTGCATGGATAAAGGTCCTTATAGTGATCGATATCTCATGTCAATTTCTCTGCTTGATGTACAAGGAATTGTGGGACCATGCAAATGGAGAATCTACATGTAGCAGTTCCTCAATAATCACAGATTGAATTTTATCTTTGTAAGCCTTTAGTTAATAATTATTACTGGGTCTTCCACCAGTGATTCATAGGATTAATTAAAAGAAAAAATTGGGCTTTTCAAAGTAAATACTCATGTAATCTTAATTTACTTGACTAGGGGGAGTGGGGTGGGGAGTGGGATATTTATTGCTGTATTTAGAGTTAAATACCGGAAAGACTTGCAGATGAGCCGCACCTTTTTTCCAAAAATTTGCAATCAAAATCGTAGGTGCGGCTTATCTGCGAGACCATTTGGGGAAGGTGCTGTGAATTTCCGTGAATGGACACTTTTATGGCATAATACTGGAATAAATGCTACATTACAACAACAAGAGAGTATTGGTCATTGCTTTTGCGAGTTTGGTGGCTCCTAAAAGAGCAATTGGTGATGAGTATAAGCTTATTTCAAGCTTACATTTCTTGCCGTTAAACAAGGTTTAAACGGTTTATGGTCGCTTTTCTCGAACAGGAGAACCTTACACAGCATGGAATTTCCATTCCCCCACAAAGTTGTTTACAGTGTCGACGACGGCCTGTTACTTCAAGGGTAATTGATCCTCCACGAGCGAGAAAATACCACGCTATTCTCGAGTATTCGCGCGGCAGATGGCCCACTGTTTGTTCACCGTTGAGCACTTTGATAGCAAATTGTCGAACTGATTACCAAACTCTCTATGTGCAATGAGTTTTTCACCCACAGATGGCTCCCAAATATCTTTGTAGATATGATAGCTACGAACGGCAGAGACAAACTCAAACATTTCCATCTTGTTTTGACCTGTTTTGCTTCTTAGTAAACAAACCCACATTTATCATTGCCACATTTTTTCGCACTGCTTCCGGTGTCCAGTCTCCCATCGTCCGATATTATGCCTGGTTACACAGTTTCGCACAGTGCATGCAAGAAAACAACAAATTTACGCGCAAAATTCTATGGAAAAACTGCCTTGAATGGAGAAATACCTGTGAACAAATACCAGAATAATAATTATGTCATAATTGGTGGACATTATGTTTATTCTACTAAAGAGCTAAAATTACGGTAAGACTTTAAGTAATTTTCGATCAATTGTTGGCGAGTTTGCCTTGGATGAAGACAGAACCCTTCATAGTCTCGACTTTGGATTTCTTTTGAGTTTTTTTCATGAAAAACTTTTTTCCAAAATTTGAGTTTCTAAACTTGGGGTGTGGCTTATCTGCGAGTCTTTACGGTAGTCACATATTTTGAATCTGTACACTGTTTGTACTAATACATAAATATGGGCCAGTATTTACTCTTATAGATGTTGTGGTTCAATTTTTTCCTTGGTTTAAATTTTATTTTCCTTTGTTTTGGGGTATGGCATGGTAATGTATATATGATAATGAGTTTTAAACAAAGGAAAATAAAATATAAACTATGTAAGGAAAAAATTGATCCACAACATAGACATCAAATCATTCATGTTGGTATTTGATATTCAGAATTTCTAGGCTTGTAAAAGTATCATGCAAACGTGCCTTTTCTTTTTGTTTCAGAGGAAAGCAGTCAAGACGATTACACGCATATTGAGAAAGAGGAAAAGCCAAGTGGAGAAGATTCTGGGATGGAAAGCTCTGGCCATTCTCTTGTTGAAGCAGAACTGTTAGAGGAAAAAAGTAGGGCTTTAATCTTGGAGGCCAAAAGTACAACAGAGGACATAGAAGAAAAAGAAAAGGAAAAGCAGCTTGGAAGTAACAGTTTGACCAGTGAGCCTGAGATTTCAGATGAAGGAGAAGTGGTGGACTTTCAACAGTTGTATCTCAATGAGAAAAAGCTTCAGCGTGAAGCACAGTACCAACTGAAAGAGTGTAAGTGTAAGATTTCGAGTCTTGAAAAACATCTGGACAAAGAACAGATTACAAACAAGAAGCTTGTTGAGAAATGCGATGCTCTTCAGAAGGAATTAAGTCAGCAAGCAATTCTCAGAACTGATGCCGAGTTAAAGATCAAGGAAGAGCGTAATAAAATTCGGAAAATACAGAAATGTTTTGAGCGTGAGTGGGAGGAATTTGAGAGGCGTTTGATAGAGGAGCGTGCTGCAAAATCAGAGGCTGAGCAACAGTTGAGTATTTTAATGAGACAACTAGAAGAAGAGAGGAATTCAAAGACAGTATTGCAAAAAGATTTGGATGCTTTACAGGAAAAGCTTAGTCAACAGCAGGAAGAGTTCAAAAAACAAAGAAGGATTGGAGAGATGGCTTGGACTGAGAATTCAATGCATGAAAATAAAACTCAGCTGGATCTTGAATCATCTGATTGGATTATAAGTCGCAGTGAAGTTGAAATTATAGAAGAAAGGGGTCTAGGAACTGGTGGATGGGGCGTAGTCAAGGAAGGAAAGTTCCGTGGATGCAAAGTAGCTGTGAAGCAGATTCATGAGCTAATTCTCTCACCACACAACAGGCGCTTGTTTATGAGAGAGATGAATATTGCTTCTCGATGTCGCCATCCATGTTTACTGCAGTTCATTGGTGCTACAAATGATGATGGTATACCTCTTTTTGTCACTGAACTTATGGACACCAGTTTACGAGACTTACTTGACAAAAAGCCACTTCCCAAAGCAGATGTTGTCAACATTGCACTTGATGTTGCCAGAGCCTTGAATTATTTACACCTAAATAGACCTCCCATTATCCATCGGGATATTAGCAGTGCAAATGTGCTGCTATGGAGACGAGATAACCAATGGCGGGCCAAGGTGTCGGACTATGGTACTGCCAATTTTATGAGACAATGCAAGACCATAAACCCAGGATCTGTTATATATTCAGCTCCAGAGGCTCTCTCAACTGAGCAGTCCCCAAAGGTTTGTTTTTTTTCCCTTAAATGTAGTCTTTTCAGGGCTGTCAAAAAGTTTTTGGGTAGCAGGCTATTAATGAATAGAAGGCGGCTTTGGAACTTGCACCAAAGGCGCAAATTCTTGAGGGCCGGGGAAACTAGGGACATTTTGAAATTTAGAGTCTCGGAAATGGCATTTCAGTGGCTTTCAAGAGGTATTTTCCACCTCGGACACAATGTTTTTTTGTCAGAACACACACAAGACTGGGAACGATGCCGTCAAAATGTCCCAGGCATTCCACGACATTGCACAGCTCACATGTTTCACAGAGCTAAACCTTTATAAATATGCGTTCAATTTCATTCAATGGTGCTTATTTTTTTTTTAGCAGTTATAGTAGAAGGAGATGAAAGTAGCCTGCTAAGGATGGCTAACTAGCCGGTGGTTTTGGCCGGCTACCGGCCCTTATTAACAGCCCTGTCTTTCCTAGCTGAAAAACCACTGATTCTCAGAACAGGGCTGCACCTAGTCTGGGAATAGAGCCATCTCTCCTTGCTTCTCACCACTAGGGACATTTCACAGGGTAGACATCTGCAATCCAGGCCCAGAAATTCCATACTGGACCAGTAGTTGGCATTTTTTTTTGTTTTGTTTAGAATGTGGTCAACAAGTGTTGATAGGTTGACGCAGTATATTATATGTTAAAAAATAACAAACAAAAGACAAAAGGTCACAAAAATCAAATTAATGATGATTAATGTACCATAATTCTTCACTTCCTATATACTCAGCTTCATTCAGTTATTATCATTAATAAAAAATTAATAGTTTATTGTTTGTCTAAGAGATTTTCCACATATTTACAAGATATCGTTTGCTCTTCTAGATTGATGTGTTCAGCTTTGGATTGTTGCTGTGTGAGATGTGCATTCGTGAGCTTCCTGTCCCTAACGAGACTCAAGAACAGGTTTCTATGATTGCAGATCAAGTCCTTAGAGACCTGGTGACCAGTTGCGTTAGACAAGAACCTCAGGAGAGGCTAACAATGGCAGAACTAATTACTATATTGGAGAAAGTGGAACCAGAGATTAATAATGATCTTAAGACAGAAGAAAAAATCTAATCATCTAGAGCTGAGCAGGATGATATTATACTGAAAGAGGCAAAAGGGAGGAGTGTCTGTAAGTTATGTAGTATACAACTATTTCAAGAAAGGTTGTCAGAAAAAAATTTAATGTACATGCGACAATCCCAAAAGCTAATATGGGATATGATCAATACACTGTTCCTGACACTGTAGCTGTCAAAATTACTAAAGTTGCTTCCCTTAGCAATCTCAAATATAAGTCCATGGCCTCTCGTGCCATTCTTGCAAATTTCTATGAAGAACAGTGAACTCAAAACCACCCACAATACCTTTCAAGATTGTTGCGTGCACTTTTCTCCGACAACCTTTCTCAAAATAGCTGTATTCCCAATCTATTTGTAGCCATTCTTACCTGGGTGAACAAGGATATATTTGAATACTAACTGTATGAGATAGACTTAAACATTATTTGATAATTTTATCATAATGTAGTATTGCCATCATGATCATAATCATCATCATCATTATCATCACAGTCAGTAGAAATGGTTGCAATATCAGTAGCTGTAGCATATCTAAATTTGTAGCCTGTTCTAGGCTTCGAGATCGTCAGGTCCGCTGAATTAGCCAACTTTTCGCGTACCTTTTACTTTCATGTCTTCCCCACTATCTGAGAGCCTGGAACAGGCTACTAAATTTGCAGCAGCAGCAGCAGCATTGAGCTTGATATGAAGAATTATACAAAGCGTTGAAAATACGACCCCAATAAGCTTAATTCTTCATGTTATACTAATGCTGAATCCAATTATTGTTTCATTATTCGCTCAAAATATTAAACACATAAAAGCTAAATAAAAACTTACCCTGTATAGATAAAACCGTTCTCTAAAGCGAGCTCTAACCGTAGTCTCTCACGCAGCTGTTTTGTCTAGTCACGCAACGCCCCGAGCGTTGTGTGACGAGACAAAAGCGGCTGCTTGGGAGACTACCTACCAGGGCGGATTTATCCGCCCTGCTACCTACCCGGCCAGCAGAGGTTTCTTTCCGGCATGGCCTTTAGCCTTTACGAAGTTGTTCACGTCGCTTGTCAGGCGCGTGGTTGGTTCGTTACGCCCCGATCGTAGTAGAGACTTGACTTAACTTGACAACTTGACTCAATCCCATTTTTCTGGCTTTACAGCCTAAAAAAGACGACAAATTAAAATTATCTTAGGAACCAAGCAGTTGCGTGTTATAAATACTGCCAGTGCTTTGAAGGTGATGCTCGCCTGAAAGTGCTCTCCTTTTGGGATAATCATGGTCGGGATTCGTCGGTGCCTTTGATGCTCTATGACTGCTGGGATCTCGGATCATTGATACTTATTTTGATCATCCCAAAGGAAACTGAAATAAGCTTTTGTAGGGGAAGGGGTCGATTGAATCGTACTGAATTTTGTTAAAAAAAGTAATATTGAGCGAAGTTCAGTATATTTTCAGCATCCTGATCTTGGCTCAGTTTTATTCATAAAGGTGATAAGATAAGGGAGGTGTTTTACTGTTTCTGGGATGTTTTGTTTTGTTTTTTTTGTTGTTTTTTTTTTTAAGAAAACGGGGTTTACGTTTTCAACTTTCTTTTGTTGAATATCCAGGAAGTACTCAGCGCGCTGAAGATAAAAAGGAATACCGTTGGCTGGGATTGTAACGTTGTTCATATTTTGTAGAGTTCTTTGGGGCATGTTAAGTTAAATGTCAATTAGTTTCTAGTAAGTCTTAAATTAAATTAGGTAAGAAATGTTTAAAATAAAGCCGTTAAAAGACAAAAGGGTGTAGTAGGCTGAAATTTTAGTGATAAATGAAATCGAACATTACTCTCTGGCAAGTTAACTAACTAAAAAGATGTAGTAATTTTACGCTATTCTCGAATTAATTAATTAATTAATTGGGCGGTATAAAGTTAAATAATGCTCGGTAGGTTACTTATAAGACTTAAGTAAAGAAAAAATTAATGAATAAGGTAAAACATATTTAAAGGAATTAAAAAGTCAGTTTGTAGCAATGCATAGGAGGGTCTAATGGGGCTTATTAAATGGTTCCTGAAAATGACCAAGTTTGTATAGTCTGGTTTATTATATACTCGTTTACTCGTGCGGATCATTTCGAACGCGTGAATCGTCTCAGAATGTTATTAGGCGATGACGACGATCGGAAACCGAATGGAAAATTCTCCGTGTGATGCATGACGAACCAGTCGACTAGGGCGATCCTCATTTCGGGCGATCGTCGATTCTGGATTCCAAGCCTTGGAATCCAGAATCCGAGTCATTGTTTGCCTGGATGCACTTGAGGGCTTCATATTGCGTCTTTTCTTTATAATCATCTCGATCGCCGCTATCGAAGGAGGGGATCTGGACTGTGATGTAGAAACCAGTCGTTTTAATACGCTCGGCGGCGGCAGGGGAAATACTTGACCTTCATGACCAATATCTGGTAACCTGAGATCAGGCTCTATTTTCGTTTCGCTTTGAAAATTACGTTCCGGCGGGCAAGGCGAATCGAAAAGAGACCAATTTCAGCGCTAGCCGTTAGAGAGAATGTATGAGAACCGCTCAAATTGGGCCTGATCTCAGGTTAAATATTTGGGTACTGATACATCTGTAGGTGAGCCGCTGATGCATGAGGGTTTGACAACCTAGTCGGGTCCCCTAAACTGAGAAAGCGCAAACATAAAAAAAAAACCAGGAGGAACTTCTGCCCGCCAACGCTAACGCCAACGCCATCTACATCTTCACTTTAATTTTACCGATAACCAAGGCCCTGTCAACACTAACCACATCCTTTTAACTCGTGGATACGAAAAATGGTAGGAACTTTTTGAGAGCACTCCGAAAATCAAATAACGTACAAAAACAGCCGTCTCTCCTGGTTCTTCGCCGCTGGGGACGTTAAAGTCAAATGAGGTACTCACTCACTCACTCACTCCGGTGTAGCCTGCTTCTGGCGTTTAGATCGTGGGGAAGACGCAACGAGTTGTGAGTACAAAAAAAGAGCGAGGGGATGGGGTAGGGGGTAAGAGCGAGGGACCTCCTCTCTCACTCTAATCTTCCACTTTTCCTCCTTATTTCTTTGCCCGCTCTCTTAGTGTATTCCACTATCCGAACTCCTGGAACAGCTAGGCTAACTCAAGTGTAGACAGTAGCGAGTGTACAGTCCAACCTGTATCCAGTGGTTACCCTTGGGGAAAAGCTTACTAACCGCTAAGAAATAAAATTAAATTGAATTAAAATTGCGATTAAAGTTCAACGAAGTAAAATTATGAAAATACAATTCGTCGATTTCTAGAATAATGTTTGTTTTATCGTATCGGACTTCCTTAAGGCCCAGTTCAAACGTCGATCTTTTCATGTACTGAACTTAACACCTAGTTAGGTCGACCCAATGATTCAAGTTCGACGGTTGACTCACGTCGAACTTTATTAGTCACACTCGATTTATTATCACGATGTTCAATGGTCTAAAATGCTTACAAGATAAAAATATTTAAATTCTAGTACTGATTTACGCATTAGGTTCGGCGTATGAGAAGTTTGACGTTTGAGACGAAGTCACTCCACAGGCAAGATTCTTATGTGGGTCAATCGATCTTAATCCACCAAAATTAGACATGTGGAACTTTATTGATTCAAACGTCGATCTCTCATACCCCCACCGTGGTACAGGGGGAGGGGGTGATGGAACCTGTCCCAGAGTTTTCGATATGTTGCAGTATTTCGAAACAATTTTGCCTTTAGTGGAAAGCCTTTGATCTTCTCAACAAGATGAGGTATACCGCATTTCCTCGAATAATCAGCCGGGGGCGATTATTTCTCTTTTTCCATCAAAAGGGAGCGATTATTCGAGGGAGGCGATTATTTCAAATATTGCTTACTGGAAGTCGTGTTCTAAACTTTGTTTTATCATCCCATTAAATCAAAAAATTATCATTGATATCAAATAAACTGTACATGGGCTTTTTAAAAGAGTTCCAAATGTGGTTCCTTGACTAACCCTAACCCCCTGCCTCCCACCTCCCCCCCCCCCCCTCTTGTACGCCCGAGGGTTAATTGAAAGGATTTGGTTCGGCACATGAAAAGTTTGACATTTGAGCAAGGCCTTATTTTCTAACCAACGTATCCACGATTTCACCATAATCTTACTTTGGTTAACGCCCAAACCAAAACCAGATAGATGATAGTAAGAATGTTATATCTGGCACAATGTAAGCGCGATCTCTACTTGATAGATAGTAAGATAAGTTGGTTCGGCAAGGGTGGTAACCTTTGCATCACACTACCAGGGACCGACTCTTCTCAGAAGCCGAGCCAACGTCTGTTTTCGTGTAAACGTTACATAGCAACGTTTTGTAAGGAAATGTATGAAAGCCGGTTAGGTCGCCCAGGATAGTCGGGGTAGGCGAGAGACTCTTCTAACCCGGGCATCTTTTCTCCATATAAACGAGGCCTTCATTTCTATATTTGCAGGAGCGGATCTAGGGGAGGGGTGCAGAGGGTGCGCACCCCATCCCCCCACTCCTGTGAGATGACCTGCAGCTTTCAAATACAACTTGTATTCTGCAGAAAAAAAAAACACTTTGCGGTTGAAGAATTTTTGCTAAGCGCCGTAAAAATGGTATGGTAGTTCCTTAGTGTTGCACCCCCTCCTAAGAAACATCCCGGATCCTCCCCTGCTTTGCCGTTTTACACAACCCGTCATATTCCCTGTTTTCTCTGTTATAACTTCCCGTTTTTATAAAATGCTTGCTGACTCACCAATCTATTCTGTGTTTTCTGTAAGTATATTTACGACAGCGCGCACGAAAAAATGTTGAAGATTAAAAATATGAGCCATGTCAAAACGTAACATTACCAAGGCAACTTTGCTCTAAGCTTCTTCTACGTACTTTTCAAAAACAAGACGATCGAAGTGATTTTCCCGAACACGCGAATGCCGCAACATATTGCTTGTGCAACATGGTTCTTCGACCTATTGAGAGATGATTACCACCCTTGTCACACTGATGAGGAACGTTTATTGCATCAAGTCACCCCATGAGTTAGAGCTGGTCGATTTAATTTGTCGCGGGCAAAGAAAGTGTTCGTCAAAAAAGGTTTTCATTATAAAAGAAGAGTACTACTTTGGACTTTTAAAACAAATTACTGCGGCGTTCCTTTATTGGTCAATAAGGTCAAACTTATAGAAAACAAAGAACTCTGATGGGCCAGGAGCCGAGGCTTCTGGACGGGCTTCATGACCATTCCAATCCGCTCTACTACTAAAATCTGCGAGCAGGCATTGCTTTTTAGACCAGTGAGTATATAAATAGGTTGAGGGAAAGAAATTTATGCTTTTTGCTAAATTCTTCAGAAAGATTTACCATGAGAACAAAAGAAAGCGTTCCTCCTTTTGTCACGTGAACAATCACGTGAACTCCCGTCATGACAAACTCCGCATTTATAATTAGTTTGTTGCTATGACCACGAACTCGCACCGCCGCGAATTTCACTTTATTGAACACTCGTCCTTGTTTATCAATCCACAAATTTGCTTTATGGTCTAAATTTCGACAACGAATTTCTTCATGGTGTTCGGAAAAAGTAAGACAGGATACAATTTTGTCCATCAGGACCAAATCTGGTGAGAAAGAACATAATTATCGCAGTCGATTTTCTAATTAGTTCGTCGTCACGTTCGATTCCATCCCAGATTCCATGTGTAAACTGTAGACTTCAAGTGTTGGTTTTTGTAGCGTTAACTTTGTTTAGTAGTACACAGAAGATAGGAAACTAATATTAGAACTTTAGCAACTTTGAGTCGTTAAAAATTTTATGTTTTTCTCCTACAGGAAAGACCACGTTGGTCATGAACACAGCGCCGCGAAACGATGGCCTGAAAACTGGGGGTTTCTCATCGGGCAGTACAAAATCGTGAGTATTTCTCATAGAATTATTCATGGGAAGTTCATCCTTCGAGACTATCGAGGCAGTATACATGCTTAAATCGTTCTGATGTTTCACAGTACGTTTTGTACTAAATTTCGAATCATTGATCATTCCACGGTTGTTGTGGCGTTCGAACCATTGTCATGCAAGGTTGGAAATTTACATTGTTCACAGCGGGTTTGAATTGTTCCGCACTTTTGTAGACTTTTTTCGTAAGGGTTTCTTTAAGAAACAGTAGGTAGTTTAAATATAATAGAAAATCTTAACGTCTTTAAATCACATCAAACTTTAAGTTATATATAAAAGGAGGTCTATTAATGATATCGAATGGGGCCGGTCACACGCAACTAGACTTTAACAGTTTATGCAAACTTTTAAATCGTTTTTCACTATATATTAGTTTACTAAAGTAACTGACTCATTATAAAGGCTGTAAGCTACGTTTCTTTTCTAGGCTTATTTCTTCAAATAGAAATTGAATTTCTTATATTTATATAATGGCATTATTGGCACAAGGGGAGGGGGAGGAAGGGCAAAGAACTTAGTAGGGAGGGGGACGGAGTTACTTACCCACGTAGTAGATGATGGTTGATCCTTGTAATACTGGCACGCTCAGGAGTTACCCTTAGGAGAATCAGGGCAGTTGCAAACAAAAAATTCTTTCATGGGAGGGGTGTGGATATTTTTTGAAACAACCAACTTTGTCTTGCTTTCAAAACACTGTTTCACTTCCTTTGTTGAGTTGGATTCCCTGTTCTCCTAGCTGGCCAATGAAGATGAAAATGTTGAAAATGGTACTGCAGCAGTGAGAGTCAAACAAAGACGCGAAGCTCTGAAACTACCACCAATTGATTCCAGCGTTGCATCACAACTGTCAGTGGGCAGATCAACAGCAAAGTTTCCAACCAAGACTTCTGAAGAAGTGGGCTGGCGATCTAGTCAACTACACTGTAATTTAGAAAGATATGGAAGATATACAAAGCTGAAGACTTCATTCCTTGGACAGATGAAGTGGCCTCCTGAAGCAATTGATTAGTCTTGCAATATTCTTTCTCTGGAGAATGATTTTATTGTAGATATTCTGTTGTGGAACTCTGTTTAATCCTTATTTCCCCTTGTTTTTTACTATTTTTATTAAATTTTATGATGAGTTAAAATAGAAAAGAACATTTCAACCAATAAACTGGCTTGAGAAAGAGATATCTTTAAGTATATGTTGTGGTTTAATTTTTTCCTTGGTTTAAAATCTTATTTTCCTTTGTTTCAAACTTGTCATCATACATCAACATACTGCAAAACAAAGGAATATAAAATTTAAACCAAGGATAAAATTGAACCATAACATATACATGTGCCCTTATGAGGGTAGCACTACCCTCATCATCACTGCCATGGATATCAGTCTGCACCCAATTGATATCGATGGCAGTGATTTGTCATAAATTTTTAAATTAATCTCTTGCAGGTGCTTGGGCAGATTTGTTTCAAAATCATTTTCCTTTTATTAATATTTTTTCTCTCTCTCTCTCTCTCTTCCCTGACAGCAGAGGAAGAGTAGACCTGAGGATTTCTTCCTCTTGTTGTTAAAAGGAACCACACAACCCCCTTTTCCCCCAAAGCAAATTTCAGATTTAGACTCTACAATGTAAAATACACACATAGAGCTAGGACTGTACGGGAGAAAGTTCAGAAGGGAAATTTTTAATTAGTGAAAATTGAGTGAATGTTTGAGTTCTTTAATATTACATTTTTTACAAAGCATTCAACACAACTTTAAGAAGTAAAATGCTTATTGTTTTTAACAAGGAAAATTTATTTTTTGGCGCTTTTGTTGAAAAAATATAAATATTAAGAAAGGATGAGTTTTAATTTTTCCAAGGCATAACCAAAGGCACTAGTTTCAGATTCATTACAGTGACATGTAGGTAAATAATTTTTTTTATTAAAATTTATTTTGAAGTTTATTTTACTGTAAATAACTGCATGATCCTAAAGGAAAACAGTTTTAAATTTTGTTTCCCTTAAATGTGAGTGTCATTCTCGGCTCTACATAAGGAAACATTGAGATTCTCAGTCAGGAATCAGAATTAACTCATTTCTGGGGGACAAGTAATAAATGTTGGGTGATCTGTACCTTGGATGCCAGAGGGCTTCTCACTCACCCGCAGTAGGAAATGTAAAGTGTTTGAATGCATCATCATTAGGAGCACTATTTATTGATCAACATGCTCTATGTTCTATTTTCCAAGCAGCTATGCATTATTTTTGTACAAATTAATGTTAACTATTTCTTAGCTATTGATCTTTTTTTAATATGGGAGAGGGGTGTTCTGGGCTTCATTTTGCTTTAAGTTGAATGTGAGTTGATTTAAACTTTTTGCACACCTTTGTTACCAAAATAAAATGTTTAAGTTTTGTCCCAAACTGTAGACTGTATATCTGTCTGTTCCTCCTCTTTTGTTAAAAAACAGGGGTTGATACCTTTGGCTTGTTGCTTGTGACCCCCTTCCCTCCTTGAACAATATTTAAACTATTAGTATCTGTACTTGTGAAACAGGGAATGTTAACTCAGTCTCTACATTTTTTTCTGGCAGGTTCTCCTGGTTTAATATGATAGCCTTTTTATGAACCTTTTCACACCATGTGTTTTATCTCTCTGCCGAAAAATCATCTTGTGCATCCTGCCCCCATTTTTCTTTTCTTTTCTCTTTGCTTTTTACATATTTTCAGGTGATATCTGGTTGTAATAGAATTTAATAATTTGGCATGCAATGACTATAGCATTTTGGCTATAACTGCGTGCCAAGAAACTGTTAGCAATATTAAGAAAATAAAATAATGTCTTGTCTTAATCTCCTGAAGAGCCCACAAGACCAACATGCCCTCATCCTCTAATAATATTATTTTAATGCTTCACAATCACAGGCTTACAATCCCAGTGCCTCATTGCTTTACCCCAAAGTTTAATTTTCAGTGAAAACCACTCCAAAATAACCCACCCTACATCCATCTGAAAACACATGCAATTAATTTTGCATTGAAGGTAACATTTAGAATACAGTGGAACCCGATTAATAGGCCACTTGCACTAAGAGGTCACGTGACCAATGCTTCCTTTAAACAATGAGTTGGAATCTTGCTGATGCCAAAAATTGTTAGAGCACACAAAAATTATCTTACACCCGAAATTTGAGAGGAAACGCATTTACGCCATATTGGAGGGCATGCTCTTGCCCTCCAACATGGCGGCCAAAATTACTTCTTGCTTATATCTTGTTCAACGTTTCATAGTTACGCTCAGATGTGCTGTAAACGTTATCACATCACCTTTTTAACATTTTCCTTGAAGTTTAAGTGCAAAATTTGTGTTCAGAGAGAGGTAATTCATAATTTAAAAAATCACATTTTGGTCACGTGACCATTTACGAACTTATTCATTTTAAGAAAATAGTTCGGGTTTGAAAAACCAAATCACCATTATTTTGTTTAAGATATGACCCACTAATCGTTTTTCGAAGGCAAAATCATATAACTTTCATTTTCATAAAAACGATGTCACATGCCTCTTATTGCAAATGGCCTATATGGTCACCAATGGGCCAAAAAAATTGGCCACATTAACAAGGGTTTTTATTACGAGAAAATGTATGGCCATTTTGCCAGGCAGCCAAAAAAAGTGGCCGTAATAATGAGGTGACCGTAATACCAAAGGAGCCTTAATGTGGGGTTTCACTGTACAATCAATGTGCAAATTGCACTGGTACATTGGTCTCTTCTAGCTCGCATTTTCACAGATACTCTTTAAAATGTGTAACTCTTTAAATGTGTCCTATATGAAAACAAGACTAAAAATGCTTTTCCATTCTATCCATGTTTAAATGTTTGCACATCACATGTAACAATGTTCATAAACAGATCCTCAGTTCAATTACATGTATTTGGGCGAAGAAGTCAATTCTGGATACCAACTTGTGTTTCTAACAGTGGTTTATTATTATTTTTTGTTGCATAATAATATAGTTAAGTTAGCATGCTGTACATATGTGAAAAATAAATAACTTTATTATACATAATAATATAAATTTAATACAACTACATATAGTTCTATTTGAGCTGTTGTCTTTGCTCATTTCAAAGTACAGGCCCTGTCAGTCTCCTGATGTAAGGAGGAGCACCGTCTTTCTGTGTGACAATTCAACGACCGGCGATCTTGTTTGATACAAACACTGCATAAATATCTCATATCAAAAGACTTTTTTGGCACACGAAATGATTTACTTGAATTAAACCTATCCAGTGATTTGCAAATATATTTTACTTTGACCTTCTGCAAACATGCTGGTTATTAATAAATTAATTATTTAGAGAATTTTTATAGCAACTCTTTCACTCTAACAGTTACAAAGCCTTACACCACCAAAACTATTAAACCAAAAGACTATGTAAAGATTTAAAAGGGCTCTAATAACTTTGGTTTCAAAAAGCTTGTTTGCTTACTGTGATCTGATTGGCTTTAATTTGCTGAAGTGATCCTCAGGTTCTACAGTTGTTAGTCATGTGAAGCCTCTCTTTGGTTTCAGTGGATGGATGCGAAATTCCCACGAACATTGAAATGAACGATTTTCATTGCATTTCTATGATACTGATAAGCTTTGAAATTTCCAACACAGACTGGGGAATTCTTGGACGTTTCATGATATAACCTTAATATATAAAATAATATTTCATTTTTAAAGACAGTAGAGGTCACATCATTCTGTACTTGAACCTTGAAGCATTACTGACAGGAAGGCTTCAGGATCAGCTGTAATCACCAGTGATGTCTCAAATGTTTTGCCAGGCTCAGTAGGTGAAAACACCACAGGTAATCTCACAAATCTACCAGGTCTGTGGATGAAGAGACATAAGGCAGATTTAGCAAAGAAACACGATGGCACGGATTACCAAAGGCAGAGCGGCAAATTGTGCACCGTAAGTCACGTTTAGTCCTTTCCACACATCCTCCTAACGTCAACTGACGTTGTCATTCTCTTGCTAAATCAGCCAATTTATACAATATTAATAATTATTACAACTGACATATTGCTATTTACCCTTTAAGCCCCAATAGTGAGCAGCATCCAGCAATTTCTCCTAACAATAACACTGCTTGATCAAACAAACAGGTCATGAGAATGAGTGAAATCATTACCAAAGATGAAATGTTGTGATGTTTGAACAAATTCTCTCAAGCAGTACTATAAGGAATGTATGAAGAACAGTGTGGAGAAGATGCATGTTGATGTTGGGGCTTAAAGAAAGGTAAAGAGGAGTGGAAAGTAGCCTCTAATCTACCCTACAAAAATAATGCCAATATGACAACTATAGAAAGGTCATACCAGTGGTCAAGTACCACTTAACTGAGAATTAACCCTTCAAACCCTAAGAACAAAATTTGAATTCTCATTTGTTGCCCCTATTCATTTCCTACAGAAGTAGTGAGGAGAAGCTGATAAAATATCAAGCAAATTCAACTTGTGTGATCACGTTCGTAATTCTCATAACCACTCTGTTTTAGAAAGCATTGATATTAAAAGGAGAAATGTGATGCTGATCACTCTTAGGGCTTAATGGGCTAGTCTGGGTAACATCTAGTGGGTGAATGATACTGGTTTGTAGTCACAGGGTCTTTTACTTTATGCTGTTGTTGTGTTAAACAATAATGTAATGAGTACACATACTGCACAAATTGACTGTAAGTTTGAATGTGTCATACTCAGCTTATCAATTGTTGGCTACTTCTATTTAAGTACAACCATGCAGTTTCTCTTACCTAATCGTGAATTTCTTGTTATTAACAGAGAAGGGTTTTGTAGCCGATGCAATGTGTGCCTATTCAGAGAACAAACATTATAGTAACCATAATTAGAACATAGCCTATGTGTACAGACGTGTTCTTCCACACCTGTTTTATAGTGTGACCTATACAACTGGGCCTAACTAGGGAAAACTGACCATTATTGAATTGCAGAAAATGAATAGTACATTCTGAGAAAGTTGCTTGAGAAGAAATTTGCTTTGATCTGGGCCAATCATCTATATTATATCTATAGATCGAAAATAATTAAGGTTAATCCCATTATTTGGCACAGCATTTACTGTTTATTTCCTTATTACTCTGGTTTGGTAGACATAGACATAGACATAGACATATTTTTATTTGGAGTCGTATACAATATATAGTACATTGACTAATTCCAAATAACTAATAAAAGTTACACACAACAAGAATTTATAACTGTATATGGCTTAGGCCAATAAGTTAATAATTAATTACGCCTTATATTATTCACTTTCTATCGATTCGCATGTCTGTTCCTCGGCAAATTCAGGTCATAAAGAGATCCGCTTTACCTGCTGTAACAAATGACTTCCTGCTGTAACAAATGACTTCCGGAATATCTTAATCAAAGCTTTTGTTTTGTATCTTAAAGTTACGTGCAAACGGATGCAACAACTCCCAACATTGTTGGGAGCAGTTGTGTCCGTTTACACCCAGCTAGAAGTTTGACCGATTTCAAACTTTGCGCAACAACTCCAAACATCAAGCAATGTCTTGTATTGCACACTTACTGTAGTCAAAGTTAACTTAAACAGCTAATGATCTTCTCTTCTCATAGCAGTCGAATACATATTTTGCAATTAGCTTTTGCACTGGTTTGTTCTTGCTCGGGGGGTTTATTAACAACAGAAAAACATAATCTGGTGCCATTCTGTCTACTGATATTCTATATTTTCTGTTTAGGTATTCAAATAAAGTACTTCTTTTTTCTTGATACGCAGGGCACTGTGTTAAAAAATGTCTTTCATCTTCTACGTCTTTTTTACAGATAGGACAGATCCTCTCTTCCGGTTTCTTGTAAGGTCTTACATACCGACCTGTCTCTATCGCCAAATTGTGATTACTTAAACGGAGTTTAGTTAGAGTTATCCGGTGTTGGACGTTGGTGACCTGACGGAGATAATCTTCACATTTATAAGTTTCTATTGTTTTAAATTTTCGGAAGGTTCTTAGTTTATTCTTTTGGTTGGCATCTTTTCTTACGTCATTGTTCACCTCACTTAACCATCTTTGTAATTCGATGTCTTTCAGTCTTTGTTTGATAATGTTCAAGATTCCTATGCCATTTTCATGTGCTTTTGTCCAGAGATATCCTAGCCCTATTTGGTCTAATATGCGTTTGATTTTTTGGCTCCATAATTCTTTGTTCATTCTTGACTTCACATCATTATAAGCCACCTGTGATAATTTGTGTTTTGGGTGTTTGGTTAAAGTTAGCCAAAACTTAAAATTCCTATATTGTGCTTCGATTTTCATTGGGAATCTTCCTGTTTCAGCCCTACATGCATTGTTGCTGCAGTATTTATTTACACCTAGCAACCATTTCAAGAATTTAATTTGAACTAGTTCTGCGGGATCCTTTTCTATTTGGTCGCTACAATCAACACCCCAAATTTCACTTCCGTAGAGAAGTATGGGGGATATCAGAGCATCGAATAGCTTAATCGTCAGCATAATATTTTCTCTAAAGTTGTCACCCATCTCTCTTCTTAGTTTATAAAGTGCCTTAAGCCCAACTTTTTTTAACTCTTCTCTAGCTAAACTAAAATTTCCATACGGGTTCAGTGTTATTCCCAGATATTTATAAGATTTAACATTGTTTAGTACATTTACTCTATACTTAAACGAGTAGTTATTTAAGGACTTGCCGCAATTATTAAAGATCATGACTTTTGTTTTGTCTAAATTTACAGTTAGTTCAGTTTTATCACAGTAGGATTCCAACTTGTTGAGAAGTGTTTGTAGGCCATTTGCTGACCGCGAAAAGATCACTAAGTCATCCGCATATAATAAACAGTTTATAGGTTTTTCAGAGTCATCAAGCAGAATATCGGTTGAGCTTGATGAATTTAGAAATTCGGGTAGATCACTTAGATAGAGATTAAAAAGTGTGGGTGATAACATACAGCCTTGCTTAACTCCAGTGTAACACGGAAAAGCTTCGGTCATTTTGTTGTTGATTTTGATTGCTGATTTATCTTTTGAGTACATCGACATTACTATTTCTAGAAAACGTCCTTTAATTCCTTCTTTTCTGAGTTTTTCGAATAATTTTTGCCTGGGTATGCGATCAAAAGCTTTTCTAAAATCTACAAAACACGAGAAAAGCAAGTTTCTACGTTTTTGTGGTTTAGATTTAACAAACTTATCTATGAGTGTTTTTAAGATGAAGATGCTATCTACTGTACCGTGCCTTTTTTTAAACCCGCCTTGTTCTACTTTTAGAACTCCTTTTTTGGTCATGTAATCATACAAACGATCATTGAGGATAGATGTGAAGAGTTTACCTAATGCAGATAGCAACGTGATGCCTCGGTAGTTTTCAACTTTTGATCGATCATCCTTTTTATGTATAGGGACGATGAGGCCAAAACTCCAGAGCGTGGGATATTTACCTGAACTTAAAATACGATTGAATAACTCTAGTAGATGACCTTTTATGATATCTTTCCCTGTTTTTAGCACTTCGTTTAATATTTTATCATACCCTGGGATTGCGAAATCAATTTCTTCTACCGATATTGCATAGTCAAGGGGGCCTGCCTCTTCCTCAGTAACTCCAGTATCTTTCAGATCTGTCTGCTCGCCGTTCGTTGGAGCCGCGTTTTGTTGTTTGAAGTATTCGTAAAACTGTCCGGCACTTACGGTTTCAGTTCCATGTGGTTGCCGTTTTCTAATGTTAAAGATTTTACCTATCTGTTTCCAGGCATCTTGAGGATTACGGAGGTCAATATCACCTATACTCTTACTGATAAACTCTCGTTTTTTCCGTCTGCATGTCCGTTTAAATTTTTTCTTGTTATCTTGTAAGAGGCGCCTCAGCTGGTTTGGTATGGATAGTGACAGGGTGAGGGGGGGGGGGGGGGCAGATGTGTAACATGAAAAAGGTCTTGCCTAAATAAGGACAAGGGACTGGACCTTTTGGCAGTTTATAATCCTCTTTGAGATTACACGACAACGAGGTCACGCCATCTTAACTCTCAGTTTACTGTAATTGCTGATGAATTAAGTTCAAGAAATTTAAACAAAATATTTTACTCTGTGATTTAAAATTACTGAGAGTTGCATGAAATTCTTTCCTAAATGATGGACTTTGATTGTTACCAAACAGACAATGAATGAGCACACTGTGCATAATTCCATTTCATTGGTGCTCATGACTTAAAAATGACAAAAAATCACATTGGACTTACCAAGTACTGAATTTCTCCTGATCCATTACAAATCTTAATTTTGGCTTCACTGATTCTTCCTATTTTAGTGACAGGAAACTGGAGAACACCATCAGTAATGTAGAGTCCTTTCTTGTCACCAACTGTAAACCTAAATAATATCAGGCAAGCTATAATCTTAGCAATAATTAAAAACATCAGATAAAAACTACACATAATTTTTATCCCCAAGGGCGCAGTACCATGAGTGGTAGGTGCCACCATTAACAATATTAAAAATTTCAAACCTTTTGAAGAAAATAGATATCATAAAAAAGGTTGTAGTCTTCACCAGAGGACCACTGATGAGAAATTCATTATTTAGTGGTATAAAGAATTTGATTACCTTGCACCTTTTATAGGCAGAAACCTTGGACAAAAGGTAACAAAGGGTAAAAAATTTCTTTCTGTAGATACAATCAAGGGTAAGACATGCAAAACTGACCTCTCCCTTTTTTTCTTTTTATTTTGTGGTCGTAATCTAAATAGCATACATTGAAATTAGTTTGGTTAGTACTTTGTGTTTAGTAGTTTTTTTTAAAGTAATTTGTTAACTTTCTGCAGTGTTTTTGTTTTGTATTCACTAAGTGTAAAAAAAAATTAATAAAAGCTATTACCAGTAAATTACAAAAAAAAAAAAACCAAACAAAACAAACAAACAAACACTGACCTCTCCCACCACATTCAAAATAAAGCTGAATATAACCTGGCATGATGGCTTTCGAGGTCCCATCAGCACATACCTGTGCCACTGTCTCTCAACCTTCCCTACCAAACCCCAAAATTAACCTTACCTGTGTGGCTCTTTGATGGTAACTTTCTTTGTTTTTGCTGGAAGATCATCATCGAAATGTCCTTCTGAACTAATTTCATCAACAGCCTTAAACCAAACAAGAAGATATCAAATACTAGATTTTCACCACACACTCAAGATGGAGAAAAGTAACAAGTTTTGCAGTGACTATTAGATGAAAGACTATAATTTCGTTATTAACAAAATAATCTCAGTAATAAACATAACCTTTTTGCTGGTACTTCTGCATAACACTTTTTTCTCTGCAGTCATTTCATATTGAATGGTTTAACATTTATGGGCATGACCAGGTCAGATGAAAAGTGTCTGGATACTGAATTTCCATTTGAGCAGCCGAATAAAAACCATGTGCTGAAAAATCCCCCCCCCCCCCCCCCCCAACTAGATGAACCAATTTATAGCTGTGTTGAGTCTCACATTACTCAAGAAAGAAAAAAAGGGTGTGGTGTCTTACATCTAACTATTATTAAAACATTCTGTTTATTTTATTTTCTAGTAGATAACATTTCATGCAGCCCTGTAATCTTCAACAGGGCTGTTTTTCACGCATCAGGGCTTCCGTGTAGCAATTGTGAGAATTCACAGGTTGATAGTGGAAGTTAAGAGTGTCTTGTTTCTTTTTTTTTTACTTTGTGAACTAGACAGGCACTATCTAAGGTCATCGGGGCCTGGGAGCCAGGTTTATGAATATTACAGAAGGTCGCTTCAAAATGTGATCGATCGGCACAAAAAGCACATGGCGAGAGTTTGAAATCATTACTGAGAGAGGGTTAGAAGCATTAAAACAGTGCTGTTCTTGATCTTACTGAGAATGAGTTTATTGTCTGAAGAAACAGTTTTGACAAAGTAGCAACCCTGCCAGGACGAAATCATGATAACAAGAGCAGCAGCTGTCGAAAATCAGGAGAGAACAATCCAAAACAAATTGAAATAACTGCAGCTGACGAATGAAAACAGCAACAAGATTGCTGGAAGCAATTTGTTGAAACCGATTCAAAGACATTGCAAGCTTATGGACAGCAAAGATGAGAAATGCCATGAAATAAAAGCGATTGTACAAGAACTTAAAATTGGATGAGGTGACGATATCATTAAAAATTGGATTTTGGGTATTGAAGCAGGGTTGGGAACGTTCGAGAAAGTGGTCAAAGAATTAGAAGACCTGGAACAAAAGCTAAGGGAACAAGAAGCAACAGAACCTCATGAAAAGGGGAGAAAGTGAGAAAACAGTTGGGAAGGAGAGTGATGCAGATAAACCAAAAGTTAAATTACCCAAACTTGTGATAATGAAATTCCAGGGGACTGTGACAAAATAAAGTGGTAGCTGACAGGAGGAGGTGCTCCTCAGACAATAAGTTGTTTTTTTAACTGTACTGGCACTAGGCGTAGAGTGGTGCCAGAATGCAGATGCACTACTACTTGCCAGAGGTGTAAAGCACCACAAAGAAGCACTTTGGAAGGATATGTAGTGAGGTCGGTGTATGGATGAACAGACAGTACAGTAGCCTTGCATTAGATCTAATGCATGAGAGCTACACACAATTATTTGTGTCCTATAGAGTTGCTCAAATGAATGCCAAGGCAAGTGTGAAGTGGAGATATGTGGCAACAGAGCAAAATCCAGCTTATGAGGGGAGCAGAGGCATCCTGTCTAGAAAGCGTCTTGAAATCTGGATGAAGGGACCAAACTGGCTGTCTAAGCCAGAAATGTGGCCAGCGGTGGTGGAAACTAAGCCAAGTAAAGAGACAGAAGAAGAGGCCAAGTTAGTAAGTGATTGATCAGCACAAAGAGCACATGACGAGAGAGGGTTAGAAGCATTAAAACAGTTCTGTTCTTGATTGTAGCGAGCGTGAGTTTATTGTCTGGAGAAACAGTTCTGACAGCAATGATAAAAAAGACAGATGGTGTTAGCCCTTTTCTTTGCCCTGCTTTTCCGTATGTTCAGTCATTATTCCAGCATTGTTTCTTCAGGGTTCTTCTGTACCTAAACTGGTATCAGGTTGGTTTGCCTGAAAGCAGTGCCCAGACTAAGTCGATTCGCCCGAAGCGTATTCATGAAGTTCTTTAAACGTGGAGAAAGGGAATAAGCATAGAAAGACAGTGACCACACATGTTGTGGAATCCAAGGGTAACTAAAGTAACATCTTGAAAGGTATCTTCACCATGTTGTAGAGTGTTGTGACTCATTGGGCGAATCGACTTTCGGGCGAAATGACCGCAATTCCGTAAACCTATTTCTCTAGTCTAAATTAGCTAACGTTATACACTTTGACAGCTCAATCGTCCGGTATCAGTTGGCTTTTTTTCTCGGTCACGTATGGGCACTTGAGCTAGTTTGAACAGTGTTTGGTGTCAGTCTAACGGCAGATGAGCAGTTGTCACATGCAGATACCTCCAGTGACAACAAATTATTATTATTTTTGGTCTGTTTCCATCGAATAGTCTTCTTAACGTTCTTATCAGTTCTTTTTGCGTTAGTCGGCCATCCTTTCTGTGCAATCCTTCTCCTCTCTGCTTTTCCGTGCAGTATAGTTACCTCATACGATGTTAGTCTTCTTTTTGCTCCACTTTCTCCCAGCTTAAATTTCAGCCTAAATTCAGCCGGGGAGAGGGTCTCTCCTCTGAGTTTTCAACTCGAGGTGACGGCCTAAATTGAGGCTACAATTTCTCCATGTTAGTCCGTCTTTAACATGTTAGTCTTGTCGTTTTTCCGCTTTTCCGCGCGTTAGTTCCTTAAAACAATGACCGACTTTTCATGCGTATGTTTATTCTTTCAACGTCAGTTTCACTTGTTTCCACTTTTCCGTGTGCCTTTTTTGTTTTTCCTTACGTTACTAGTTCCTTCCTATCAGGTGAAGCCTCATCGTCTTTTGAGAGGTTAAGCATCACCTTTACGTCAAACAGCGAACGAAAATTTGTACCACGTGGCAATTAAAGCTTCTCGTTTACTCGTCGTTTACTGTTCATTATTTCTACACATAAATTAGTAGATTCACGGAATTTTTTATCCAAAAGAATTGTTTTGAGCTGTTTTTATCCGCTCATTTTCTATTTTGCGAAATTCCCAACATAAATCTGACGTTTGCCGTATACATAAAGAGTAAACTCTCTAATCATAGTCTTCTGAACGTCGGGTACCTTACGATCAGAAAACGGCGACGCCAACAAAACCGTCCCTAAAAATACTCTCTGTATTCCTTTTCTTTGGGACAACGCCGTTGTAACTATTCAAACAATGAGAGTGAAGAATGATCATCGCAGTGAATTTTCCAATTTAAGCAATTGGAAAGAAGAAGCCTGAAAAAAAAATCAGGGCTTCAACGGGATTCGAACCCGTGACCTCCGCGTTGCCGGTGCGTTGCTCTACCAACTGAGCTATGAAGCCACACTTTGGGAGCGAGGTCAATTTATTGAGTTCATATCTCCCGTAAGGAGTGAAATGATGTGAAATAAATGAAATAATTCATTTTGAACTGCGGTTATAGATGAGAGTGAAGAATGATCATCGCAGTGAATTTTCCAATTTAAGCAATTGGAAAGAAGAAGCCTGAAAAAAATCGGGCTTCAATCAGGAACTCAATAAATTGACCTCGCTCCCAATGTGTGGCTTCATAGCTCAGTTGGTAGAGCAACGCACCGGCAACGCGGAGGTCACGGGTTCGAATCCCATTGAAGCCCTGATTTTTTTCAGGCTTCTTCTTTCCAATTGCTTAAATTGGAAAATTCACTGCGATGATCATTCTTCACTCTCATCTATAACCGCAGTTCAAAATGAATTATTTCATTTATTTCACATCATATTCAAACAATGTCGCAACAATGTTGCAACGCTGTTGCCGTCGTAGTTTCCTACTTTCCCTGTTAGGAAGCTCATGTATAACCACGATGGCGATGAAAGCGAAAAAGTCATTGAAAAAGTGGGTTCGCACTGTCTCAAACGCCATCACAGTCTAATTCCACTTCGTTCAGTTTTGCCTAGAATGTAAGCGAACTTTTTCCGGAGTTGAATTCTTAAGGGCCGTACCCTACTTTAGAGAAAGGAAAAGAAAATCGTCGTCTCGTTTTTACGAAGGCTATAAACCTGAAATTAAGACGTCGTAGTCGTGCAGTAACGGTAAGGAAGTATACCAAAGAGCGTGATCACGTGCAAAGTTCTTGTTTTTTTTCACCAAACATCTTCCTTTATAGACGTTCTCGTTGCTGTCGCCTTCTTCTTTGCGTGAGGTTCCTATTTTTTCCTAGTGCGAAGGGATGAAAAAGTTTGAACTAACCTAGACGGGTTTGGGAATTTTCTCACGATTCCAAGTCAGGTGTGTGACAAAAATCGAAATGTTATCTCTGATTTTCCGACCCACTCATCCCAATAAATATAGAACCGTCTCTTACAATTAATGAGGCATTTTTCATTTATTTGAGTTTGCGTAAACTATAGTCAAACACATTTTGAAAGTATAATTATGTCTACCCTGCGAGCAGAGGTTTCTCTCCTGCATGTCTTTAGGCGTTTACAATGAAGTCGTTCGCGTCGCTTCCTTGTTATTCGCATAGTTAGATGCGACTGACAAGCGACGCGAACGACTTCAGTTCAATTCAATGAATTGAATGAACGACTTCAGTTCAGTTCAATGAATTTCAGTTCTTTCAAACTTAATCGCGTCTATTTGGACCCGCTAAAATGTCAAATGCAGGCGATTTTTCCTGGAGTTGAATTCTTAAAGATTTTATTCAGGTTCAAAAAGAGGAAGGAGAATTCGTCGTCGTATGTCCACGTTCCCCATAATAACGTCAAATTAGGAGGTTTCACGTCGTAGTCGTGCAGTGGACGTCAAAGAAATGTACTAAAAAGCGTGATGCACGTGTAGAGCTGTTGTTTTGATCATTAAACCTATTGTTTTTTGAAGTTGTCTTCGTCGTCGTAGTTGCTTAAGCTCCCTACTGACAAGCGACGCCAACGACTTTGTAAACGTTTGAATTCATGCACCCAGGAGAGAAACCCCTGCTCGCAGGGTGAATTATGCCATACCTGACCATGAAGAAATATTTTTTGTTTTGATTTACTACCGCCGGATGATGTCTGAAAGAAAAAGATGGAAAAAGTATTTCTTTCGGTTAGGACTATTAGACAGGGTTAGTATAATTTATCTGAATACGGAAATGCAATTTCCGTTTCATGTCCATATATAAGCTGGTTGCATTTATAATAAGTACCCTTTAGTTGAGATTAGAAAAGATGTTTTCCCATGTAACGGTACCCGTATGCCTTAGTTTTGTTACATTGTATCTGATTTTTAGCAATAGCTATTTCTTTATTGTAACCACATTTTACGTGACAATGATTTTCCGCTAGCCGTCACGTGACCTTAGGTTATTCGTTAAGTAATGATCCAGGTGAGGTGGATGGCAGTTTCTTTTGTTATGCGGCAACGGTGCTTTCCCCACATAGGAATGTTCTCATTTTTACACAGAGAATGCATAAACCTACATGAAGGCCGTTTACGCAATAAAATGCCCCACATAGGATTTCTTTGTTATTCAAACTGAGACCAGATTTTGTTATATAGAAGATGGTTGGAAAGTAAGGATGAATTTCTGTACCGCTTTATGAAGTTTTGTTAACTTTTGCTGTTTAAGCCAATCAGAAGTAAGTCCAGACAATAGAAAAGTTAGCACCTTTTTTGCATTCCAACATGTTCGTTGCCGTTGTTGCTATCGTTCTTATCTGGACCGTTTCTTAAATACTGCTACACTTGTGTAGTTTTTTCTAAGGCCCACAAAAATTACGACGGGTAACCATCACGAGAAACGGCGTTGCTGTTGAACTCAGAAGCTACCAGATTGTTCGCTCTAACACGACCTACAACAGGATCGCCGTAAAAGTTAACAAAATAAACCCCAGCCTTGTGAAACCTATGAGTCGCTTGGTCTTCTTAGTTTGACAGTTTGACGGATCTCTCCGACACCGGAGTTGATGCCGCTACATTCCATTTGTAGCACAGGCGCCACAGAAGAAAACAAATTCTCATTCTGGCTCCCAGTAGGTGTTGAAGCCATGCCATTCTAGCAGCTCGTAGATCAAGTGAAATGAAGCTACAATCAAAAGTGTTGGGAAGGCTGCTACTTCTCAGCTTTTACCTCTTTTTTTCCCTTCTTCCCCCCGCCCCTGGCACAATGTTGAACAAAACTTGAATGTTTGTGCGCGTAACCTTTCTGTTGTATCCCAACATTAGGGAGCTTAAGCAACAATGACCGCGACGGCTACAAAAAATGTCACTTTTCGCGTTGCTTGAAAGTTTAACGCATTTATTCCATCTCGCTCAATTCGACAAAGAAAGCTGATTTTTGCTGAAGTTGAATTCCAAAGGACTGTATTTAAGTTCAGGAACAGAAAAAGAAAATAGTTGTCTAGTGTTCACCTCCTCGATAAAACGTGAAAATGGGAGGTTTCAAGGTTATAGGCGTGCAACGACGGCAAAGAAATGTACAAAAATGCGTGATGCACGTTTCACAATCGAAACCCATTGTTTTTGCCTTTCTCGTAGCTTAAGCTGCTCATTGGCAAGGGAAGATATTTAGCAAAAGAAACTCTTTTTTGCGGATTAAAATGGACTACTGTTAAGTTGTACAATCTTCCCAACTTATTTTTGTCCGTGACTGCAGAACACCACCAACACGAACTTTAAATAAAAATGACGGACTCACCAAAAGATCCCAAGACTGCTCATATTCACCAACATCCCTAGGCTGAAACTTTACAACAATCTGAAAACAGATAAGTAAATAATTGAAATAAATAATAAAGTGATAATACCGTTGGTTCCAAGCCATGGTGTAGGTAAGTTTGTCCGATAACAGAAAGTTAAAAAAAGATCAGTTTTCCCGACATTCAATTTGAGTGTGGTTGCCCATGGGAGCTGCTTCTTTTCCAGAGTGTTTCAGGAATAAATGAATTACAATCACAATCACATTCTGGTTTGCATTTCAGGTAAGGTGGCATGTTTTAACTTCCGTGTAAAAGAGACATACGTTAGGAAAAACCGGAAGGATACATGTGGCAAGTGAAGGAAAACCAGTTTAGTTCAAATAACCTGGGCTGGGTTAATTGTTTTAAGCTGAGCTGCCACTAATCCTGGGCTAAATGGAATCAGGTCATATAAGTTGTTATGGTAGGTTGTTTTTTTAATCAACTCGACCAAGTAGGTTAAACAATCACTGAATCAATACCCAAAATTCTACTTCTACAATTTACAGTTAACTTTGATCGATGTATATATTGGTATACCTGTGCTGTCCCGTGACCTTGTAATGAGCCAGAAAGCTTGGGAATACTGAACGCATTGTATGTTGTCCTATGAATGCTTCCTGTGTCATCAACCTGTAATTCAGTGGGTTAGAACTTGAAAAATGCAACTCATGTATGACAATTTAATTGACATAGGCTTTTGGACAGCTTTACTAATAGCTTGCACGCTTATTTTTTCCAAGATTTTATAAGGACCAGTAAACGAATATGCTTTAAAACTGTTGGATAGAGCATCTTAAAATTCATAAACTTACTAAAGTTAAGGGTACGTCAAAAGTGAGCGATGATCCACAGACGTTTGTGAGGTGGTGGGAAGGCACGAACTTGCGCCCATCCGTAAAATTCCGAAAATAAGCCCCTCCAAATATAAGGCCAGTAAACCTGTAACGCAAAAACTCCTCCGTTCAATCACCCCTCCGAATATAGGCCCCCCCCCGCCCCCCAGGCATATACTTGGAAATTGCCCTCATAACACAAAGTAAAACAAAGCAAAAACGGTAAATGTCTTTCCAACTATAAGCTTGCCCAATCGATATTGAAACGTACATTTCCCTTCGGACATAAGCTCCTCCAAAAATGAGCTTTGAAAAATTAAAGCCCCAGAGCTTATTTTCGGAATTTTACGGTAATTCCTCATTACAAACCTTGACATACGCTGGTGCTACAGAGCACAGATTCCAACTCACATCAGATGGCGCTGAGTTGGTTAAAGATATCTTTGATGCTGATAGACAAAAAAGATAAGGCACAACACATGATAACCAAAAAGATTGCTTACTTCTAACAATAGCATTCCATTCCCGAGTACACGTTAAACATACAGTAATTAAAAATGTATTTTTTAACAAAACATAAGTGCCTACCGGTATGTTAAAAAAAAATTATCGCTGTACGACAGTGGCAAGGAGAAGTCGTTAAGTGTTGTTGCCATGGTGGCAAACTTTCAAAACTAAAAATGGTCCTACAACTATGTCCTGTGCATGATTGGACTCAAGGAGAAAATGTCAGCCTATACTTTTCTTCCATCATTTGACAATGCAAATGGCTGTCGCTGTCAAGAAAGGAGTTTTGTGACATCATACTTTCTCCTCTTTATTGAAAAGTGTTTGAATGATAACATAATCAAAATTTAGAACCCGATTAACTTTTTAAATGAACGAATAAACAAAGACAAAAATTATTACTGATGACATACTTTTGACTGTTCCAATAAGTGTTGCTCCAAACATAACATCTTTATTTGTTATTCTCAATGGAGGAAGATGATGTGAGGGAAGAGGAGTTCCTCCCGAAGCGGTGATTGGGATGGACTCGAAATTCAATGCACCAGATTGAAGGGGAGAACTCTCCAGTACTTGCTCTTCTTTAATTTGTACCCTGATCGACTGAATAAGGACAAAAAAGGTTATTTGAATGCCTATTGGCCTGAACTTGGTAGAATAGAATAGAATAGAGTAGAGTAGAGTAGAACAGAACAGAACAGAACAGAACAAAATAGAATAGAATACTCTATTAATGTGTCGGAGCAGTATAACTTGAGCAAACCCCCATACTATGTTAATAATAAATTCTGGGCAACGGTGTTATAAAACCTCAGGTCTCTCATCACTGGTTATTGAATCTTTACTTGAGTGTTTGCGAGTTTTATCTGAAAAAAACTCACGCACTTTCTATTACGTTTATATGTTTAAATATTTTTTCCCTCGTCACATGACAAAGCTATCTTGGATTAACGTACATTAGCCTGGCGCTTATATCGGATGAAATCTCTTTGAAGACCTTGGAATGGCAGGTGAAATGATCAACTAATCTAAGAGAAATGCATTGCCAACCTTAATTTCGCAAAATGCTATGGTAAGTTTTCAATCATTATACGTTTCGGGGAAACTGCCCACCTACCCCTCCCCTAAGCCAACAATAACACTTACTTCTCACTTAGGGCAAGATGTTGGCTTAGGGGAGGGGTAGGTGGGCAGTTTCCGAGAAATGTACAATGATCCTTTTTTTCTATACCTGTTGCACTCCATCACAGTTCAAGTAAATTGTGCCGACCCAGGGAAGGTGGGTAAGAGAGTTGGACGGATTTGGCTTGGCACTGACAAATATTTTAGTTTGACTCCTAACAAAATAGAAAACACATTAAAAATGATTAGAAGACAGGCAATACCCCATCAGAAATATTGGTTAACATTCAAAAAATATTCTCATACTATTAATCAAATCTTAAGGTTGCTAATACACTGTTGGGAATGACAGCGTTTGGTTTGTCCGGGTTTCGGACTCTTTCTTACTGAATTGGCTACATTGAGTGGTTACCTGGGCGGAATTTCTCCTCTTTCAGGAGTGATGACAATTGCATGTCCAGGCCATGTAAACTCAAACCTACCAAAGGACAGGGTAAAAAAATCAGTTTAGTTTGGTCAAGCGCCAGCTTGGACTATATAAATTCTTCCTCGCAAATAATTCTTGTTCAGCACGTTCTGAGTTGTCTGATTGTTGATAGTCCAGTATCCTTAGATAATAACAATGTTAAAAACTGACCTATTCTTTTTGGAATACAATTGATGTGAGAAAAGGCTTGGCGTTTTAAATATATAACAAATAGAGTGGCATAGTCATTTAAAGCCCCTGGCCTTCAATTGTCTTCTTCATCCTTTCTTATCAGTTCAAGAGGACATTAAGTAGCCTATGCTGCTGTTTGAGAGAGTTGGAGATCCTAGATGGTGTCTCGTGTGGTCTATCACGTGACCTATCGGATAGACCACACGTGACAGAAGATACAAGCTCTATCTCCAGGCAACAATCAAATCGAAGCCCAGTTCAGTTGTGTCGTCCTTAGAATGGCAGTGTAGATGGAGTGCTCCAAATCTAAAATTGCCCTAACTATATATAATTCTAACATGTCTACCTCCCCTGATATTCTTTATTTCTAGTGAATGTACATTATTAAGATATGGCAAAACAGATTAAATATATCATTTACACTTGCTCACCCTAATGAACGCTCTGAGAAGTTGACAATTCTAAGCTGATCAGAACTTTTGCCACTTTTATCATCTTCTGAAATGGAAGTAATACATAGGACAAATATTTAAGGAAACACCATGATTTAAGAGTGAAATGAATCTGTCCTGTAATCTTTACACACTGAGTGTGTCCTTTCACAATATTAGGTAAAAAAGGCAAAACCCAACGCTGATGTGAAATACTACCAAGAAGCGGCCCAGCTGCAAAGCTAGATTCAGTATTAAGCTGTAAACAGGTTACTATATTGTAAAGACTTGAGCAAGTGTTCGTTATTTGTTTTATCAGCCAATGGCTGAAAAGATCAAAACACGGACTCTTCGTTTTCCCGCCAAAAAAAACCCTAATATGGAGAAGGCATTGATTGGCCAATCGTGTTGCAGTATGACGTCAAAGCGAAGTATCGATTCATTTCTAGAAAGTTCGCGGATATGAAGTTTTTTCACCTGAGCATTCACTTAACCAACTAAAAGCCGCGCGCATTTGTGTCTGCTCTATAAACCAATCAAATCGCTCTATTTCCGTTCGTTTGTTGTCTGTTTTGTTCGCGCGTTTTCATTTCAAAGTCACCTTTCTAACAAATTCACCAGGCTTAAAATTCACATCATATTCTATCCTTGTGCATAAGCACGTATCGATATCCTAGTCCCAGCAGTATGCAGGATGTTTGTCACATGAACCTAGTTTAGTGGTCTTAGCTCCCACGACTCTCCTGTAGCACAGTGGTAGAGCGGTATCTGGACTGGTAAACAGAAGGTCTTAGGTTTGACTCCTGTTGGGAGTTCTCGGATTTTTTTTTCGAGCCGCCTGTGTGACTGACTGAAGAAACAGCTTTCTCATATGTCTCACGAGAGAAGCTTAGAAAGACAACAGGCAGAGTGGGTTTTAAGATCCTTGGACAAGTAAATACCATTTCCTGGTGGCACTTGGACCTAAATTTTTGTGATTAACATATTCATACAGCCAACTCTTCCTTGAGGAAGAAATGGTTTTGCTGGTAATACGATTGTAACTCTGTATCTGTTATTACATAAATGAAATGTCATGGACACCTGGGTAAACAGACACCTAGAGTTGGTCCCTGCCTTTCTTTACTCCCTTTATTTGACTCTCTTTACCACGGACACCTCTTTAAGACATACGATTAGTGACTGTCCGGCTCAAAGGTTTCTGTCTTGAAGAGAGTTGACTGTACCCATATATTTATTGGTTAACTTACGTGATTTGCAAGGTGTCATAGTCAGAAAATCAGGAATGACAGCCCAGCTTTTCTCCTCGAGATGTCCTGTTGAAAAAAAAAATCAACTTATCACAATACGGGAATACTGTTGACTTGCACTAGAGCAGTTTTAATTAACATGTTTGGAAAGCCTTTAAGAGGATACCGCAAAGCAATATGGTTAATTTCAATAACAAAATGTACCACACTTGGCCACGGAGCAACTTTTCTGTCAAAACATATCGAAGGCAAACGTTTTTTAGGTTTTATACCTGCATGCGACACTGACAACCATGAAATTATAAATGCAATTATACAATATTTACAGCTTCCCACTTGAACATTCGGTCTTGTCACACAGATACCAACGTTAATTGAAATAGCTATGTATCTCATTTTAAAATAAAATGTATTTACTAACAAGTATGCAAATAATAAGTACAAGAATATGTATGAAGCACATCATTTTTCAATTCAAGTTTTAAAATCGGATGTACTTTTTGACGGGTAGCTGGACCTATTAGCAATAGTTTCCATCGAGCTATGGCGCGAAAGTTGGAGTGAGAGCCCCAAAAAAAATTAAAGAGGGGAGGGGGCCAGAGGAAACTCTCCCTCCCTCCCTCTGTAGTCCTCTCGTCCCAACTTTCTCAACAAACGCACGCAGGCTACTGTGTGTGTGGGGGGCGGTGGGTGCTTATGAGTGGGAGCTTCTATGCGGCAGGTTAGGGTATACATGCTTACCATTCATAACTGGACTGTTTATTTGAGGCTTGGGAGCTGGTTTATCCGAAACAGGTACAGTATCGACTGATCTGTTAGGGTCATTTGTGTTGCCGGCGTGCGAACTTGGTGGTGATCCTACTAAAGTCAAAAGCACCCTGGATACAGAGCTTTGAAAAAATGTAGTCCAGTTTGGTACCTTGGGGTATTTTACATCTGAAACAAAAAAAAGTTTGTTTTAAGTACAATGTGACTTGAGAAAACGTGACACAAAAAACGTGGAACCTATTTTGCAACATTGCGGATAAATGAGTTGAATAGCCTTTTACCACCCACGAATCAAACCTGTCCATGCATCAACTACTCAGGTTGTTGCAGGTTGTGAAAAGGTGTTGCAGACAGTAGAGAGTAGTTCTGCTTTTTGCAACAAAATCTGCACAAGTTGCGAGTTTTACCAGTCTAAAGCTACAGTCAAACGGGCAGCAAAAACTTTGAACTTGTTTTGTAGCAGAACGTTTTGAAAGCGATGTTGTGCGTTTTACCATCCACATTCAAACATTTAACCTGTCTTGTAACAAACAAGGTTGTTGCAAGTTACGTGAATACTGACTTCTGATTGGAACGCGGAAGTCTTGCTAAACAGGGGCATCACCTCACTTGGCTTAGGGAGGGACCATTAGAAATGAGAAAACTCATGGAGAGGGAGGGGGGAGTACAAAAAAGTATTCGCGCAAGGGAAAATAAAGTAAAAAAAAAAATCATGCACGCAAAATAACCCTAAAGAAATATTCCCGCAACGGCCTAAGAAATTCATTCAAGAGAAATGTTTTCTAAAAAAAATTCATGCAGCTCGAAAATTCCCCACCCTCCCCATAACGTTCTAATGGTCCGCCCCTTAGGCCGGTAAAACGGGCAACATGTACAGATTCTGTTGCAAAAAGTGGAACTACTCTCTACTTGCTACAACAACTGATTTGTTGCGTGACAAGTTTGATGGTGAGTGGTAAAACGCATCGTTCTCCAACTCCTTTGGCAAAGCAAGCTTCATATTTTTGTTGCCCGTATTACCGTACCTTAATGTAAAACGGGTGACCAATACTTGTAACTTGTTTGCAGCATTGCAACGGAACGAGTTATTGCAACTTGCGTGAATACTGGCTTCTGATTGGGCAAAATTACGCGGGGGTCACGCTGTACACACGGGGTTTCATCACTTGTTGCAAAACACGTTTGCCTTGGGCAGGTAAGACACGTATATGTACAGATTTTTCTGTAAAAAGTAGTGTCTCTGCTTTTATTTTTCGCAACTGCGACAACCTGAATGTTTGCAAGAGAAGTTTAATGGTGGGTGATAAAACGCCCAACATCCTTATTCAACTCGTTTGGCAGCAAGCGACGTAACTCTGTGTGTCGCAAGACTCCCGGGTAATTTTATCCAATCATAAATGAGTCTTCACGAAACTTGCAGCCACGTTGTTGCAAGACAGGTTTGAACATGTTTTCAATTCAATTTACAAGTTGCACTTTTTTGTTGCCCATTTTATACCGTAGCTTCAATAAAGTAAACGTTTAAAGCTGCTGAACCCGAAAGAGTACACTACAGTCCTCAAAATTACCACATTCTACATCATTGTCTTGTATTCAGTCTTGACTTTTCTCACTTTAAAATTATAAAGCAGAGTGACTAGCCATATCTACTGCCCTTTGAAGACAAAATGACCGTATTAAGGCGCAGACTCTTCTAAGGATGCCTTTGATAGACAAGGTCAGGTATTAAACAAACAAATATGATTTAGATCTTCCCAATAGAATATCATGCCGTTCCAAGAGAGCCTTGAAGCCTGAAACTCCTCTCCAACGTAAAGTAAAACTCTTGGTGTTATTCAAAATGTTTGTACAAACAAAAAATACCATTTACAGTGCTATTTCATGATACAGCAATATACCTTCGATCAATTTATCTTCATCTTGAAAAGTTGTAGTAAAGTTAAGACCAGTGAGAGGACTACTGGACTTTGATTCAGGAGAATACTGCTGTTGAGGGTTTCTTTGAAGATTTCTGACAAAACAAAATGTTTAAGATGATGAATCAACCTCAAAACACAATTCTGATGATGTAAACAATGAACGGTTGTAAGGAAAATGCCTTAAGAGAATAATGATCTAATGCTAAATCCTCGCTCTTATCTACAAGCCAATGGCCGTTTTTATACTAGAGGACGCATTATCCGTCCAGACGGATAATGCGTCTATGGCCCTTTTTTATGCTAAGGACGCATTATCCGACTGGACAAAGTTGGGCAAACATTTGTAGTTCGTCCGGTTATGCGTCTCGAGTACAAAGACGGGCACGAGACGCATTATGCGTATGGACGAACTTTCCTTCGAAATACGTCTTGAACGACGCACTACGAAAGGTAGTTCGTCTGGACGCATAATGCGTCTCGTGCCCGTCTTTATACTAGAGACGCATAACCCAGACGAACTACAAAATGTTTGCCCAAGTTCGTCCAGACAGATAATGCGTCCTTAGTATAAAAACGGTCAATACCAAGGTAAACTGAAGTGACATTCTATCTTTTCCCAAGACATTCCTTCCAAAGATGTTCGCGATGTGTTTTTTTCTGCTTGACATCTGGCATATCATATCCAAACAGTTAAGGCTTAAGACCAAAGAAAAGTACAACGAGAAAGCCTATACTCCCTTTTTATAAGTAGGTTGAATATTATCGTCCGAATGAATGTAGTCCTGAACAGGACTGTTGTTGTTGACAGTGGCTGACGTTTCGACAACTTGTGCGGAAGTCATTAAACTCTGCTTATTGACCTGATGGTCAATTAAGTCGCGATGTTTTTGGTCGTCTGTTATAGTTAAGCCGTCTGTCATGTTATTGGCTATGAACACTCGTAATGTCGATGGAGCGTTTTCTTCAGTCAGTTACAAAAAATCCGAGTATTATCCCAAATGGAGTCGACTCATATGACCTTCTAGTTACTAGTCCAGAAGCTGGCTAAACATGTCTTACTTCTTGTATTGTCTCCTCAGGAATTCATCTCCAGTATAAAAAGCAACAGCTGCTACAGAATTCACGGATGTACGACATTTGATGGCGTCTCTCTCCAGGGGCTGATACTCGATCAGTATAGTCTAAGAATGGTAAAGAGAGTACCGTTAGTATTGTTTTTGTATCAGAGGAAAAGAATAAAACAAGATTTCAATTGCAGTAAAATGTCCTATGCCACGAATTTAAACTTTTCTGTATTTGTATTTTCTCCGAAACAGAGCAAACCAAAGGAAAAACCTCTAGCTAATGTTATTTTTTTTACATTAAAATCTCATCCAACAATTAAAAGCCAGATAAATTAGGTGTAAAATTCAACGAAGGTGGACCATAGCGTAATTGAATAAATAGGAACGAGGACAGGAATCCACTGAGACGGAAGTAAAATATTGGAGAGTGAGGATTGGGATTTAATGCACGAAAACTGATCTTGGTCAAACTACTCCAGTACAAAAAGCCGTTGCTGTTCTAAGCTAGACACGAGCTATCCGGTATAAAGTGTAGACATAACCTGTATGCAAATACTGGCCCATATTTTAGCAATCAACAAATTTTCTCTGTCACACCGTAGTAGAAAGCTTAATAGTACGCTTAAGCAACAAGAACGCTGACGTCATGAATAGTATCCGGAAGTTCGATGCCTCGCTTGATAAAACGCTTCTGTCTCATACAACGAATCTGAATGCCTTTCTGTTAACTCCCGCTGTATGAATTTGTCGATTCAGAACACTGAAAGAGAGATAATATCAATTTCCGGTTGCCATTTTTGACGTTCGGGACGTCGACGTTGCTTAAGGTGCCTAGTAATAATATTATGAAACCAACCTTCGATGTTCTCTCAGAAAGGATTAAGTTGTTTGGATGCACAGTCAAATGTGTGGATGGATACTGTTGAAGTGAATGGACATCTACAAGGAAGAGTTAAAAACTATTAAGAGTTTCTTATCATGGTTTTGAAGAAATTACAGGCTACTGAGATGAGATACTTTAGGAATGAAACTGCTCGACATCTCATTCGGAGACCACATCACTAACGATGCAGTCAGATACAGAATCAAGCAAGCCATCGGGCCCTGTGTTGACATCTTAACAGCGGTGAAGAAACGTAAGTTAAAGTGGTTTGAGCATGTATCAAGATCAGCGAGGTTTGCCAAGACAATTTTACAAGGAAGAGTGCAAGGAGGGGGCCGACAAAATAAGTGTTGGGACAATAACATCTCTGAGTGGACAGGGTTGAAGTTTTGCAACGCCCTGAGAGAAGCTGAAAACAAAATGAAATGGAGGGAGTAGACCGTGGCGCCCCAACGGTCACCATGACTACGGGACAGGTGCAGGTGCATCATGATTCTATAGGATATATTTACTTTCACACAACTTCACTACCAGCAGCCAAATTTTTGCCCTCAGGTATAAAAATGTGATTCGTTTTGTGCATACAGGCTTTGAAGATACACCAAATTTTCTTATCACGATGTTCACCAAAGGTATAGAAAATAATCGTTCACCTAAAATCCTTGCTAAGCATAGTTTTGTCACTGTCAGTTCCAAGATAGAAGCTGCTTGTCAAATGGTTGCAGTCACTAAATTGGACACAAAAGGGAACTTAAGCAACAACGAAGCAACGGCCACGAAAACGTCAGATAAAAAGTGAATTCGCGCTGCCTAAAACTTTATCGCGCTTATTCCAGCTCGTTTAATTCGTCAAATGCTGGCAAAAGAAAGTTGTTGTCTTGTGTTCCCGTCTTCGACAAAATGTGAAAGGAGGCATTTTCACGGTGTAGTCGCGCAACGACCGCTAAGAAAATGGTCGTTTTTATACTTAAGACGCATTATACGTGTAGATGAACTTGGGCAAACATTTTGTGTTTGTCAGGGTTATGCATCTCTAGTATAAAGACGGGCACAAGACGCATTAAGTGTCCAGACGAACTACCTTTCGTAGTACGTCGTTCAAGACGTATTTCGAAGGAAAGTTCGTCCAGACGCATAATACGTCTTGTGCCCGTCTTTATACTTGAGACGCATAACCAGACGAACTACAAATATTTGCCCAAGTTCGTCCAGTCGGATAATGCGTGCTTAGTATAAAAACGGCCAATATGGACAAAAAAGCGTGATGCACTTGCAGAGTTGTTGTTTTCCAATCTAAACCCATTGCTTATTTGTTGTTCTCCTTACCGCCGGCGGCGTCACCGTTGCTTAAGCTCCCTAAAGCTACAGATAGTAAAACGACAAATTTCCTCCCAAAATGACCCTAGATAGATTAAGTTCATCTGACTTGTAAACTAAAAATAAATGAAAAAAAAATTCCAACTCTGACAAATAATTGAAAAAAAAAATCAGCTTTACCTGAGTAGCACACAGCCTTCACAAAAGCAGCCCTGGTACCAGAATTTCGCAATCTAACTTTGACAGAATTCTTTCTTCCAAGTGAAACCTGTTGTCAGAGAAATTCTCTTTAAGGTATTATCAATTACACTTTTTATAGCAGGAAAATTATGTCTGGTTCTTACAAAAGGACAAGTTACTCTGCCTGCATTACAAATGAAAAGTGTTAAAACAGTCTTTGTTACACTAATACAAGATGAAAGAAATTGTGTACATTATATTTCATTCAATGATAAAAAAAGGACTTCACAACTATATAAAACAAAAACAGTTCCTCAAATGCACACACGCTTAATTTTAGCCTTAAGAATAGGCGCTATTTTTCACGTTCTTCAGTCGAAGCGGGCGAGGAGCGCATGCATCGTCACGTCGCACTTCCTTTGCTCACTAAAAAAACGCGAAAAGATAACACTTGTTCTACAGGCAAATTTGATGGCAAATTTGCAAAGTGACAATTTGCCATGCAATCTGGCATAAAAGTTACTTGTCTACTAGGACGTTTGGAGCATCCAACAATTCTCTTGAGAATCCTAACCATTCTCCTTAATACTGTCAAAGCCATCACCATCATCAACAATACCACCACTATCGTCATCATCATCGTCTACAAAGAGGTGATAGTTTACCCCATCCCAGAAGCTTAAGTTGTTCTTTAAGGGCCTGTTTACATGAAGGTGGGGGACCCCAGGTAGGTAAGGTAACATGTGGCAAGTTACCCCACCTAACATGCAAACGTGATTACATTAAAATGAGAGATTATATGGAGGCGGGTTACCCCATCTAAGCTGGTTACCTCACCTACCTGGGGTCACCCACCTCCATATAAACAGGCCCTAAGTGTTACCTCTCCAACATTGATGATATATCCCTCGCTGAGTTGCCTTACATCAACCAACACTAACTGACTTGTACCCCCACAACCATAGAGTGGAATCTAACAGGAAAAAAAAGAGATATGAGATATTACGCCTCACGCCCATATCAGTATCAGTCATGGCTAAAACGTTTGACCAAAAGCTTTATCTTTCTGTATTAGAAATAGTGCTTTCATTTCTCAAGCTAAAATGTTACACTAAATTACCTTAGAGCTTGCCCTTCCTGTCAGTGACTTGATGACAAGAGAACTAGAAATGAGGCCCATTGATGAAGGAGAAAAACTAACATGTACTGGAAGTTCTTTCTGTTGATATAAAACAACCAATTGAAACATTTGTTCACTTCTAACAGAAAATCAAAACCCTTTGTAACACTAACAGTCCAAAAATAACAACGTTATTAACAGACCTTAGGTTCAAGAGAAGATTGATGGCGTTCTGGACTTCCACTATGAGAGCTAAATGTTGGTTGAATCTGCCAAAGTTAAACAATAATCATTATTAACCAAAGAGTAAGAGATGTTGTTTAAGTTAAGGGGGAATCAGTTATAACAGCTTTTGAGCCAAAGATTACGGTAGTTACATTTTGGTGTATAAGATGACCTTCAGATTTACCTGGTCCCAGTTGTTCAAACGCTGACTAGCTAATGAGTACTAGATAGAAGTTTATCCAGTAGATACCGTAAAATTCCGAAAATAAGCCCCTCCATGTATAGGCGCCTCCAAATATAAGCCCCCCAAACCGGTAACGCAAAAAACCGTCCGTTAAATCACCCCTCCAAATATAAGTCCCCTGGGGGCTTGTACTTGGAAAATTGACCTCAATTACAAGGTAAAACAAAGCAAAAACGGTAAATTTACTTCCAGCTATAAGGCTAGCCCAATCGATTTTGAAACGCAAATTTCCCTCCGTAGATAAGCCCCTCCAAAAATAAGCCCCTCAAAAAGGGCCTCTGAAAAATATAAGCCCCGGGGCTTATTTTCGGAATTTTACGGTAGCTTTATCCATCCTTTAAACAACTGCAACCTGGGTAGCGTTAAACAACGTATTACAATAACAATGCAAACCTGAAAGTCCGAGTGATTTCCCTCAATCGTTAGCTGCAGTTTCACTGGAGAAGTAGAACTTGTTTTCAACACAACTTTCTGTGTCCTGGTAAAAAGGAACAAGTTAGTTACGCATAGAACAACAAAACTTTGCTTTCAAAACTCACTCACTCATGTTGTTACAAACACCTCTCTTTAAACATCTTATTTCTTTATATGAGATAGTACAATAGATCTTCTCCGGATTTTCAACTTTTTACGTAGACCAATTAGCAAAATCTAATAACGCTGCTTGATAAAGTGCCATAAAATTAGTAGCCTTGTAAAGTTTGAGAGTCATGATACTGGCTCTGAAAGTTGCGATATTTTTAAGTCAAACAGATCTTTGTATCATTAAGTTTCATCACCAACAGCAAGGCTAAAGCGAAGATGTTACACGGCACAAGAATAGAAATATCTATCCTCAAAGTTGGCGGCATGAGTGAAACAATTATGTCCAACGGGTACCTTCTCCCACTGATTGACTAACAGGGGCAAGTCGTACAGTTTGAAGTTAATGGTATCGATGTAATAACGGCGGACATTCAAAGTGTGAACGTCAATAACGTAGTCATCTTTTTAAGGACGTTACGCTCGAAGAGATCAGAAGACCAACAGGTAGTGTGGACATACTAATAGGGTATGGATACACAGGATACCACCCCGTGCCAGAACAGAAATCAGGTCATTTACTGTACCTGAGAAACCGATTCAGACGATGTCACGGCGGCGCTCACACGGACGTAAAGGATGCAAATCACGCGATGCAGAATGCCCTCGTACACCACGTAGCCGAAGTAAAGATTGAAGACTTCTATAATATTGAGAACTTAGGGGTAGAGTGTACGCCTCGCTGTGGGGGTTGTAAATGTGGAAAATGTCTGAACCGGCGCGAAGATTTACAGTCTAAAGGAAGAGAAAGAGCAATAGTTGATTGAGAGAATATCTGAAGTTCAATAGCATTGAACGTAGATGGATGGCTCCATCTCCATGGATAAGAGACCCGGCTGATCCTCCAGACAATAGAAAGGCCGTGTTCGGAATGCTATTGTCTACAGAAAAGAGGCTTGCCAGGAATACTGACCACGCAAGAGTATATCAAGAGCAGATACAAGATATGATAGGCAGGGGCGTTGCCCGAAAGCTAACGGAGAGCGAATTAGAAACCTATGATTGGCCCACCAGCGTCTACACCAGTGAGAATAGTCTTCATCAGCAGTGCCAAATACATGGGTCGCGCGTTAAATGAATATTGAGCCAAGGGAAGAACCTACTGAAGAACCTTCTGGGCATGCTGATAGGGTTTAGAGAAAATGAGGTGGCACTGATTGGCGACATAAAGGAAAATGTACCATTCCCTGGAAACCACCCAGCTCGAACAGCACACGCATCAGTTTCTATGGAGAGACATGAACGCCAGGAAAGAACCAGACACTCACGTCATACAGAGGGTCTCACAAGGTGATAGACCGTCGGGAACCAACGTCGCGGCAGCATTCAGAAAAAAGGCCGAAATGGCGAAAGAGAAGTACTCTCAAGGGGCTAAATACATTAACATGGTTCGTACTCTTTTGAGCTCTTCAAATTCCACGACTTTCCATGACCTTTTTAGGTTTTCCAAGAACTTACGTTTAGCTGTCACTTTAAAATTGTTAGGACTTTCCTTGTGTGAGGGTATTTTTGGACCTTAAACAGGTCAACAGACATAAACTCTGCGTGCTGTTCAAGCTGCTCCATCACTTCTCTCTAATTTACATTGTCCTTGCCTTGTCATCGGCAGTAACTAAATCTATCAAACAAAATGTTAATTTTCCATGAATTTCAAGGACCGACTATTAAATCCCATGACTTTCCAGGTTTTCCATCACCTGTACGAACTCGCAATAAAGACAACACCTGCATGGACGTTATCATTGAGAGTGTTGGTGATAGGGAGAGAGCCGAAAGCGTAACACATAACATAGAGAAGCTGGTCGACATAGGATGATTCAAGATTAAAGGCTGGACCATCTCGGGCAGCTCTGACAGCCAAAATGAGAAGGAGATAGCCAGTGAGACGTATGCACCCACAGAGAAGGTCTTAGGAGTTGGTTGGAGACCCGTTGAGGATCACTTTTGCCTTAAGGTGAATTTCTCTGGACGAAAGAGGAAGCTGCACACCGAACCAGACAGAATTTTATCAACTAACAGAGAGGTTTCCTGCGAAGTTGACAAAGTGAATGATTCTCTCCAGCAACAACAGCATCTATGATCCACTTGGATTGGCAGGTCCATTCACCGTTAGAGCAAAAATCATGAAGAGAAAGATTGGGACGATCCAGTGTCAGACGAATGCTGAGAGAAAACTGGAATACATTCTTGCCAGATTTATTTGGCATGAATAACATCAAGTTGGCGACCCAATGCCGGTGATCTTTAGTGACGGTGCGTGCAAGGACGTCCGATGGGCACTGATCGGTGGGAGTTTTGAAAGCTGATAAGTCATCTCTATGAACCGCTATCCACTATCAAAGTGTTTTAATACACTTGAACTTGAACTTGACATTATGTTCTTTATTGCGTTACCGGGCTTTAATGGCTGTAAGTGTAAGTGTGATGCTGATCAAGTTTCCACTCAGTCAAGCAAATGAATTTCCATCCACCAATGATTAAATCAATGACTTATCAAGCAAAAAAAATTAAAAGAGCTAAATATAAAACACAACAGACTGTTGCACTGCTCAGTTGGATAAGTGCCAGTCTGCAAAGCAGGAAAGTCAAGGGTTCAAACACTGGCTGGACTAACAACTAGGGTTTCAGACCAAATGGCAAGACCACACCTGCTGTGTAAGATCTTGGCTCAGTTTAGATGATTACGTCTTTGGTGGTGACGTTAAGCCATTGGTCTTGTCTTCTTTACCCTTAAGGGGACGAAAACGAACCCACACCTCGGTTGTGTGGTCTCACTTAACTTTATTACATATCACACAATCGAAAAAAATACATGAGTACAACCAAAGCCGGGGGCTTAAATGGCCTATGGTCAGCAGAAAACACGTGAAGAAGTTACATGAATAAAAGAAGGCTTTAACTAAAGTAATTACAATACTAATCAAAAAAAGAAAAGGCAGTCAGATAACTTACAACTGAAATACAATACTTAACAATTAACTATCACTACTAAAGTTACAAACACTCGATAATATATTCCTATAAACCATACAAATAATCCTAGTATAGTCCCACAAGGTATACAATTGGTGTCAAGAGACTTGACTAAACTATAAGATTAAGGGAAATACATTCTATAGCACTTCAACAATTGTTAGCATTAAAGCAAGAAGAAACATGAGAGCTCGAGAGCTCTACATTAAGAATAGTTGCTAAGGTAGCCAAGTCACTATGACGAAGAAAGATATTTGTATCATAAGCAAAGAGAATGACTGACTAGAGGTTTGAGACATAAAAAAGATCATTGATGTATAAAAGAAAAAGTAGAGGTAAACTGAACCTTGAGGAAACCCACATACAACCGTATTATATGCAGAGGTATGGTCATGAACTATGACACACCGCTGTCTGTGAGACAAATAGCTAGTAAGTCAGGTTAAGGGGATACCCCTAACGCCATAAAAGTTTATTTTATCCAGAAGTATTTCAAGGTTGACTGTATCAAGTGCTTTCTTAAGACCTATGAAGACTCTGACAGTGCAGGAGACAGACAGGGGAGACTGGAAATAGCCAATAGTTTGAGAAAAAAGAAGGGTCATCAGTTTTTTAAACTGGAAGAGTTTATCAGAAAAGACACCATAGTAGTCATAGAGGGATGAAATTAAGCCTCATTGGTGGATTCCCTTTGGGTTCCCCCGCAAAAAGTGGATCCCTTCATTACAAATGCAGGACTCTCTCGCAAAAAGTGGATTCCTCCATACGTAATAAGTGCCTAGGAGTGTCTGCCTGCATACTAATTCAGTATACGTTTACTAATGAGCGAATACTACTATAGGCACAATAGGCTTGCCTCGGCTTGCCCGTGAAGTAACTTGAGCCCGGTTTTCGTACCGTCTATTAAAAGGGCTTCGTGCAAGTCTTTCAACTCAGTAGTTTTGTCTCTATATTCCTGCATTGCTCAAGATCAAATTTCAGACTCTCAAAAAGCGGTTTGGCAGAATTTTGAAGAAGTAATGAACTCATGAACTGCAGGGTCGATAAGTTCTTCTAACTTGAGTTGTCTGATGGCAGGGAGGGGTTCGTTGATCAATTGGTTAAGCTTCGCTTCGATCTTCTCCCAATTTTCACAAAATTCTTTGTCTGGAGTTGTACAAGGTGATTTTAGTAACGAGCTAGTCTTCTCTTGTGACTTAGCCTTTAGAGAGAGATGTTTGAAGACAATTCAATCAAGTTCTCCAAAAAATACTACGATATGGTCAGAGTAAAAAAATAAACCGCCATCTTTGTCCACTGACGCTGGAGTTTTCTAATGATCATTTAAGTTAGAAGGGTTTACGATAATTTTATAACCAAACTTGTAGACTGTTACACCGCTATTTAAAGCACTTACTGTGACCATCCAAGTGCCACTCCACTCCAACAAAGAACAGGCCTACTACTCAACAGAGTAAACCTAAGAAGAATGAATAAAATCAATCAACCAATTTCACTGAACATGAGCCCCCTCTTGTGGACGGATAGAGGATTTGAAGTTACTGACTCACTCCTCTAAAACGGGTATCCGATGGGGCATGCTGATAGACACCCTCAATGCATTGTACATAAATATCTGTGACGTTTACAATGACATATTATCTATACCCTTGCAGTGACAACTGGAAAAAAGACAGCATTGCATTTAAAAAATATCAACAAATATTTCTGTTGTCTTACTGTTAGTGAGAAATCACCCGTAGGGAATGCTATCATGTCAAAACCTGGACTTATTTCTCCATCCTTGGTAGTTTAACAATGTTTGGTATTTTTTGGTACAGCTGAACCTCTGTTAACAGTCACCTCTCTACAACGGCCACTTTATCGTCCAGGGCCCAGTTGCTCGAAGCATGGTTAGCGTTAACCAGTGTTTAATACCTTGACAACGTATTGGTTTTGATACTGCTTTAAAACCAATGGTTAAAGCTAACCATGCTTTGAGCAACTCAGCCCAGGTGGACAAAACTCTTGAATTGACTTGAATAGTTTAAAACCTCTGTACAACGGCCACCTCTCTACAATGGCCACTTTCTTCTGTCCCCAAGGTGGCCATTGTACAGAGGTTCAACTGTGCATTCCTCTTGTGTACATATGTACATTGTTGCCCATAAAAAAGAACCAAATACAGCGAGCATATCTTACTTGTCCTCTTCTTTAGGTGTAGCTGATCCTTTAACTACTAGTTCATATACGGGACCATTTGGCACTGCAAGGACCACCAGGCTGCATATACAAAAAGGTACAATCGTTTTTATTAGACGTTAATCGGTTTGCCAGGCAGAGTTTTAGTTTTGTTGTTCCCATGTGTAGGGGTTACATTACTGAAAACAAAGCTTCTGTGGGGAGTTCAACGTTTTTATGGGTGCGCTAAAAATTGCAAAGTCTGACACTAGGGGTGGGGTAGGACATTTACCCTCCATGAAGACAGTTCGGAAATATCAAACACCAAGAACACTCTACCCGAAGACCAATACCACCAGATAGTTAGGTAAGGTGTTAAGAATCATTCAGCAATGATCATTATCAGGATTTTTAACATGTGAGTTCACATAATTATTACAAACAATAACTAACCTCTGCACTTGTTTATTTGCTTCAGCTGGCTGGTATGTCACTTGTACTTCTGATTCCTACAATAATAGCAACACATCCATTCAAGGATGAATATCAACACTTGGAGCAATTTAAAATACCAGGGCAATTTTTAAATACTGTCATCTTCTGTAGAACCCTACAGGACAGTCACCTCCCCAACGCAAACATAAGACATGCCCTAGTCCTGATTAAACCGAACTGTTTTGTTTTAGAAGCATGTGATACTTCTCCCTTGTCCCCACTCCCCTTTAAGGGGAATATTTCCGCTTGTAAGATGTCTCGTCATCTCTTTACAAAAAAACTGTCATCTTCAGTAATGGAACCCTACAGACAGACACAAGACATGCCCTACTCCTGATTTAACTATACTGTTTTGTTTTACAAGCTTGTGACACTTCTCTCTTGTCCCCACTCCCCTTTCAGAGGATCATTTCCGCTTGTAACTTGTAAGATGTCTTGTCACCCCTCAAAAAACTGTCATCTTCTGAAATGGAACCCTAAAGGACAGACACCTTTCTAAGGCAGACATAAGGCACGACGTACTCCTGATTAAACCATACTGTTTTGTTTTAAAAGCATGTGACCCTTCTCTCTTGTTCCCACTCCCCTTTCAGGGGAACATTTCCGCTTGTGTCTTGTAAGATGTTTCGTCATCCCTCAAAAACTGCCATCTGCTGTAATGAAACCCTACAGGACAGACGCCACCCAAAGGCAGATATAAGACATGACCTAGCCCTAGCTGTACAGTAGCGTTTCGTTTTACAAGCTAATGACATATCTCCCACTTTGTCTCATTTCTGGGAATATTCGTGCTAGTAAGTTGAAAGATGTCTCGACATTCCTCCATTGCACTCCACTTTGTATTTAGTTAAGTTTACTCAAGGCTCTAGAGAAGCCTGTGGAAGCAGCAGACACTACGCTAGCATAGACAAGAAGAACTGATTAAATCTTAGGGAGATTTAGCTGGATAAGATCAATCATACAAAGCGCTTTGCAAACAAGAAGGTAACGAGAAAGCATATCGGGGCTATATCCTGGCAGTATTAATTTGCAGGGACACAAAGCCATTGTTTCTGAGGCCAAATAAACTACTGGGTCTCACAATTGTATCAACACGTCACTGATGACAAAAAAGAAAGATCATGTCATTATGTTTATTTACCTTGGGGAGATAGCAACTGATAACAGTAAAGAAAAATGGAAAAGATATAAACACCTACGGTAATTAAAAATATTCGCTACTTCCCCCTACCTCTTCTGGTTTAAGTTGCAGCTGATCCGGTTTAACAGAGAATTGCTGAGTATCTCCTTCGATCTTTAATTTTACTCGTGCTGTGATGTTGCCTGCGTTCTTGACTGGTATTGTACAACTTGAAGGCTTACCAACCGAACTTTTCAAAGTCAGTACCTGCAATGACAAACCCAGTGGTAAAAGGTTATTATAATTATTAAACTTTAGGTTGGTTTGGTTTAACTGCTGGAATTGAGCAACAGGCAAGAGGTGACACAAATACAATGAAAGGAGCATTCCTTTTGCAAGAGGAGGGGGAAAATGTTTCAAAGTGCTTGAACTCAAATAACACTATTCCGGTTTTGTACATGGAAAAACGAATGTACAATTGTCCATTGACACAACGTGATACCAGAGATCTGTTGATTAGATTGTCTACCACAGTAAGATTTTCGACTTTCGAAAACGTCCTTTATCTTAAAACAATATGACGAGGGGGGCTGAAAAAGGTTAGAGTTAGTCAAACAAAAAGATTCCATTGCACGCATTTCCCTTTCCATTATTGCCATGCTTTTACCATACGTTTACCGTCTTCAAAACAATGTGCTCCACTTAGTGCAGAAACTTTATGTATAGTCTTCTAAAATACCTCTGGTTCCATTTTCATTTAGAGGCTAGCAGGCGAATTAAGCACTTGACCTTTGCAACAGCGTTTCCGTCCTCTTGATCCTCTGGCCAATGACAAAGAAAGCAGCCCCCCCCCAAAACTCCCGATTCTACCCAAATTGAAAGTTAAAAGGGATTGTATATCATTAATCTACTTAATCTAATACCCGCTGGCAGTTCCAAAAGTACGTTACCAAAAGGGTACGCATTACTGTTTTACACTTACCTGTAGCTTATGAGGTGTGTGCAGTCTCACCACTCCTTCAATGACCTTCAAAGCTACACTGCTGATGGTAGGGCCTACGATTTAATAATTGTTAGTAATACCAAGTCAGTAAGAGTGATTATATAAATTAAAGCACCATAAATTCTCCAGCAACAAGTTACCTAACTTTATTACATCCACTTTGAAATCACTGGCGATCCGTGCAATCTGATTGGCTCTCAGCAGTGTGATTTATTCCCAAATCGCACCATTTTTTGCTCTAAATCGCATCTGTTCCAAATCGCGTCATTCATGTTCTAAGTCGCATCATTTCTGTTTTAATATCGCACCATTTTTGTTCTATATCGCATCATTTCTGTTTCGAATACAAAATGAGATGTAAAAGCCTTTTTGTTTCGACTTTTTAACAAACCAGCTACTTGATCAATAAATATTAGTACTGACTAAATTCTGCGATTTCAAAATGGATGTAATAAAGTGGTAATTGAACTTCGTGTCGTGCAATTTTGGTCTAAAATCATACTTGTGATTTCAAATATCACGCGTATGATTTCAGACCAAATTGCACTCCACTCAGTTCAATTACCATTATGAACTATAACTCAGGGTTTTTACCCTTTTAAAGAACAGTAGTCTTCCAGGACTTTTGCAAAACTCACGTTGTTGGAATTTTCGATATATTACTCTTAATACTCGATACAAATTTTTTTCAGAATTGCAAGTTCAAGCATTGCAATCATTCTAATAGAGTGCCAAAAATTCAGACATATCTTCGAACTCCTCAAGCAATAAAAAGAACATATTTTTCTGTACAATATAAGCTTCTTTAAGACAAAGCTGTAATGATCACGTGGACATACATCTAGCCACCTCAAAAAGCTCTCTAAAATCGTCATGAAAGATATTTCTAAAAAAAGAACCATTGGTCAATAATGTATCTCCCATTTAATTAACCACTAATAATTTTTTCAGTGATTTTAGAATGCACCTTAAATAAACTGAATTACTTCTATAAGGATGCTCTCAGAAAAAGACACATTTTAAAGATCATGAGTGTCGTCTTCACATGATTTTGTTTGATTTCAAACCAACCTTGACGAGCACTGTCAATTTCCACATCAAGGCGTGCAATGTATTCTTCTGGTGGTCCAGCTGAGGAGGAACCTGTATTTCAACAAAATCACAACAATAAAACCAGTTGCATTGTCCCATAATCTTAAGAGTGACTCCTTTTAACGCATTACGTAGCAGGCCGTAAAATCTACTTTTACAGCACTCAGTACACTGTAATGCCTCGTGAGAAAGATAATCACATTCTATCCAAGAAGTTCCATGCTATGCACGGTACTGCCACATGGACCCCGTAATGTACCGACTACATACCACTGCTCAGATTTGTTGCCACCTGTTACAATAGAAACAAATGACCTCAAAACGAAGAGAAAAGCTCGAAATAGTATTCTGCTCAAAATAAAACAAGAGTAAAACTGGTATATTCGTCAACTTACTATTTAGTCCTACTTTGGGGGACTGAAAAAGAAGCAGCACAACTGTTGGCTCTGGCTTGGATGTCTGTAAAAGAAAGCAAAAATTAATTAATTGTAAGTTTAAGCAACCAGAACTCTGATCCTTCTTTTATCAAACTCAATAACGTTATACTACAGGAGTAAAAAAAGTTTTCAAACTTCTTCTGTCAGAGAAATGCACTTCGTCAAGCAGACAACCAAACTTCTAGTTGACATTATGATGTCTGGGAAGCCAGTGCTCTTGTTGTGATAATTATAGCAACACAATCACCAAGTGAATGCTAACACACACACAAAGTATATAAACAAAATAACCCAACACTGTTTCATATGTTGTAACATCAACCTGCAAATTTTAAACTAACAAGTTGCTTTCAGCACACTTTGACTAGGCTAACCATTGGATACAAGTGTAAAGGCACAATGCACTATGTTTTAGTGGAAAGGAAATCTCTTTTGTCTTTGATAATTACAAGCCAACTGAATTAAAGCTCTCACCACTTCCTGTCGCCCTTTGAGAGTCAGAGTATGAATTGTCAGTGCTGATCCCTTGAGAGAAGCAAGACTTCTAATACCATCCTTTGGTGAAAAATCAGCATCCGCAAAACCAAAACAATGGAGTGAACTGCTATTCTGGTAACACAAATATAATTTATAGAATTTTAATTAAAGGACTTGTATTATGCCTCTAAGGTAAAGGAGAGGAGAGTGTTAGAAAACTATCCACTGAGTCACAGCAAGCAAATTGTTACTTCTTTTGGGTTATACAACACACCCCCCTTTTATTTCACTGCCTCATACAAAGAAAAACTGGTGCAAATTAAGCCAAGAGTTGGCAGGCTTAAAAAGAGTATTTATAAATACGAGATGACGTTTTAAGATGTAAAAAAACCTCTTACTTGTATGTGACTAACTGATTTGAAAAATTGCATGTCCAGTAGTCTAGGACAAATGATGTTTTTCTTCTGGGCACGTAAATTTTTTAAGCTCACTTGCCCAGTGAGCGGGGTCAAAGAACGTCATCTAGTAAATAAGTCATTAACAAAAACAAGCAAGCAATGGCCCCAGGAAAGCAAAAAATGCAAGACCTGCTCTTCCAAAGGACAAGCTGGATTTCAAGTTGTTTTTACGAGCTCTCAGTAGTAAAATACATTTTAATACAACTTAACTAACTTACCGCTGATATGATAAGCCTGATGGGTACTTGCGCTCTCCCTCTATTGACTAAATGAATTGGTCGACACTGCTTTGCTCCCAATGAAACCTCACCAAAGTTTATAGAATTTTCTTCTTCTAACAGTATCTATTTGCAGAACACAAGACCACTTAATAGAGATTTTACTCCTTCAAGTATCATTGACTGGTTTTTGTATATTCACTGATCCTTATTATAGTTCATGGACGGTTTACACTATATAATAAAACTACTGCTTATAGTCAGTTATGTTAGTCCAGGGAGTGGTCATCACTTAAAAAGGGAGAAAGCAAATGAAGGTAACATAGTAGGCCTACTGGCAAAGAACCTATAATAGGCCATTTCCGAGTTCCAAAAAATCTCACTTTCAAAACGAGGCTAAGTGCGAAGATATTGATATGAAAATGATTTTCAATTATTATGCAAATAAAACTCATTTTCACAACAAAGGTTTCGCACTTAGCCTCGTTTTGAAAGTGAGATTTTTTGGAACTCGGAAATGGCCTATTTACATTTAGCTCTGACTACTGACCACACCCTTATTTATACCTCTACTCTAGGCTCTTCAGCCACAACTTCCAATGCCAAAATTGGTCCAAGACTATGTGTCACAGGCTGCATGTCACACACCACTGGGAAAGAGTAAATCTGCAGTTGCGCAGTGTATGTGCCCGCTTCAGCTGGTTCGATGCTTATCTGAGAACAATGGAGGTAAAAAACTTGTACAGACAAGTATATCTGACAACTAATTATTAGAAAATAGGACAGTACAATTTTCACTCAAACTTCCAAAGGAAAAATAGTTTTCCTTCACAGGGGGCTCAAGTTAGCAAGGTAAAATTTACAGAAAATTGAACCATACAAACATTATAATTTTAGTTACTATAGAGGTAGAATTAACTGAGTTCAAACAAAGGGGATTGTACTGTATAAACCATTGAAGGCGCCAATTCAAACTGCTACATCTGCACACACTAATTTATGGGTTGCTGCTACAACAAAAAAAACCCTGATATTTATGACCATTCCAATTTTCGTTGTCACATCAACATACGTGATTACCCAGATAGGAAACTACGTTAAAATGATGGACATATTCATTCTTCTATGGTGATATGCATCCTCTACATAAAGATAAATTCACTGTTCCCAGGATAATGCATTTGCTTGCCGGTATCATACTAAGGGCCCAATGTACAACGCATCAACTTTACACAAGTTGTTTAAATTGTCCCCTGATAAGGTGGTTATATTTAGGTTTTTCGATAGGTATTAAATTTACGTTGAAGTTTTTATTGTTGTCTATAATTTGTCTCAAAGTTTCATTGTTTCAAGTGAACAGCATTGAACATGGGCTGCACTTTTAAGATTGGCTCTAGTATGTCTAAACTCGTTCGATCTTTGATAGAGTGCCGTTTTATTCTATTAAAACTAAGGTACATTGTAGTCATTGATTGTTACTGTTTTCTTAGCCAATCTGTGAGGCATGGTAGCAGCTGTGTACTACTCCAATAAACCTTCCATTTCCAAGTGTACAAGAAATCAAAAATAGTAACATTAATGAAATATTTGAAGAAATAGACGTCACAACTAACCCTGACATTTTCTGTAGTATGTGGAGCTATGATTGCTTTTGACTGGACAGAGAATGCACTTGCACTACTAGGTAACTAGAAGAAAAGAAAACGAGACAATAACAAACGACAATGACACTTTGCAAAAATAAAACAATTGTTTTTAGCAGAAGGGGTTAACAAAGGCGGATGTTATAGAGGGCTTTCTATGTTGATAATCAGGCAGTTGTAAATGCTTCATGGGATAAGTAACTGTACAGTAACGCTTTATGATAGTTTTTCAATCTTTGACAAACACTCTTCTCAATTTACCAACCTGCACACCATTGGCAGTAGACAAGATGAAGTGTATTTCACAATGCATCCACCGACTGCTACTGTTATGCAATGGAATAACTGACTCTGTCAACACACCCACACAGCAAAATGTTGGGAATTTTATCTCCCCTGGAATAATTTCTTGAGTTGCTGCTGTCACTGCTCCTTGAGTAAAATTTGGTCTTACTTGCAGAAGACCATTAGGGACCTGTTGTGGTGGTGTATGTTGGTGCAGCATAGATGTCGAGACTCTTGGGTGCGTAAATGAAGTTGGCAAGTTGGTTTGCAGATGCAAGGGAATTTGCTGATTGGAGAAGTTATGCGGAATTTCAACATTAAGCGACTGAACATAAGTTGGCGTTAGACTTGAAGGTTTTGGCCCCATTGATGCGGAGACTGTTTGTACAAATGGGACATGACCATGAACAGTATTCATGGTGCCAAGTCCTTGAGGTGGATACATGGCTGAGGCCAGAGGGACCATCCCTGGGCTATAAGTTGTGGGTGCTGTTCTTGACAATGGGCCATGCACCTGCATTGCAAAAGTTTTTGAACCAAGCATCGGCCCCATCATGCCTGGTATTCCAACAGGACCATTTATATTACGTGATGGATAGATATGCGTTGCAGAACTGGGGTTGTCAAATGGCGCAATACCTTGAGCAAAACTAAGTGGAACACCTGTTTGAACTAGTTGATGGTTTCCTAAATTTCCTGTGTGATGTCCATGTATCAATGCATTGGATGGCAGTCCTCCACCTATATTGCCTAGTTGATTCGGTGGTCCAAAGTTATCTGGAGGAATTGCAAAGTTCACGGATACATCCGTTTTAGTTTTACCTTCAGATAAGTGACTCTTTTCACTTACATGATCCACTTTTGAAAAATCCTTTTGCAATTGGTGATGGGGTGGAGAAGCTTCTGGCCAGGAATGTCTAGTGTTTGTAACATCCTGTGTCAGAACTGTGGTCATACTTCCAACAGCACTATCGGATGTCCCAAGAGGTGAAAAATGAGTATGAAATGTTGACAATTCCTGGTTGGAGGGATGGTGTTCTGGTGGTGAAGGATGTTGAACGTCATCCTCAGCAACAGACGATTCCACGTTTTGAGGCAGAGAACGATTAAGTCGCTCCTCAATTTCATGTGTCCTTTGCTTTCTGGGATCAATCATATGGTTATTCTGTTGTTGGTCAGCTTGCTTCTTGGCTCCTCGCACAGTGTATGTCTCACCAAATTGAGGAATAATGTGATGAAAGCTTCGAGTTTGAGGGGAAGGCATAGATTCTTGCTGAGAGGAAGCATCCTTGGAATCAAGCTCTTTAAGACTTAGAGGGACCATTGAAGTGGCAGCCTCGGATGGAAAAACACTATCATCAACTGCGTAGCTTGAAAGTCTGTTTGGTGAGTCATATAGCGTCTGTTCTTGACTTCCCTTCAAATTTACCTGACTGTATGTCATTCTCTCTGGAGATATTTGACGTTGTGGACTACTTGATGCCAAAGGGTTAAAGTCGGACTTTTTAGAATTAGCTGATTCTGTCGTATCCTCAGAAGGGGGGCCTTCTCTCTTCTTTGACTTCACCTTTGTCTTATTCTTTTGAACTGCAGCCAATTTCTTCCTTATTTCCTCAGGATCTTCATTTATTGCTTGTGCAATAAACTGGGTCATTTGTTCTAGTGAAGAAGTGTAGCTACCATCTCCACAAGATGATCTTCTTAAGGTGGACATCTTACCTAGCGACATGCTCAACTCTTCAAATGTCTGCTCTGAGTTTGTTTTCGATCTTGAAGAAGTATCAAGCTTTGCGTTACTTTGATACTCAGGTTTTTCTTTTCTGTGAGAACGTTTTCTGTCTTTAGTTCTAGAATCACTACCGCAAGTGCTTCTTCCAGACTGAGTACCTTTTCCATCACTTTTCTTTATAACACTCTGAATACTACCTGTACTACTACTGCTAGTTTGGCTTGCACTCCTGCTTCTTTTTTTTACTGAACCATCACCTTTGAACTGCTCGTCTAATTTCATCTTTTGCATTTCAAATGAGAGCATATTTGTGGAGAGGGAAGTAGGCTTGGTTGCTTCTTCCCCTATAACGTCCGTTCTTTTCCACTGTTCTTTGGATGGTGGTCTTTGGAAAGTTTCATCTGGACTAAAAACGGCCTTATGTGAGGATTCTTGTGTATTTCCATCCACAGAGGGTCTGCTCACAAGGTCATCAGGTGACTGTTTGTGTGGTAAGAAAGGATCAGATGGAGTTGCTGGTTCGCTAATCAGCTTAAATGCACCTTTAGGAGAAGGCGTTAGAATGGGCTTCTCATCTCCAAAGTGTGGCTAGGAAATAAAGATAGCATTAAATAAATATACAACAATGTCACTTCTCATAACGCTAAAAGGTTGCAGACTGGTTAAAAGTTTCTTTTATTCCTTGCTAATGTGTTAGTGAGCTGGTAGGCAAGTACTAAAAGGTAAATCAGAAGGATGGTCATCTGGCTATAACAAGCAAGTGCCTGTGGCTGCATTGTAAACATGTGGTGTGATTTGCACGATAACTATGGATGACTGAACATCTATGACACCCAAGTCCATTCTTGAAATGCAAGTCAAAGTTCAAGAAAAAACTCTACCACTTAACCAACTTCCTATCTCGCAAGGTAATGTGTCCTTAAATTCAATATGGAATATAGAATAATCAACTTTTATTTCCATCTTGTCATCAATGACAGCAAAGTGTCTCCCTGATGCCCAACAGCAAATAAAGATTCACAGAAGGTATATACACTACATTTGAAAAAAAAAAAAAAGCATACAGTATGAAACTCGCCAGTGCTGATTCAACAGTATTTTCAACTACACTCAACTCTTACAAACAGAATAAATTTATGCTAGGAATGTAGTTAATGGTTTCTAATTGGACACTGACTATTAATTTTTGGCACCATTTGCTCCTACCCTAGGTCTGCCAGGGCTTGTCCTTGACAAAGAACCGAGCTCTTCTGATCCTGCTGCCAAAAATGCACCAAAGGAAATCCGCACCTCACCCTTATTCTCAGGATCATTGACTCCAACAACTTTCAACAGAGATGGCCTGGTTATGTACTGACTGTCTGGAATGGTCCAGTCATGGATCTTACTGGTATCAGTTATTTGGGCTTGGGACTAAAAAGTGGAAATGATGTTGAGATAAAAGTACTTTGTACATGTATGTTAACTCTATAAATACCTGTGCTACATCCTGCTGTATAAGCATCTTCTATTAGCTTGAGTGAAACATTTCGATACTGTGAGAAATGGTGGAATCTGCCTTTTATTAATGCCAGACATGGACATCGCATGACCACGTTTTACCCAAATCTAACAACATCTTGCTCGAGATATATACGGTATCTCACATTTCTTGAAGGCGTTTAAGCTAACTACCATAACACACTGGAGAGCTCAGAAATGACCACAATACTATACAGAAAACGCACTCTAATAATCCCAGGAATGCAAATTTAACAGATTTATGTGGAGTCGACCAGTAGGCATAACCAAGCAGTAATCAAGAGTAGCAATAAAAAGTACAAGCAATTTTTTTTCCTGTTAATAGTAATGTTGTGGGACCAACCCTTCATTTACTGGTTACGCCTTTAAGAAGGCATTTTGTCCATACACAGTGCAGTTACCTCGAGGGGTCTTAACTATGAAAGGAGCATTCAGGAATAAAAAGCCATCTCATTTAAAAATACAAATCAAAACAATAAATGATTGTGACTGTCAAATGCAGGAAAGAATAAAGTGAACTTACTGGGATCTCTAACTCGTGCTCCTTGTTGAAAACCTGCTCATCAGCTTCAATTATGGCAAGAGGATCCCCTGAACAATGAGATAACTATGGTAAGTCAAACAAATAAGTTACTGCAATGCATGAGAGAGTTAAGTCAGGCATAAGAGTTGCTCGAGTTGCAGCCGAGAGCAACTCTAGTCTCTTGAGTGCTCTCCAAACTTCCCAAGTGCTCAACATCTCGACATACGCACAGCTGAAGCATGAAGTAATTGTTTTATAACATTATCAAAGCACTCAATGCAGTAGTTAAATTAAAACTTCATTATTGTAGCGCGCACTCAAAGCAGTAGCCGTCAATGTTTGTGACAGTATTTTTTAACCTCCTAGTTATGTTTTTATCCTGGAACTGAGAGAAAGTTTACTCAAGTTGATAACTCTGAAAAAGATTGTAAAATCCATATTTAGGTGCCAGCAAACTATTAAATTCACCAAAAAATTATTTTTGAGAGAAACAACTTTGCAAAGAATGATCTGCACAAGCCATAGCCTGCACAACTTGCGCAGATGACAACAACAAAAACAACAACACTCACCTCTTTACCCCACTATATTGGTTAACAAATTCAAAAGTTTCCTCTTAAATTTACCGTATAAGACTTACGGTAAACGCTTCATCGTGTACTGTTGAGTTATGAATGCACTTGGGAGACATCTTGGGAGGATTGCTAAGCTCACAACAACTCAAGGTATACTTTATTGACGTCATCAGCACGCTCAATGGGAATATGTAGCAAGCTTGTGCTACTGGATTTGATTAGGCGAAAATTTTGGCTATGTTATAATACTTAATGACCATTTTGTGTACCTTGAGGCAGAAAGTCGCTGTCAGGCATCATCCAGGAAACTTGGCTTGCACTTTCTCCATCAAATGGATTCACACCAGGAATGTTATCACTACCAAATGGCCAAGATAGTTGGCCAAAAGAGGGGCCTTGAAATGATGTTGTAGAAGCATTTTGTCTTGGTCCTTTTAAACAATGATACAAAATATGATGTTCATTTCCTACTTACAAGATTAGGCATCAAATAAATAACCAATAGCTGTAGAATTTCCACCTGTGCAACTAGAGCAGGGTGGTTAAAAACTTTATGTTATCTCAATTAAAGAAAGTGGTAAGGTGTGAGCACTTTCAGTTCAGAAAATTTAAAAAATATATTGTAAAACACATACCTTTAGTGTTGAGCGGTTCTTGTTCATTGTCTTCCACAGGCCAAGGAAATGCTGATGACTTCCCTTCATCAAAAACTTGTGGCACTTGACCTGCACTGTTACCATTGACTCCTTGAGGGGTTAAGGTTCTGTCATGTGACCTTTCAGAAAAATGTTGGCCACTTGACTGATTCCCCAGCAATTGGGAGTTCCCTATAATGCATTGAAAACCATATTTGCTGCTTATGTTTGGCTCTGGGGAAGCATTACAAATTTCCATGAAAATAAAGTTCAAATAAAAATTGATTGTATACCTCCTAATACTGTGGACTGTTCTCCATTGCTTAACCTTTCCAATGTGCTCGATGTACTCTGAAATAGTATGTGATACATTGTACAGGTCAAATAATTAGTTTCCACTGTTTGTGAGACATGAATATTGAAGAGGAAAGCTATGGAAAATTCCCAATAGTGCTTAACCCACACTTAGCCTAACTAAGTATCTAACCCCTCAATCTCAACAAAGATAACAACAACAATGATAATGACGATGATGTTTGTAGCAAAAACTTGTCTACCTTTGAATTCAATGCCATTTTATAATTTCTTGCTTATATGTAAATGACTGAAAAGGTCACTGCTTTAATGAGCTCTGACAAGAATATCAGACCTTTACAATTCACATGTATTTGACATTATATTTTACGCTCATTCTTTTACATTGGTAGCGTGACTGAGGACAAACGAATGTCTGCTGTCATGACTCGTGATGACTTTGTTTACTGGTTTCGAAAAGATCAACAGATCAACAGAATGAATACCAATTTTCGGCAATCAATGAAGCAATAAAACAATCATCTTGGGAAAACATCAAATTTTAAGCTACAAGAAATACTCTTTGATCACATTATGTACATGACAGCTCTTGTTCCAAATATACCAACATTTGTGCAGTAATCCCTAATCTTAAAGACAAGCTAGACTATTTTGTTTAGTACATGTACCTGTTTCTGGTCAGCTGCTTGTCCAGTAACTGTGGATGGTCGCTGATGTCCTTGGAACAAAACTCCTGGTGTGGCCCTCATTGCTGCCTCATTATCATCACGAGGAGTGGACTGGAAATTTTATCGAAAATACAATGAATGATTAATGCAATTGTTTGAAGAGAACAGACTTTAGAAAAAAACATGGCTTTGTCAAAAATCAAACACAAATTTTTGAGCTGTACAACAAAACACTTGTATTAAGTCTAACACAAAGATGTTTTTGCAGATTGTCATATATTTGAATCCCTTCCCCAAGAGGAATGCGTGACACAAGCCTAAGAGTGCCTGAATACATCATGATGGTAGCTGGGGCAGCCAACGGCAGTTTCCTCCTAAATACATTAAAAACTCTTTTTAGGCTATCCAGAATACTTTTAGATCTCTAGAAATGTATTCCAAGAGGTGCTATACAATTTGTATCTGCTTGGTCATCCTAGGGGAACTTGAGTCTTTTGGAAATTACAAGAGCGTCAGAATTATTTTCCCAAAAATTTTAGATACAATTAAAGATCTTACAAAAGTGAGAATTTTTCTTACTCCCCTCTCCATCACATTTTTGAATCCAAAAATTCTAGTTTTCCTTTTTCGTTGAAAATTAGCCTAACATGGGGAGTAAAATGTGAGAAACTAATCTTCAGAAAATTGTAGCAAATTTATCAGAAAGCTTCGAAAATTGTACCCGAATGAAAACTGATAAAATTTTTAGCCATCCTGAAGCTATAGAAAATTCTACACAATATTTGCTTTCCCAAACAGTTAATTTAAAGAAAACCGCTGTTGGGTGCCCCTGTGGTGGGGTGACATGTCCTTGTAGGCAATATGTAGGGTTACCTTCCATAACTGTGATTCATCAATTGCCGTACTTCCATTCATAAATGCACTACTGCTAAACTTGATTGAAAACTCAGAACTGTGGTTTGATAAAGCTGTAGATGAGCCTGATCCTCGATTTGAAAACTGATTATTGTGGGCTTCAAGAGCTGTGTCACGAGGAATCATTGTCTACAGAGAAAAACATACAATCACAGTTTCAAAGTAAGAGTCTGTTTATAACAAGACAAAAAATGAAACTCAAAATTCTAAGCAATTATCTTAAAGAAACATAGGAAACTGCATATTTTATTTCCAAATTTTTCAGGAAAGCCTTACCATATCTCCACCTTGAGATGCCAAAGCAAGGTCAGTACCAGAGGGGTCAAAGGTCAAAGATTCGGCTTCACTAAGAGGGTTACCAGGTCTGCTACTTTGCAACTTGTAACAAACAATAACAATATGGATAGTAAACATTTTGAAAGATTAACACTACCGAGAAGTTCTGTAAATAGCAAGAAGGCTCCCATATGAATACAATGGTATTTTAAAAGAGGAACAACCTCAATTCAGACCTTTTATGCCATGCCTCATGCTGCCAAACCTCCTATAAGCCAAATAACCAGAACTAAATAACAAGAAAACTGCTACTTAAGAGAGGAGTCGGCCTGAGTTTCCAGTTATAGGACATTCATTAGAGAAGCCCTCAGTGTCGCGGTCTAAACTTAAAACTGCCCTTGCATGTTCTTCACTTAGTGAGTATATATTTAATGTGCCATCATTTCAACTGATGAGGGCTAATCACTGGCTGAAGTATCTTGATGGTACCATCTAAGAAAAGGGACAGGGTCAAATCACTAACAAACAGTTCAATTTACCTTCAGTGTATGATAATTAAACTGCCCTGAGCGTACATGCATCAAACTTGGGAGTGTACAAACCTGTGATATATGAAATGAGCCATCATCTCTCCATAGGGGGTGGGGTGTGTTGGCAAGCATGTAACTATTGCGTGGAGCATTGTATCCAGTGAGATAATATGACTCAAGTGCAGAAGTTTCAACATGGATGGCCCCGCTGTTATTTTCCTATGCATAAACCACAAGGTTAGTCCTTCATGAACATTATCAATGAAGGATTATTTCAACAGATGAAAGAGACGCATTTATCTCTACAACATCTGAAAGGCCTACTTGCCAAAAACTAGCATTGTGGGGCAAATAGTCCTGTTTTGCTCTGAAGACTCCATATAATGCCACTAAATTTGACTTAGTTCTCAATGTTATGACCTGAGTCAGATTTAGAAGGATTATAAGAGCATAACTGGGCTATTATCTCAAATGACAATTTTGCACTGGATTGCTAATTTTTGGCCAGTAAGCCTGTTGAATGTTGTTCTTTCATGTATTTAGATTCACATGAGTGAGTCACATGAAAAGTGTGAAAGCTGGCAGGCACAGGCACACCAAGTTTCTACAGCTATGGCACATAGGTGTCCAAATAGGAAGTAAGGAGACTGTATACTTTTGAAGTTTTCAGTTGTTGTCTAGGACCCAGAGAACTCACTGTTTGATGTTGGATGCCTCTCTACTGGAAAAGGAGTCCATAAAGAGGAGGTTTGACTGTAGTAACACACCATGATTATGTAAGTTAGACTGGGAACCAGGTTACTGATGAATCACACACTTTCTCATCTTTTTGAAGCAATCTAAAATCAATTTTCATACCAAAAACCCACAAAAATGTAGCAAGATTGTTACACTTACCTGTCTCACCATAGGAGTAGATGAAGCTTGGAAGTGTGAAGGATGAGGGGTACTCATTGTTTCTAGGAGCTCATCCTGTTGCTCTGGGGAGGTTGGTAATAAGGTAGGTGACCTGTCTTCAGCAGCATCACCAACAGGACAGCCACGCCCAGCTGTCAGTCCATCACTAGCTGGCAAAGTTGCACTGTCATGGCTGCCCACTGTATTTGGTTGATGGACGAATCCAAATGATGCAATAGTTGCAGGGAATGTCGATGATGGCAGTGCATTGGCGCTGGAAGATGCATATGCAGCTCCTGTCAAACGATTTATTTTTTTGTTAAGAGGTAAAGTTTGAAATGAAATGGGACTGCAGTTTTCAGGTTTCACAAAGTTTCTTAAAAAAATCTACCTCACAAGGAAGACCCATATTTTCTAAACATTTTGCCTTGTCCCACTAACCTTTGTGGAATGGTTTGCTGTCTTAAATTTCCCAGTTTTAAGATTTGCACAAACAGTGAATCTGGAAATTTCCATTCCATTTACTTCCATTTTGAAATTTCCAGACTTCAAACCCAATCAGACACAACCTCCTGACATTAAGCAATGATTTTTCTGCTTAAAGCCACATTATCCCTTGATCACAAAATTTAGATTAAACAGCTGTGAACATAACATCAATCACCTGTTTTTCCATGCGTTATGGGCTTCTTTGTAAACACCCAAACCTACTTTATCTGCTATATGATTACATAGTATTTGAAGGGTGCACAGAATAAGGCTGAGGCAGTCTTAAATTCTCCCTTTGTTTTACAAGGTAGTAAGACTTGTTTTGCGAGGAGAATCCTACCAGCAGTTTATTTGGGTTAAAAAATCTTCAATTCAAGCTTTTCCATTGGGCAAGAAGCTCTCACATTTTGCTTGCTCAGGGTCACTTCTTGCCTTGTCTTAGTTAATGATTTTGTTAGTGGATGATTTGCCTGTACCCTTGCCCATTGGGCAAGTACGCTTTAAAAGTTGAAACTTGTCCAGCAACAATATGTAATTTTCCCTCTCACCCATTTACTATTAATTGTATTTCTAAATCATATTTATTTTTGTTACTCTAGAGAGACTTCGCTGTAAAAAGAAATAACCATAACAAGTTTTATTATAGGTGCTCAAATTCAACAAATCCTTTAAACACAAAAGCCATCTGACCTTGGTTAAAATCAAGATAGACGGCTTTAGTGAAAAGGATAAGTTGCTCCTTCCATGCTTCACAGAGAACATAATTTAAGTTAAATTATAACAATATTATAATTATTATATAATAAACAAAATTATCATAAATAATAAAATAATAACAATTAATATTTATATTACACAAATCTGTTAGCACTAAGTGCTTCACAATGCTTTAAAAAGTAAAAGTCCATTTATAAAAATAAAAATGTCCTAGACTAAAAATGATTATTAAATTAAGGTACATGAGTGAAAAACTTCATAATCATAATGAAGTTAAATAAATATTTGTTTAACACAGTTATCAACAAGGAGCTTGGGCGTGGTCAGCGGTCGGTCGTTTGGCTCAAGCGCTGTCAGCCTTGCTTGCATCAGCGCCATGTGCTCAGAACAGTGTTTTCCTGGCAGCCATTCTCTTCATTTAGCCTTTGGATCATTCTTTTACCGTCGGATTCTTGCCGGCGTTTGGCCATGGTTGTTTGCTTGGCTGTTTTCGTCTGCTATTTCATGGTTTGAAAGTTCGACAACAGTTTTTCTGCGGTTTTTTCCCCTGACACGAATCGACTGTGGTTTTGCGTTCACTTGCCTAGCAGTCAAGCGGTTCACGAACTTAGCGATCAAGCGGTCCAACGAGCTTAGCGGTGAAGCAATCCACGAGCTTAGTAGTGAAGCGGTCCTTGCAGTGAAGCAGTCCACGAGCTTAGTGGTGAAGCGGTCCTTGCAGTGAAGCAGTCCTCAAGCTTAGCAATGTAGCGGTGAAGAAGACCACGAGCTTAGCAGTGAAGCAGTCCTCAAGCTTAGCAGTGTAGCGGTGAAGAAGACCACGAGCTTAGCAGTGAAGCAGTCCTCAAGCTTAGAGGTGAAGCGGTCCACAAGCCTAGCGGTGTAGCGGTTCTTGAGCTTAGGTTCTCAAGCCTAGCGGTGTAGCGGTCTCAAGCTTAGCGGTGTAGCAGTCCACGAGTTTTAGCAGTGAAGTGGTCCACGAGCCTAGCAGTTTCCGCCGGTCAACGGTCAAACTTACATGGAACGTGTTCGCTTCGTCACAGCCAGGAGTATCAAATGGAGCGGTTTTCTGTGGCGGTTGTGTTAGCGTGAAGCAGTGTTTAGCATCCGCCCACCCCTCCCTCTATGTCTCCTTCCACTGTTTCATCTTGCTTCGGTGTGACGGGTGCCTGGAAAGGGGGGCCATGGCTGGGTTGCGGGGATTTGCCAGCCATGGGAGAGGAGTCTAGGGGCTGGCTGACCACAGTGGAGGCCCCTGGATTCATACGCCAGGCACCCACATTCCCTCTAGTATTTTGTAGTAATAGTTACTAGTTCTTTAACAGTAATTATTATAGTTGTTTTTGTACTTTTGGCGTCTGTTTGCTGGTAAGTGGACAACTACTTGTATTGGTTTTTTTTAGCGTCCTTTTCCAGTTGTTTTTGTAAGTTTTTTCATGGGGCATTGGGGCTTTACTGTTTTTGTGGTGTTTACAGCATTTGTATTGTTTTAGGGAATGTTTGGGTTGGATGTTTGTGGTATTCACAGCATCCGTAGCGTTTATGAGGTGTCTGGGTTGGTCGCATTTGTAGGACCTATGGGGCGTTGGGATTGGACCCTTGTGGCGTTTTACAGCATTCATAGCGTTTATAGGCATCGGGGCTGGATGTTTGGGGCATCTACAGCATTGTTTTATTTATGGAGTGTTTGGGTTAGACTTTTGGGGCGTTCACAGCATTGGTGGTGTTTCTGGGACATTCAGGCTGGGTTTTTACTTATTTATTTTTCTTGTGGCCTGGCGTGTTAGCGTTTATGGTGCATTGGGATGGAACCTCTGTGGTAGTCACAGCATTTTGTAGTGCTCAGGAGGCGTTTGGGCTGGTTCGTTTCCATGAGGCATTTAGAGTGCCCGGGGCTTTGGGGCGGGGGGCCCTTGTGGCGATCACAGCGCTTGTGATGTTTAGGAAGTGTTGGGTTTGGACGTTTTTGTGGCTTTCACAGCAGTTGAGGCGTTCAGGCTGCCCCCCCCCCCCCCCCCCCCGCCTTTTTTGTGGCGTTTAGTACTGTTTATGGGACATTGTGGAAGGACCCTTGTGGCGTTCACAACGTTAGTTCGGTGTATGATGCTTTAGGGCTGAACGTTTCTTGTGGCGTTTACTGTGTTCTTATTGTTAATGGAGTGTTTGGGATGGATGCTTGTTAAGTTCACAGTGTTTTGAAGTGTTTTAGGAGGAGTTTGGGCTGGTCGTGTTTGCGATGTTCAGAGTGTTTGTAGTGTTTATGGGGCTTTGGAGTTGGACCCTTGTGGCATTTTTCTACAGTGTTCATGGAGCGTTGGGGTTTGGGCGTTTTGTAGCATTTTACATTATTTTTGTGGCATTTATGTGGGTTGGTGTTCAGCACTTGTGTGGTGTTTAGCCTGTGTATGTTTCTTCCTACCCTACATAGGTGGGTGCCTCTGGGTTTGGTGTATTGGGGCTCAGGCTTCTCCCAGCCATGAGCCCCTTCTCTCCGAGTTTGGTTTCTGCTCGGAGGTCCCTTCGGCTTGGCGTGGGGGCTCATGGCTGGAGGGCGTGGGTTTGCCGGCCATGGGGACGTAACTCTGTCTAGGGCCTGGCTGTGCCAAGGTGGAAGCCCCTGGACATCCCGGGCACCCACTTCCACTAAGCGACACGGTTGTTAAATGAAGTTAAATAAATATTTGTTTAACACAGTTAACAACAAGGAGCTTGGGCGTGGTCAGTGGTCGGTCGTTTGGCTCAAGTGCGGTCAGCCTTGCTTGCATCAGCACCATGTGCTCATACAGTGTTTTCCTGGCGGCCATTCTCTTCGTTTAGCCTTTGGATCATTCTTTTACCCCCATCCCTCCCCCCCCTTTATTCTTCCACTGTAAATCAGTGTGACGGGTGCCGGGTTCCTTTGGGGTGGGGGCTCATGGCTGGAGGGCGCAGGTTTGCCGGCCATGGGGGCGTAACTCTGTCTAGGGGCTGGCTGTGCCAAGGTGGAAGCCCCTGGACATCGCGGGCACCCACCTCCACTAAGCGACACGGTTGTTAATACAGTGTATGACTTAATAATTAAATCATATGCCTTCATATCAGGTGACCTAGAGGGGCCATGTAAAAGAGATAAGGCAGTGGGCCTACCACAGACCCCTGAGGAACACCAAATCTGAGCAGTTAAACTGAAGAGACAGTAACATCAATTTGAACTGGCAGATCAAGAACCATCTGTAAGATATCTACCTTTCCTCGTCATGATAGTCATAAAATATCATAGGGTTATTGACACAATTAAGTCTTGTCTTGTAGCAGGTACTGTATAAGACTAAATTCTCAAAACTGTTTGGGGATGCAAACCCTTTTTCATTGGTTGCTATAACATTGCATGGAAAACTGGGTCACAATTTGTCCCTCAAAATGGCCAATACGGCCATACCATAACCCATTGTGAAACAGTGGACTCTCTCTCAACTGACACTGCTGTAAATTGGACACCTATACCAGAGTGGGTCCCTGCCTTTTTTTACTCCATTTATTTGACTCTCTATAAGATGGACATTTCTCTAAGATGGACACTTAGTGTCTATTGCACCAACATTGACAACTCCAAATCAGGCAGCTTACTTTCATTACACAATGCATAGTGCTAAACAGTGTACATACCAGCAGGTCCCCCATCATCAGCATCACTATTGTTTCCACTGCTGCCGTCACCACCTCCTCCCCCATCTCCCAGTACATCAGGGAGAACATCCACACCTTCTGCTGACTGACGCAATTCTGACGAACAAGCAGAATTGTTCTTTTTAGGAACAGGCTAGGATAGAGGGAAGCTGGCTGTATTTTCAAGTTAATATCAATAATTTTCTCAAGTAGGTAGCAATTTTGATAAACCAATATCCTACACTTAAAGGTAACAATAACAAATATGGTCTGTAAAGAAGCAGAATTTATAAAATATAATCAAAGAAAGACTATCGTCAACTCGTGGCTAAGTTGTTTAGAAAATAATCAATTAGTTATCACCCCTGGTTTTCTCACAGTAAATTTTAGGAAATGATAGAAATTCAGATTATAAATATACTATCCTTGTTCTGGAAACAATACTTTTCTTGCTGTTTGTTGCACTTTATTAACAGTTATGCTGATCTTGCGAGCCCTCAGTCTCTTGGTTTGCGGTCTATAGAATGTGTAACAAAACGACTAACAAAACTGTCACACGATCAAAATAACCCATTTTTTCAGAGGTTTCGACAGGTTTTGATGTTTTAATGACAAACACATCTCCTCTGGACCCTGTGGCCATACTTAACCGATTGAAAAAACGACTCAAAGCAATCAGATGAAATTTAAGGCTAATTGAAATCAGGTAACTGACAGTAAAAAACAATGTAAACACATTTCATGGCAATGAAAGAACATAGGCGATACAAAGTCAACACAACTCCTCCGAGAAATAGGACGCAAAACATAAGCTTATGTTTTCTTATCTCGATTTCTGCTGTTATTTTAAAGCTAATGCTCAAAATCACATCCATTTCCCCCAATGATCTTAAGGAGTCTTTATAAAGAAGACGTGCCTTTATGTATTATACATTCATTCATACACATAACCTACTACATTACTACAAGGTATGAGATCAAGCCAGCGTTGAAGTTGGAGGAGTAGAAGAGCAAATGCTCATTTTCTCGTCAAGTTTAACGCCTGGACGAGTCAAAGGCTCTTGAATCGTACTAATCTGAAAGATTCCTGCATGTCTTAAATTTGGTAAGACCTCTATCCTCTGACCGTGCTGTAGCGCACGATGCATGCTCTCAGCGAGGAATTTGATACCACAGAACTTCGGTGGGCGTGTTCTTCTTTGGAAACGATAGATCTTTGCGCTCTCGTGTTCGGACACGATTAATTACGAAAGCGTCTACTACCAGTGAGCGAGTGACTCATTTGCATATCCCTGTCCCTTCAATAACTCATGGTATGCTCGCGCGTACCCACGAGTTAAAAAGGATCCTTCAATCTCCTTATGGCTGTGATCATTAAACTCTTTTGTATGATCCAAAATTACTTTACAGAGTATAACAAAACTGAAAGGTATAAATTCTTTTTTAACACATTAATGACTGGTGCCTTTGAAAACAATATCACAGGTTTTGCTGATGATGATAATTATTTTATTTTGGTCAACAAATGCAATACACATTCTCTTCCCCCTTTCATGGAAGGAAAGTTCCCACATTTTCCTCATGTAAAAAATGAACAAAGTGCTCACTGAAAACAGTTCTACAGGTATAACTGATGAGGAGGTCACTGTGTTTTAATTACAATGAACACTTATTGTTACAATCATGGGTTGTCTGTAGGGTACCTGTTTTAAAATTTTCAATTCAACACACACAAAAAAATAACAATCACACACCAAGCCCTTGAGCTTCTAATCTCGCACTTGCATCCAAAGGAACTCTGCCCATGGTTGGCAAATCCTCTGCATCAGAGTTAGCACCCTCAAGTCCTGGACGCCCAGTCATGCTTCCATGACTGCCATCACCCGCACCATGCAACAGAGGTACTGTGTGGTCATCATTGTCCTCCTGGCCATCACTTTCTGAGCGGGAGTCCATTCCACTTCCAAGGCCACGGCTGCAAAACATTGTAAAAACAAACCATAATTCTTGAAACCATATCAGCTACAGCTAGAAGAGTCATTATTTGGAGAATTAGAAATGTAGTTCTAACTTCTGAGTCTTGGGTGAGAATCTTAAAACATGACCATGGATTCATATAAATTAAACCACTTACAGAGCTGCATAAGTGTTTTAAAAAGGTATCAAAATAAATTCCAATTTAAAATAAATCCTACTGTAACAGCATGACCAAGTTCAAATAAAACATCCTGTTCAGATTAAAATCACAAGGTACATTGTACTGGTGGTACAGTGTATAATCTTAAAACATAAATTTCATAGATGCCTGTGTACTAGAATTTGCACTTGTGTTAAGAATCTACATAATCTACTCCTGCGCTGTATGGCAGCGCAAAAAAACTGAAAGTGAATTCCCTTGTTTATAAAACAACATGGGGCCAGAAGATATCCTTTCCCATTGACCCTTATCATCAGTGCTCAACCTTAACTTTTTAAATTGCTGGTCTTGGGACTATAGTTGAACTGAAAATTTACTAGTCCTGAGTAAATCTGTGGTAGTCCTTCTTGATGGCAGCATGACAATATTATTTGCAACTTATCTTTTTACGATTAAATTTCATAGATGTCATCATGAAACTTCATAACACCACTGCCAGCGAGTCAAATAAGAGTGACAGACACTGACCAGGCTAACCCACAATTCAATAAGTACTTACTAGTCCTGTGACTAGTGGTTGTAAGTTTCTACTACTCCAGGACTAGTGGACTACCACTAAGGTCGAGCTCTGATCATCAAAGTAACATTGCCTTTTATCAGCCCTACAGTGTACATGTACATAGGTTTATTCAATGAAGAGTCGATCTCCGCTGTACAAACATGAAGACATACAGTGGTACCTGCTAAAGCTTTGACTAAAGATGCTTTCAGGGAAATTTTGTGATTGGATAAAGCTGATGCTTGAGGTTAAAGACACCCTGTCAATCAACTCCCCACCATCACCACTGCCTGATCTTCCCTGTAACATCATATCCAGCTCTTCTGCAAATCACAAAATAAGTCATTGCCAATCAAGTACAGCAGATGGGGACGTAGACCTAGGGGAGGGGCCCAAACCAATCAAAAGGCTGAAGATCCTGGAAAGTCATTACATCTTGTTGCCATGGTAGTAGAATTTCTGGATGACAACAAACCAAAAACGTCTCTTAAAACGTGAATTAGCACTCTGTCTGTTTCAATCTTCATTGATCCTACTCAGTTTCATTTAATTTGCTAAATGTTTTTCTGGAGTTGAATCCGAAAGGACCGTATCAAAGTTTAGAAAAAGACAAAGAAATTCTTTTGTGTTTTGTTCACCTATACTCCAAAAAGCGGGCACATGAAATTAGAAAGTTTCATGTCACAATCGTGCAAAGACGGCTATGAAATGTACATAAAAGCATACTGCTAGGCAAATTTGTTTTTACTAATATAAACCTACTCTTTTTTGCTGTTTTTGTTGCCATTGCTGTCATCATTTCTTATGCTCCCTTTTACTGTGACCCAGAAATTTTGCTACCATGGTAATGTGACATCACACTTCCCCTCTCTATCATGTTTGAGTGTGTCCCCTGGGGTTGTCACTAAGGGCTGGGGCCAGGGATTTTCCCTTGGCTACTACAAGCATGATCCTCCTTTTGTTTGAGGGTTTAAGTGAGCAGGTTCTCCACTAACCTGAATGTCTTGAATGTCAGCTCTCCAGCCCTGGGTATTTTTAGTCTAGGTCAAGTTGTTTGAAGCATATAAAGCTTTAAAGACGGGTTGACAATAATTACATTTCTCACACACCACTGGTAGCCATGCCAAACCTAATCTTTATTCCAAATTCATAAAAATGTACATATAACATGCATGCACACCAAGAAAGATGGGACGCTAACAAAATTACAAAAGTTGCACATTTTTAATATTCAAACCCACTACAAACCTGAAATCTTAGGGTGGGTGTGTAGGAAGGTCAGCAATTATTGATGACCGATGCACTAAAAGCAACTGCCTAGCTTTCGGAAATATGACCTATACCCAGACCCCCAGCGATGTGTGAGAAAAACATATTTTTCATACATTTTTGTAACACTCAGCCAGTGGAAAATCACATTTGCACTGATCATCTTCCTAACAATTCAGTCCGAGTTATGAATACTTTCTGGTAATTTGTGCCAGTTGCAAATCTATTATTTTGTACTGCACTACAGGGGCTTTATTGAATTTTCTGCTTTCCCACAAAACATTAACAAGCCCTAGTGTTCTTATATTAAAAAAATCACTCAATAATCAAATGTTGAGTGCTAGCTAGCTGTTGCAATTATGAAGACTCTCTCAATTTTGTTTTTCAAAACCACTATTTTAGTTTAATATAACATGAGACCAAGCACTGAAAACTGTTGTAAACACTTTTTCTTAACCCTTTAAGCCCTGAGAGTGATCAGCATCAAATTTCTCCTTGTAATATCAATGATTTGTAAAACAGAGTGGTCATGAGAATTACGGACATGATCACACAAGATGAATTTGCTTGATATTTTATCAACTTCTACCCACTACTTCTGTACGGAATACTTCTGAATAGGGGCAACAAAATAATGAGAATTCAAATTTTGATCTTAGGGTTTAAAGGGTTAAGAAATTACCTTGTCCATAGCTATGATGTAAAGGCTCATCCTCATTAGTGGGTTCATGAGCAGCAACAGCATCATTAGTATTTTGCACTTGTTTGTTGTGGGAACTGAAAAAAGTGTCAGGATCTTGGCCTGAAAGTGAAAAAAATAAATTTAAAACTCTGTAAAGAGGACCTTTACTGTTACAAGTTGCATATAAAGCAGTGAAAATGCAAAACATTAAATCACCATGGGGAGGTGTAGTGGCCAAATACTACATGTAAGTGCTTTGGACTCCAGGTTGAGAAGTCTTCATTTAGCCCTGGCTGGGGGTCACTGTGTTGTGTTCTTGGGCAAGAAATTAAGGAACTTCAGTAAATGTGTTTTTGAGAGACCAGCTACAACTAGAACTTAGAAATAGATGCTTTGCATTCTTTGGTAGCATTTTTGCCCAAATTTAATTACATGCAAATTGTCTCTGTAAGAGTAGAGACACTAAATAATACAAATTTAGAGGCAAGAATTAAATTGCAAGATATATTCAAGTTCTTTGTATAGGCTATGAGTGACGTAGCAAACAGTACTCTACATACAGTGAACAAAAAAAAAAACAATTCATTGACAACAAAGATGAGGTCACTACTTGCTCAACCTTTAAGTAAGAAAAAATATATTAAAAGAACAGAAAACGTTTCTTTTAGTAATTGAATGAAGAAAGCTGCAAATATTCGAGGAAATGTACACGAACGGGGCTTTACTTTTCATGCTCAGCGGTAGGAATTAATAGGCCCAGGAACACCTTGAAATTAACTGCGTGAAAATAAGCTGCTAGTGGTCACCAGCAGTCAATACTCTTGAAGTTGCAACCAAGATGGCGTCCAAACAAGCTTGTGGTCAAGATTCCACTACAGCCTCTGCCCGCCTACTACTCAAGTCATGATTCTTGCCTACTATACTCAAAAACATTTTGACTACGCTGCATTTTAGTTTATTAAAAAATTATTCATACCTGTATCTGGTCTCTCTTCTTTAAACTGCACCATCTTGCCTACTACTCAAAAATGTTTTGACTATGCTGCATTTTAGTTTATTAAAAAATTATTCATACCTGTATCTGGTCTCTCTTCTTCAAACTGCACCAGGGTATCCCTGTTGACAGGTGGGGTCAAATTTCCAGCATCACTGCCATCACTTGTGAAAGGAATGTCATCCCCTTGAGGGTTCCTGGTGATTTTAATGTGATTTATCACAACTTTTTCCTCTTCATCATCATCATCATCATCACCAACTAAAGTTCTGTCCTGAGGTAGGGAAACTTGTTGTAAAGCATCAGAACTAAGATTGTCACCAAAGTCTAATGTGAGGAGGAAAAATACCGATTAGGTTATAGAAAAATTAATATAAAAGCGGCAATTCTGCAATGATCTAAAATAATATAGATTTCTATAAAAGAATGGACCCTCATTATGTAACTGCTCACAAACATATATGTACAAAACAGTTGCAATGCTCTAAGCTGTGACCACATGGTTGCCATGCCAACTAAAATTGCAATCAATTTTTAGCATCACTACCTCTTTAACGGGAGTCTTTTTCCCATAACAAAATAAATACTGGGTAATAATTTATTTTTGAGCACTCAGGACCAACTACAAACAAAAACCGTTTTTTTCCAGATTATCATTTTGTTATCGTGTAATTAAAAACTCATTTTGCCCAAAATAAATACTAGGTAAAATTTTTGAGCACTCAGGACCAACTACAAGCTATTCTTTTTTACCTGGAAGGCCATCTAACTGTAAAATACCAAGTGAACTCTCATCTGCAGTTAAACTCTTGCCACTATTGCTAGATGATATAATCCCTAAGAAACAAGAACAATGAATCATTAAATGTTATGTTCATATTTTACAAGAATTAATTAATTTACCTTGTACAACACACACTGTTCAATAGTTGATACATGTACAGTTGGTTACCCTACTTCAAATTTCATTGAAACCTTTTGCATAATGTTGGTGTTCATAGTGTTATGGAAGCTATTGTTGGTTAGTTACATGTAAATGTTTTGTGGTGTGGGTATTATATTCATTGTCTTTTCAATCTTTTGTATTATGGCATTATTTGGTGACCACACCCATTGACAATAACAAAAAACTACCCTATAATTGGGATTCTTAACCATGTTATGTTCCAATTGAATTATCTATCATCTGTTCTATTATCCCTGAAAAGTCCCATAAGGGTAGACAATCATGAAGTATTTATTTATCTACTTGACTTTTTTAGTTTCTAGTAATAATGAGTAATCAAATTTCACAGTTACTTTACATTTTACTTTTCTGAGTTTGTTTTCCTTACCTAGTGACTCGGCATTTTGTATGGCTTCAAAGAACTCATTGATATTGTTAGCATTCAGGCCCTCTAGTCCCAAAGAAAACCTTCTGTAAACAACCAAGAATGACATTTAAAGTAATATGTACAGTTTACAATGAAAATACATGTTTTGAGGAGCCCAGGTTTGATGATATTATGGAAAAAGTTTGATAAAAGTTTACACTGTCAGCTTAGCAGGAACAGGGATGTGCTCTAGCAGCCCCTGGAGACCCCTGTCACTTAAATTTTGCTCTTAGGCGACTAGGAAATCATAGCTTTTGCATATGTGTACAATTGAAATGCTGGGTACCCTGGACTTCACACGTTCAGAGCAATAGGCTCCCTAGAATTTTTCTCGGAGCACAGCCTTGCAGGGGTGTCTTTTTATCACACTGTTGGCAAAACGTTTGCCAGTGCAATACCTCACATAAACACAGTCCTTATAGAAATGTACAGTATACCTTTCCCTTCCCCCCTGGGTATTGTTTGAGTCATATACAAGTGTATTCCCATAGTGGAGCATTTGTCATTAAACATTGTCTAGGGTGGAAAATTTTTTCATTGACAAACTTCAAATTTCGATACTACCACTCAAAATACTATTCCCAACCACAATAATAACAAAAAACTGCAGTGGAAACTCTCTGGACAGACACTCTCGTAAACTGACAGCTCTACTTACGACCACCTTTAAGGCTGATTTAGATGGTGCAATTTTTGCTTATGACTATTGTGCGCGACTAGCATATGTCATGACTTTCAACCATCCACATGCACACAATTTTCACTTACAATATCCAAAATGTGTCATATGATTGTCGTGGGTCTAATTTACATGACACGATCTGTTATGAAGTCAAGATTGTGGTATCCTGTGCAACTTTGCACACATTCTGTACCTGTATCATGTGATGTTTACCATTAAAAACAGTTCCAAAGTTACAGTGCAGCTCAGAGATAAGCGACCAACGCACACGCAAGCGCGCAACACTCGTGCGTGTTCTCCTTTGTTATTCATAGCCATTGATTTTCTTCGTGTGTCGTTGTTTGGCTGAACAAACAACTAAGATCGACTACTCTTTTCTAACCGAAACGAATATCTGTTTTTCTGCCAGAATGTACACATGCATTGAGTTTCAGACAGATCAACGAAACTCACGGCAAATGAAATTCACTGCAATCTCGACTTGATTCTTGAATCTTGGCTGAGAATTGCCCATCCACACAGTACTTGAGTTAACATTTTTTTTTCAGTTTTCTGAAATAAGTCACTGCAGTTTTTTACTATCAGTTTTAGATAAGATAATTGAAAGCCGCACAGTGGCGGCTCGAATTTATCAAAGTTTAGTATTTTCCCGATCCCTAATAACTCTAAAGTCCTAAGGTTCCATGGAATTTGGATAATTATTTCCAATGACCATAACCATAAACAAGAATTCAGTCGATTGTATCGTCTTTGTAACTTTCAACACTTTCCTGTGTTGTAGATCACGTACTAGGCATTGAGTTTCATTGAGAACAGTCGAAGTGTTCAGGTTACAATGTACATAGGGCCAAAGAAAATAACACGCGAGATGCACATACAATTATTCACAGTCAACTTTCTCAAAGCAACCACTTCTAGTAAGCGACTACTTTGTAAATAACCGATTTGTTTCTTGGTCAAATACTGTTTCGAAAACTCTCTCGTAAGCAAGAAGTCTCAGAATAGGAGGCCCTGGTAGCCTGGGATGACGTTGAAAGTTAACTTTCACATAATTGGATTAACAAAATATACAATTTGCTGTAAAAAATGTTCCTGTTTTTCTCTATGCTGTTACTATGATCATTTGTCAGATAGATTAAAAGAATTATTCCAAGTGAAAAATGGTTTAACTATATCATTATTTTTCCTTTTTTTTTTGAAAATGCCAAAAATTTGGGTCGGTCGGACGACGCTAAACGGAGAAAAAAGAGGATGGCCTTAACATGACCCAGAGTTTTTATAAATACAAAAAGTGTAATGACCATTAACTTTACCAACTGACAACTTAAGAATTAATTCGGAGTAATAAACAGGTCAATAAGTTTATTTTAAGTGACAATTACTTCCTTATAAATCGATCTGTTGACCCTAATTTCAACACAAAATTAAGTTTTCGTTCTAATTGCATGAATTATCAATTATAGATCAAAGAGAATCAGGATAGTTAAAATTAACTCAAACATTGTTTGAAGAAAATTAAATTACTTCGGTGGAAAATTAAATCTTTTTAAGTTTCCATGTTGTTGCTTAAATCTGGTGTAAGTAAACTGACAAAAAGCTTTTAAAGCGTTTTTGAAAACAATGGAAATCGACCATAGTCATTACAGCTCACCCGTCATTCGACACATTGCTCTTCTCCAATGAACTAACGGGTTGAGATATTCCCTTCTCCGTAGAAGCGGTTCCATCTTTAGCTTCACCCTCTTTATTAACGGCTATTTCAGCAAAAGAAGTCTCGCTGCACTCGCTGGCATCAAAATCCGAGAACGACTCGAGGCCACTGACATGAGATGGAGGAGCGATGTCACTGAATGCGAACGACTCTTGGGAAAAGTTCAAATCCATAGCCATTACTTTGAGCTTTCTTTGACCTCAGAATTCATATTTGAAAAATCCACTTAATGATGTTGGCTATCAGCTTTTATGTTTACTATAATGTGATCTAAAATAGCGATGAGGTGTTTTGCAAAAACGAAGATATGAATTTATCTTCGCGCCAAACCGCCATGTTTTTGTTCAAGCGTGTTTGAAACCGAGGCTGATCAGCCGCTGATCTGTTTTCGATCTTGATTGACATTGTAATTCTTACTACCTTTTTTCTTTTTTTCCATTATCAAATTTAGGAAGAAAATACGCATTGATCAACGTATCTAAAAGAAACCACTTTTTCCACACTCTGGTGAAAAGTGGGCCTTAAGAAGGATTAGCATTTTTCTGCACCTCTGATCGAAGATATGGCATGCTAATAATTTTACAGCTAAGATCGAATTAATTGACGCCAGAAACGTATTTAGTGATCGATTTGCATGTATAAAAAGTTTGCATTCCAGGGGATCCGAGAACGCCAGTCGATGGAACGGTTGATCGATAGAACTGACATATCAATGTCCACATTGTACGCCTAATAATTATCTTATGACAGTCGTCTATTCTCAGAAGAGCAGAGATACTTGTTGTTGTGTGACATGCCTATTTTTCAAGAAAGGTGCCGATAGAAAATCAATCACATGGGAAATCTAGCTTGTTGCGAAAAGAAACCAGCATCTTCGGACGTTGAATTTGAAGCGGGACAACAAAATCTGACCTTGAGGTAAGGAGATGAGTACAAAATCTGATATAAAGTTCCGCGTACTTGCGCAAGTTAGTTTTTGTGTTGTGGTCTAGCAATTACTTTTAATGGAAATATTTTCTTAAGGTTAAACACGTTGCGTCGAACATTTCGATCCCAAGATTTCTTTGGAAGATCAAATTGTTGCGGCGTTTTTAAAATATATTTAACCACATTGTAGAAAAATTGTTGTTGGTTTTGGTTAATTTTAATGAGAGCAGTTCTAATGGTCTGTAAAATTAAAAATGCGCCATGCATTGTATTTGTTCCAGCTGATGTTTATCAAAGTATCGGTAAAAACACTTCAATCTGCTTCAATGGATTGCGGGCGTGTTTAAACTACGTTTTAGATAAGTCAAAAACATTTAGACGTAAAAAAGAGTGCGATTTGAAAATCTAAAGCGTAATTGAGTAGTGATCATATCATTGATAATATCCACATAATGGAAATCGTTAGTGGAAAATGATAGTTAGATTCAATATACCCTGAATCATGTTGTTTGTACTGGCTTGATTGGAAAGCATACTATATCGAGATTACCTTTATAATGTTTAATTTAGTAATGGCCTCCGCATATTATTCTGTAAATATATGAATTACCGTACTAAAATAACTCTTCATATGATGATTTTCATATTATTAACTCCTTGAACAGTCCATTTTGTTTCGTAATTCAATGACCAATAATTGAATAAAAACATTCTCCCAAAAATGTATAAAGATATTGATTTGCATATCCAGTTAGCAGTGCTCGTTACCATCTGGTCTTCGTACCCTCCAACTGCTTTCTTTAAACTCAGCATGAGGTCTTGGAATATTTGAAATTTCTAGGTAATTATGCAACCCCCCCCCCCCCCCCCCCCCCAATGAATAGAAAATGAAATTTAGAAATACTACTATTTATTTACTTTTTTGTTTATCTTATACCATTGTATTAGTAGTCATGTCTGTTTGGTTGTTGTTTGCTGTTCCATCCTTTTAGCAGTATTTATAGATATGAATACTGAAAAATTCCAGTGGGTATACTATTAAATTTGTACGAGGATATGATAGTCCCCAAGTGGCAGGTCACTAAAACCTTCAAGGGAGAGAGGTGTAGAAAACTTAATCTCTGTGAGTGGTACACTAAGTACATGTAGGCATTTCGGAGGTGCATATGTATGCAATCTCAGTATTATTTTTTTTATTTATTCTCCTTAATTAGTGATGTTGGAGCCAGCGACACAACATTGCCCTTAGTAGCAGATTCTGATGAGCAGAAGGCACCTTTAACCAAGGGCATTAAGGCATCCAATGAAGACTTTCATCTTTCCTTACCACAATATGAAACACCTGAAAGTGAGTTCCATCAGAAAGAGAAATCTCTCCCCAGATCTTATTCCTCGTTAGATGAACTTTGCGGAAGAAAGAAAAACAAATCTAAGATAAGCAAGAAGCTCTTTGGAAAAAAGGATAATGATGAATCAGAACGACAACTGGATGAAGCTTCAAAAATAGCCACAGCCAATATTCCTAATGGAAAAGAAACAACACTGAAAGAGTGTGAGGTTGACATTGAAATTTGCCCCATAGAACATGCCCCTGATAAAAATGAGCCAGACATTGATATTTATCCACTTGACCAAGAGGTGTCACTACCTGTGTCTAGTGGTAGTTCCAAAGGAGTTACTGACAACATGGATGGTATCAGTGCTCCAGAAATTGTTATGTCAACAGAAAACCATGTTGACAGTGAAACAACAGTAACATCCTGTGACAAGCAGTCTGCTTCAGATGAGCTGTATAAACAGGTGATGTCAGGAAGAATGGATGTTACTATTCCTAACATGGCCAAGATTGTCAGGATATTTACCAGCTCCACATTCACAGGTAACAGCACATGGTGCTCGGGAAAAAGTGGTGGGGAGGGGGGGTTAGGTTTAGGGTTAGAGCTGAGGGTGAACTTGTAAACTTGTGGTTGTCATTAGTTGTATCCAGTTGAAACTTTGAATTTTTCTAGCATCTTTTTGCAACTAAATCATGTTGATGATTTTTTCACCATTGCCACTGTGTTTGCTTAAACCTTTAAGGCCAAAGGAAGACAAAATTTTATACGAGGAGGCTCCACCTCAAGGTCCAACCCCTTACCCATTTGTGTACCATTTTTGACAGAAAAGGTACCTCTCTACTAATTTAGAATGCTGCACCCCTTTTACTAGTAAGTACTGGAAATGCGCCATCTTTTAAATATGAATATAAAATCAGTATACCAGATAGTATTGTTGCCTTTTTCACACAGCCATAAAATGCCCCTCATAGCTTTTTTACTGTAGGTCCTTTCACAGACCACAATGACAGATTTCCCTACCTATTTTCTTATACTTCTAGCTGGACAAATGCAACCCCTACCCTTTCATATACCTGAAGCCTGAAAATGGTACCCCTTTTGGGCGGAGCCTCCCCGTATAGGCCATTATAGGGCGAACCCCCCTGGCTTATGGCAAAGCTTATGCTATGACATTGTGTAACTAACATCCAGTACAAACCCTAGTAAGGTAACTTTGGTTTACTTCTTCCACAGATACAAGAGTTGAGCGCAATGCATTGATGAACAGAGTGTACCCCAAGCTGAGAGAATTCTGTCATGAACATGGCTATGAATTCCATGTAGTGGACATGCGCTGGGGTGTACATGATCCCTGCACAGATGATCACTCTATTAGTGAAATTTCTCTCAGGGAACTCAGAACTTGCCAAGAGCTCTCTACTGGCCCTAACTTTGTGGTAAGATCCGTAAGAAATACATGTACATGTTAATTCAAGCTACATAGTTATATACATGTAGCTGGAATTTTTTCCCAACAACTTGCATTCTCATTGGTTACTGCAATGTCACATGACATCTACCAATGAAACTGTTGCCTGCAAAAATCTCCAAGTGGGTAACACTACAAAATCTATGACATCAGAGGGTAACAGTACACTGTTACCCACAAAAAATATTGACCAACGACCGCTGTTTTAGAAAGGTTTAATGAATTTTCAGATTAACTGTTTCCCTCAGGACTGGTCGCTTAACAAGTCTTTTAACACTTATTAAATGACCGGTACACTTAAAAGTGTATGACCTAATATCAACAATGTGACCCTTATAGAGTAAAGGAAGTGTGATTTTGCAAAAATTTGAATTGGTAAAATTGTGGGATTGGTTGGCATATTCAGAAAGAACTAGATGAAATAAGCTCCCTGGTCAAAAATCAGCCTGTTAGTGTAAATTGGTGAGAGATAATTATGTGTATCATTAACGGTCCGGTTATGCTCTGCAGACTCCATTCAAAGCTTAGGGAAAGATAAGCTACAGATACAAAAAGTAGAAAACCCTTTTCGCTTAACAAGATCAGCGTCATGTGATGTGGTCTTGTTTTCTGGTCAGACTCATCTAGGTTTTCTTTTGCTTAAAAGAACCTTGTCATGTCCGTCTCTCGCACTCCTCATAAGTACCAGAGGTAACTTATCGATGATGAATGATAAACAATTATTGGATATCCAGAATATAATCAGACCTTGATTATTCTGGATTTCACAAGAACCGAATCTAATAATTGTTATATTATACATTGAACGAATTCTTTCTTTCTCGCTTCGGCATAAAATGTATGTTTTCAAAGTTTGTGTCAGCTCTTTCTTTTCCTCAGGTTCGCTCAGTTTTTTCTCTTTCGCGTAATCAGCAAACAGCTCCTAAGCCACCTTCGTGGACCTTAGTTTTGTGTTTTTGTGTTTCCTGGTTTGTTTGCTATTTTTTCGATTACCTGCTCGGTCAACGAAGCAAACCTTGAGGTCATGTTTTTGTTTCTTCACTGACGGCAAGCAACACAAGGCGGGCGAACGTGACATGATTACCCTTAGAAATCATGTACCGCGGTCATACATGACATGATTAGCCATGGCCTTGATTGTCCTTGACATGATTATTGTATAATCTGCAGCTAGATGATGTCTCGGGCGCTGATTTCGAAAATTCACTGTACGCTTTCGGCCAATCAGAAAAGAGATAGTGAGTTCAATGTATAATAACACCAATAAGCGAGTAATCGATGAGTAATCATTGGTTATTAGTTCGTTCAATCAAAATATGAAATCGTGTAATGCTAAGCGGCGAAGTTGTCGCTTAGGGATCTTATGATCCGACAACGGCGAGGTCCATGAAAACGTCGCTGAAAAATAGACTTCGCATCCTTTCACTTTTTTTCGCGATTATTCCAAGGGGCCCAGTTACTTAAAAGAAGGAAATTTAGTTTGGAGCTGAAGAGAAGGGACCGTGCCCGAGTTCTGACAGAGAAATTTATCGCCTTGCCGTTCCCGTTTTCAAGTAAACTTAAAATTTGTTCATTTCACGTCGTAGTTGTACAGGGACTGCAAAGAAATGTACAGAAAAGCGTGATGCACCTGCAAAGTTGTTGTTTTGCTTATTAAACCTATTGCTTTTTCGACGTTCCTGTTACCGTCGCCTTCGTCCTACCCTCGGGGAAACCGGCAAGTGACCGCTTAATGGCGATTGGCGGCTCAATAGAATTTCGTCATAAATCAGCATAAACTTTAACAGAAATTGCACTTTATTTTGAAACAAACGCTTGAAAAAAAGAAGCTTCACTGGTCCACAATCGGTTGTCACCTTCTATCTCGGACTGTATTTTCCTTCATCATATTTCGGCTTAAAAGGAAGCCAAACTAAGTGTATAAAGCGCTTGATGGACACTTAATAGAGGTGACAACAATGGGAGAACTTTCTTTGGGACCGCCAAAAGTTGTCCGTGGCCGTTTAATAGAGGTGGCCGCTTAAAAGAGGTTTAATTTCCCATTCTTTTCTACAATTATTTCGGGACTTTGATCACTGGCCGCTTAATGGAGGTTCGACTGGATCTACACAAAGTCTGCGGCTCATGTGCCACTTCTTTGTCGTTTACCACACTTTCACGTCTTCTGTGGTTTATTACTGAACAGACTCACTGCGGCATGGAATCATCATTGTTCGTTTTATACAATGTACAGAAAAACGAACAACTTGCTTCTTACAGCTTGACTGTTCGAGGATTTGTGGTAAGCGCAGTTGGCAAAGTAATAAACGCTTCAAGTACTCTAAATGCTTTTTGTTTTTATCATCTATACAATTGACTATTATTTACCAAATTCTCCGAAATGGTTCTGTACCTCATTATAATTAGTAATTTCCATGTCTTGATTTCAGCAGATATACACAGCGCAAATTACCGAATGTTGAATTCGAGTTGTCGGCTCTTAATCAAAATAAACACTGAAGGTGAATTTGCATTAAAAATTTGAGGAAAAGAAGACTACCGAAAAAAGATTGAGTGGAAAAGGCTTATAAGTACTGGATGCTGTTACGAGCGCTTTCACGATAATTAATATGAAAATGGCCAACCGTTTATGTGGAGGATATGTCTTCACTTCCACAGATAACTATACAAATGATAATTTTTTTCATTGAGCTTGGCTATGGATATTGATATTTCTCCAGGCACACCTGTGCCAGTAATTTGACAGTCCGATGCCTAATTCAGCGTGGTACATTAACTATACACTATAGAAAACAATAACCTTAATTTTCAAATTTCGGCTTTTTCCTCTCAGTTCTTGCGTCCTTTCTCGGCGGGCTTTTGGACTAGCTTTTAGTGAGATAATCTCCGCGCCAAATGTTTTCTACAATAAACACCTATCATAATGCCACTGCAATTATTAATTATATAACGGTAATGGCATTAAATCTAACATAAGCTGAGTGAACTCTGGAGCAAGGCGTTGAGCACTATCTAAGAAGATAAATGGTTGTAAAAAGCGTTCACCATGGACCCAAACGTAACAGAAACAGCGACCATCTTTTCAAACACAACTAAGTCAGTGTTTCATTGCTCCCACGTACCAAACTTAGTATGGGATTTACATGACACTACTTCTCCTTGGGTTTTCGCCGCGATCGCGGGTATGATCTCTCCTTCTGCGGTTCTTTTGAATGCATTAATAATCATAGCTGTGAAGCGAAGAAAAGAACTGCAGAAAACTTCTAATATCTTGTTATCAAGTATGGCCGTTACAGATCTTCTAGTGGGAAGTTTATGTGTACCCGTATCTGCTGTGGTTGGACTGTTTGTTTCTTATCGAGTAATGGCTGACCATTACATTTGCAAGTTGGACTTTGTTGCGTTTTCGTTCACGATCACTCTAACGCTTTGTTCGGTTTTTCATCTGACAATGATTGCATGGGAAAGGTACATGGCCATTCGAAAATGGATAGCCCACAAGGTTATAGTGACTAGAAGTTTTACAAAAAAGCTGGCAATAATTGCTTGGATATTAGCAATAGTAACTGGATCTCCACCACGCTTTATTACTCTCATGAGGAGGGAAAATGACATCTTCGGTTTAGCTCTGGAGATTTTCTTCATCATTCTTTCAGTTTCGGTAATGTTTGCTCTATGTCTTATCATATATTTTTATGTCATGGTGTATCTTCGAATTCGCAAACGCAAATTAAGTCAAATTCGGCAAGTCAACGAGATAGTGAACGCCAAACTTGAACACAGAGTAGCTATGACCACTGTTTTGGTTACGGTTGCCCTGATTCTTTCCTTTTTCCCAACTATTCTTGGCGTGGTGTTACAAGGAATTTATCCAGTCTTTCGTCAACGTTTGGTGGTGCGTGTAGAGGACACATTTTTGTATCTAAATTCTGTAGTTAACCCACTCATTTATTGCTGCAGAGATTGCCGTTTTAGGAACGCCGTGCTGGAGATCTTGAGGATTAGAAGACCCAAAGTGGAGCCGTTTGTTGTAATGACTGATGCAGCAAGATCCCGCCACGTCAGACAGATACAGAAAGCGAAAAACCCTGTTCACTTAACGAGACAAGCGTCCTTGGAGTTGGACTTGTTCTCTGATCACAGACTCATCTCGGTTTTCAAAAGACGGTCCTAAAAAGAACCTTGTCATGTCCGTCTCCTCTGACTCCTCTTAAGTAATCGTTTTTACCCTGCAACTCTCGGATTGCAACAACCAACCGGACATTGTCATCGCTACAGCAGCGACCCAGATGTTAGCTCTGATGTTCGAATCCCTCCTTTTCAAACTTTGCTGAATGAACCTGGTTTGTTTATTTGTTGGTCGGAATATTTATTCATAGCTTTGTCTGAACAACAAGAGGACAAAAACACCCAAGCATTGAAAACCCCGTTCGTTTGACATGATCAGCATCTTGTAATTTTTTTTCTTAATTCAAAGGGGACAGACGGCAAATTGTTGTTGCTCGAAGTATCTATAAGGGACCGGTCATTATTTATCGAGAGGGGGGGGGGGGGGGGCTGGTGCAAATAAGGGGTGGGTCACCATTTTTTATGCAGAAGTTTAAGGGGGGGCACAAGAAAACATGCAAATGTATAAGCCAATAAAATGTTGAGCTGCATCCTTATAATTAAATACAGCAAGAGAGGAGAGGACTACTATTAAAATAACTTCTAAAAATCAACATTTATATCCACTAACTTTGCTTATTTCTTAGTTAATGCATGTCCGATTTTTTATTTTTTTCTTTGGGGAGGGGGTCTGGAAAGTCATGCTTAAGGAGAAGGGTGGGTCAGCAAAAATCAAGCAAGCCATATTACATATTGCACCAGCCCCCCCCCCCCCCCCCTCTCGATAAATAATGACCGGTCCCTAAGTCGTAACTATTATCAATAGGGTGCCTAAAATGTGTGTAATTCTACAATTGGTTTCGACTCATCCTCATTCTGGGCGATGTGCTCAATTATTACGTTTGATTATATAAACACCAATAACATAACATAGCATAAACTTTATTTATACTCGAATTCTAGAGTAGTTACCAAGCTAATATCTTCGAGCTGACACTACACAAGAAATAATATATAAATGTATATATACACTAAATGCATTATAAGTATAATAATAAAATAATAATAAAAATTAACACATAAAAGAAAAGAAAAGAAAATATTATTTACAATTCACATGTTAAGCAAAAAGAATCTACATGAACGTAACGTCCTGTATTTTAATCTTAAAGTCTGCACAAAAACCAGTACGAAAAAATGAAATACCAGGTGAGTTTTCGCGCGAAAACATGATATCTTCACAGGTAAAAATAGGGACTTTAAGGTCCAACGACGCGACGGCAACAAGAACGTCGCTTAAAAAGTGAATTGGTGTTCCTTCTGTCTTTATAGCGATTATTCCTACCCACTTACTTTGTCAATTGTAGGCGAACCATCCAAAAGATGAATTTAAAGGCACCATATTTGAGGTCAGAAAGATAAAATTTCGTCGTTGCTTGTTTACGTTCTCCATAAAACGCATTTTCACGTCGTAGTTGTGCAAAAACGGGAAAGAAATGTACAAAAAAGTGTGATGCACGTGCAAAGTTGTTGTTTTGCTTATTAAACCTTTTGTTTTTATGACGTTCTCGTTGCCGTCCGCGTCGTTTGATCTTAAAGTCCCTAATAATGTGGAAAGATCACCGTTGCTATGGCTACATAAAAAATCGCGCCTTTCGCAGCCAAAATTTATTTGAATGAAATGGTTTGGAATTTCATTGGTGTTCATATAATAAATAGAACATTACATGGCTTGGAGACCGCGCGGCGATGCAACATCCTCTATATATTACATTTCAGACCAAAGGCCACCCAGACGCACTGTGCATGTCAATGACTATACATCGCCGATCCACAAAATTAAGCTTTATACCCGCAACGAGTCCTGAGTAACACCCTAATATGTGGTAATAATCCACAACCTTTCAAACTGTGTTTAGCCACCTTAAGCTCGCTACTGGCGTGTATCGTAAACCTTCTAGGTCTATTTTAGAAGGATAATATGGATTCATCCGAGTATAACGACGGTCCTTTTATGTTCCCACCAATTTGCAGGCTGATTTTTAGTAGATGGACATTTTTCGTCTTGTATTTTTTTTCTGGATATGCTAACCAAAGTTCTTATGTAAACGCTCTCTTTTTTTCCTATAAATTTGCATTCACTATTTTCACATATACCATAATGCACCTTGTTTACCCCCCAAATTTGGACTAACCATTGACTTCGATTTCTCTTTAGACGACTGTAATGTCCAGGGCCGGGTTGTTCGAAGCTGGGTTAAGATAACCCACGGTTAGTGCGAAATTTGAACTCAGATATGAGGGCTTAAAAAGCAAAGTCAGTTTAATTCTCTTTGCCTATAATTTGATGATTGGACACTCTAAAAAGAAAAGAGAAAATTATCCGAGAGAGTGCTTATGATAAGAAGATAAAGAAACCCGGGTTAAAATTTAATTAACCCCGGGTTAGCGCTAACCGGCTTTCGAACAACTCGGCCCAGGGGAAATTGGAAACAATGGTTATGCAAAATTTTAGGGTAAACATTAGGTGTATTATGGTCTATGTGAAAATGGTGAATAGATGCTGGTTACGGGAGTGAAAGCGCTCTTTAAGTACCAAATAGTTACAAGTAAACAAAAGGAAGCAATGAAGTAAAAGTGTAATACTACATATTAGTCTACTATCTATTTCACGGGTTAAGTAAAATCACTCTAACAATGTGGTTTAAATAACCTAAAATTGCAAATAATTCATTTACAATTCATAGCACAAAAAAAAAACTATCAGAAAAAATCTATAGCGGACTTTATTTAGCAATTAATGAATGAGGCTGAGTAGGATATGAAGAATTAAGCAGATCGAGGAGGGTGTTATCCGCCAAGGCGGAAGGCCGAGGTGGATAACACCCTCCGAGATTGTTTTATTATTCATTGAAAATAATTCCTAGTTTAAGAACATAGCTAAAATATGCTTACCTGCATCGATGTTAAGTTCATCTTCGATAGTGTACCTATAGGTTTGTCCAGCTTCGCAAATATTCTCCAAATAGCAGATGTCACCCTCCGAGTTGTCTTCTTGCTATTTTTGCCATGTTTTTAGCTATTATTTCGCCGAGTTCCAGCTGTAGTTCTTACTCTTGAAACGAACGAAATGTTCGCCATTTTTTTTCAACGACCAAAACAACTCAACCTCGTCCCCAGGTCCTCTTGGTTAACGGTGCCTGCATTTTTCACGTCATTTCCTCGTTAAACACAAAATTCTTCCAAATTTGGTCATCAGTAACTGGTTATGGTGAATTATGCGTGTGCTTTTAGCCAATCAGAATTAGAGAAATGTTATGAATGAATAATAAAATATAATACGTTACAACCACAGAACTGCACGCTAAACAACTTTAACTGCAACTCCTTGCTCTATGGCATTCCAAAATACCAACATGGTCGGTTGCAGATTAAATGTCAGTGAATTCTTAAATATCCCAAAGAAAAACGCTATTGGGAAAGATCTGAAGAACGGTAAACAATCGACTTACATCATCACACAAAGCGAATTGGAAAAACGCAAATTCATTTAAAGTGACGTTTTCGCTGCCGTCGCCGTCGTCGATGCTAAAGCTACACAAGTAGCTATGGTGTAACACCCAAATACGTAGCCTGCGAACAGCAGACGTATTTCCGGTCCTCGCTTCTCTACGACCGGAAATGCGTTTGCTGTTCGCATGTTACCAAATGCCCGAATGCAAAGCAAGGCGAGCAAATATATAAGGGAGGGATAGTTTTACCTCATCACACCTCTATTTAGAATTGTTACTCATTTGAGGGAGCTACTATTTATTCTTTTCACAGACATTCCTGTGTCAAAAGTATGGTTATCGCCCTTTTCCACACATTATTCCTTGTGATGAATTTGAATCACTCCTTGCTGTCATTGAAGATGAGAATGACAAAGACTTCTTAGATGCTTGGTTCAAACGTGATGACAATGCAATTCCACCGGAATATGTTCTTCAACCAATCAGTTCACAATTTCCAGATTTTGTTGCTCCAATAAGTAAAGAAGCTAAACAGCAAGCCTTGAGGGAGTGGTGGAACGTGTTTCTTATGCTGCAGAGTATTTTGAGAAAGGCAGCTGAAAAAGCACTGTCCAAAGATGCTGCTCACAGATATCAACAATCGGGTGGGTTTGTTTGTCATTATTATTCATTCAAAATTTCGCCGTTTCTGATTGGCTCCAATCCCCGGCTAATTCTTTAATAACCAGCCGGCGCTAACCATATTTGGAAGATGTAGGCAAGAACTCATCGATTCTATGGAATATTTCTAACAGCTGGCTCATTTCCAGGCAACACGCGTTAACTCAAAGATGGCGTCACCGTATTCACAAATTAAATTCAAAAGCTGAAATATTTGGTTAATTTGAGCAATTTATATAATTTTGAGCTCTTTACAGGCAGTAATAAAGGAAATAGCAGCCATCCAAAACTGCGAAATTGCTGAGTGACAAAAACGTCAACATACATACATACATACATTTGTAAATTTTCGAGTTTTTCAAAGATAATTTGGCCAATATTATTCGGCATATCGGGCTCCAATTTCCTTTCGTTATTCAGAGAGTTTATTTTGTTTGTCCGAGTTTCCGATTTTTTCGCTCTGGCCATTAGCCCCCACGTTCGATATATTCAAATTCTTACACGACTCCGAGCCTTTCTCGTCACTTGTCTATACTTGATTTATTTTTCTTTGAGTCCAAGTCTTCTGGAATTGCGAAACACTGGAGTCGTGAAAAATATGCAATTTTGACCCTGAAGCCTCAGAGTCATGTGAGAATGTGAATCTATCGAACGTAGGCTATTACGAGGTGGCCGACGGAAACATTTTATTAGAAAACTATTTTTTTTTCTCTCGCTAGACTCAGAAGAGGAGATAAAACAAGGAATTCTGCAAGCGAACTGCCCAAACTCTCACGCATTTTGGTTTCATCGGACTATCACAGATATGGACGATAACGCCCAAAACCACAAGGCCGCTCAATACATTGACATAGAGGAGCCTCCACATAAAGAAAACAGTAGGGTAGGATCAAGGGGTTGGGATGAGACGGCAAAGAATCTTCTAGAATTACTAAAGAAGAAGCAGATCCCTAGCGCACTTAGTAAGAACAATATAATTTCGTACAACCTTAAGTGGGTGGAAAATGGGATCGACACGCATTCAAGCGAAGAGCACCATAGCTACATTGAGAAGCTGTGTCAAGATTTCTACAACAGGGTGAACGAATGTATTGGGAAGGCTATCAAGGAGGCGAAAATATCGACACCAGATAACAAGCTATTTGAAGAAGTTTCGCAGCATACAGTTCATTGTAAGCAGCTCTGTTCGTCTTTAAACGACCAAAATCGTACATTGAATAGCATTAAGAGTTATATAACTGGTGAAAAAAGTTTCCCTTTAGTTGTTCATGGTCAGCAAGGCTCTGGGAAGACGTCCTTAGTTGCCATGGCAGCTATCAAGTGTTCTTCATGGGTGGGGTCGGAGGTAACAGTGGTCTTGCGGTTTATTGGAACTACCCTTCACTCGTCTAAAGCTCAGCAGCTTTTGCAAAGTATCTGTCATCAGCTGTGTGTGGTGTTTAATATTGATCCCGAGAGTGTTCCAAAGGTAAGCGTGATTTTGTACATTATGCTGGGCTATACACGCATTTTGGTTGGTAATTAGTATCAGCTAAGGCTTTGTACGCACGATACCGTATAGCTTTACGTGCTGACACGAAACAGGTATAAGTATGAACAGTAACGGCACAGAACTGAAACAAGTCGTTCACACACATCGAACATCGTACTGGAGCGGTTGGCCGAGAGGGGTTGGTGAACAAAATTCCAGTCCTCACTCTTGAATATTTACTTCCGTCTCAGTGGGTTCCTGTCCCCGCTCGTACAAATTAACTTCCGCTACGGTCCGGGTGCCTGTTCACACTGCACCAAAGTGTGGCGCAGAACCTGTTCGATATGCGCTTAAATCACCGTTCTTATGTGTGAACGGAAGCCCTATCCAGTATGGTTTTTGTGTCGGCACAAGAGCTATTCGGTATTGGGTGAACATAGCCTAAGATTTGAGAAATGTTGTTTTCTTGCACTTAGTAACACAAGTGTTCTTCTTACAGGAGTCGAGAATATGGTTACTGGTGTAAATACGCTGGCGATGAGTTACAGACGACTCGTAGGAGCTAAGAAAATTTGACCTATAGGTTAATGTGACAAACAACCCGCGTACTTTTAGGACTGGAATGTCGAAATGATAATTTTGAGCCCAGAAAATATATGACAAACGGTGCACAGGTGACTCGGACGAAAACAATGATCCCAGTTTTCGCAACAAGAGTCGAATCAAAGGCCTGAGATCTGTTGTAGCACATTATTTAGTATGGTGGGCAGTTTGAAATACGGATAGCATTTTCCCATATTAACTAAAGACCTTTTCAAAAGTAGGTTGAAATGACTCCTGGGTTCAAACCTTTCACAGTTTTAAAGACCTTTTGTTAGTAACCTTGACAAGTACGAAAATGTACAAATGAAAAAGAACAGTAGTTTTGTCTTGAAAGGTAGTAAAATTTCAAAACTATCCTTGTGTATCTATGGTCATAGTCGAGCGGTACCTTAAAGAAAATAATTTCCTCTGACCGTACGTTTGTTGAGCTATAGACCACTGAAGATGTCGAAGTGTGTTCTAGGCGTTGCAGCCAAACTTTATCTTGAAGCCATTTGTAACTCAACAGACGCATCGGTCAGGAACGAAATCTTGTCTTTCCAGCAGGCCCCGGTCGTTAAAACAGTACATAGCGCTATCCACCGGATAAATCATTACCAAGCGGATATGTGTTAGGAAAAGCAATTGCATTGTCCACTGGTTAGAGATTTATCCAGTGGATAGCGTTATCCAGCTTTTGAATAGCCTGCGAACACAGGCTTATTTCCGATGGTCGCTTCTCTTCACCAGAAGGCCGGAAATATGTCCGTGTTCGCAGGCTACCTTTTGAACAATTGCGCCAGTTTTTCAATGAGCAGTTGCGTAGAAAAATACGTCAAAGGTTAGGCAGTTGCCAACCTTTCGTATCCTTGTAAGATCTCTTTCATGCTTGCGTTTGATTTTGAGCAGCCTTGTTCACATAATTTTACAATGGCTAAAGTTGTTGTACGATTTTTAACCCGTTATATGTATAACTTTTGGTTGCAATAGTTGACGTTGAGGTGTTTCAGTTCGCTTGCACCTAGTAGCTGTGTGCACACCATCCACGTTGAACCAGGAGAACAGTATTAGAACGAAACCTATTTCATGTTGAGCGAACGGTGTCTAATGAAAAGTGAGACAACTAAAAGTTGTTTTCACTCTGATTCGAAAAGAAGTTTATTTTCATTGCAGGACTATCAAAATCTTGTGAAGGAATTTCATCGGCTTCTCCAAAATGCTTCAGCAACTCATCCATTGGTGTTATTTCTTGATTCACTGGACCAACTTCACAGTTATAACATAGCCAGGGAGATGTCATGGTTACCATGTAAACTGCCACCACATGTAAAGATTGTTCTCAGTTGCTTGACGGGCGACCGGACATTCGCTGCTCTTAAGGTAGGCCATTTGATAAAAACATAACGTTAACGAACATCATCTGACACAAATAGCTCCGAAAGAAGAAACTCTGTTTGTGTGCCGTGTCATTACGAACTGTACTAACAAACAAATAGCGCACGTGACCCAGTTTTAAAATATGCTATCGCCTATGTAGCGCATTCGCGCAACAGCGAGAAGCTTATTGATTGAATGCTGTACCCAAGGGTGTATTAGTTTTTAGTGGTTCATTTTTCTTTCTTATCGAGGGCATCCATCCATCTCATTTCTAAAACGTCCTTTCTGGCTAACTGCGAAAGGCATGACACTAACTTTGTTCCTGAACATGATAAAATGTAGACGAGAGCGCGAAGATGCTTCATGTGTCGTGGCTTAAGTTAGCGATGGCTTACTTAGCTGGTGCTTCTAAAGTTCTTAAATGCCAAGAGCGAGGATTGAGAAAGCTTACTTATTCCTGTAATGGGTATTCGTGAGATGTTCTCAGCCTCCATATAGACGCCTCTTTTTATTAGGGATATTATGGACCCTGTGTCTCATACATTTAGCTGTTTGCTTTGATCATCGTTTACTATGTACCGTGCAAAACTGCCAAACTTTCAAAGCCATATCATTGTTCCTCAAACTGCCATCCTAGCCGGCTAGCCGGCTATGACCTATTTTTGTTGACAGTTAAACTTACATTTACATCTGCTTAAGTCTGTTACTGTTCGTGAAGTTCTTTACTGAAAGTACTGTGGCTGTGCTTTTCTTTCCGTAAACGTTCAGTGACTTCGCTAAGCATCTTGTAGCACCTAAATTCTTTTGCCAAGTCTTGGTATTTTTTTTAATCACTACAGTCCATCGCTACTGACGAAGATCATTTCGCAGAGGTCCCGGATTTAACTGATGATGCAGTAGTAGACTTTCTTAAAATGAAGCTGAAGGAGAACCAAAGAAAGCTGACTGAATCGCAAGAAAATTGCGTCCTAAAACAAGTATCACGATGTCCCTCTGCCCTTTGCTTGAAGCTTGCTGTGGAGCAGGCAGTTCTTTGGAAGTCGTACACGGCTGTTGAGGGCGCCAGCCTCGCTTCCTCAGTGCGTGAAATGATCAACTCTGTTTTTGAAAATCTGGAACGTAAACATGGCAGAACGTTATTGCATCACACACTGGCATATATCACTGCATCAAGAAAAGGCATCAGCGAAAGTGAACTAGAAGATGTGTTATCTTGCGATGACAAAGTGTTGGATGACGTCTTCTCAACTTGGGCACCGCCCATTCGAAGGTTGCCTCCATCGCTCTTGGCCCGAATCAAGGCCGATATCGACCCCTTGCTTACTGTGCACGTTGAAAATGGCCTTCGCTTGATGACTTGGAAACACCAGCAAGTACACGATGTTGTTGTAGAGAGATATCTCTTCTCGAACGAGATAGAACTCCGCCGCTTTCACTCGGAGTTGGCAGACTATTTTATTGGTCGTTGGACACAAGGCGCAAAGAAAGAGGATACCAAAGGAAATGCAAAGGACCGCCATGTTTCTCCTCAGCCGCTTAAATTCAGCGATGATGCGTTTAACTACAGAAAACTTAGTGAACTACCTCATCATTTGCTTAAATCTGATGACTTTGAAAGGCTGAAGCAAAGTGCCCTTTGTAACTATGAATTTCTTTGGAACAAATTAAAGGCCACGTCAGTATACGACGTGTTAGACGATTTTGTTGAAGCGCTCGCTACTGTTCCGGATGAACTTGACGTGAAACTTGTTTTCGAGACGTTGCAACTGTCGATTGAAGCCTTAAACGTTTCTGCCGATCAATTGGCGTCACAACTTATTGGACGTCTCTCGTCATCTCGATCGCCCTCTCCGTTTATTGCTCGTTTGCTGCGTCAAGCGCACCATCCTTCAAACCCATCATTTGTCCCCAATATCCGTTGTTTGGCAAGACCAGGCGGCAGGCTGGTACAGTCGCGTCCTGGACTGCATGGATCTCTGGTGCTTAGCCAAGATGGGAAGAAAGCAATGAACGGAGGCGATGACCAGCTGATTAGAATATGGGACGTGAAGAGTGCGAGGACCGTGAAAACACTGGACACTGCCAGAGCAGTAGGTCACGTGGACTTCTGTCTCGATGATCAGTTGGCTGTTGCTTCTTGTCAAGGCGCGCTTCAGTTTTGGAACCTTGACGAAGGTGAAATGGTGTGGGAGATTCCCAGTACGGAAACCCCTGCTCCCATCGCAATAGCAGGAATCAGAGACACTCTGGTAACAGTTCTGGACAACGTTATTAAATTTATTAACCTCAACGATGGCACTCTAACAAGAGATTTCGTAGATCAGAAGTTCACTCATGACAAAATTGCAGGATTGGGTGATAACATTGCGCTTGCAAGCTCGCGAGCGAGCTACGCCAGACTGTATGATCTCCAAACAGAAGACATTCGTCTTGTTATTGAGATCTGTGGAGAAAACGCGGAAGATCTTGTCAGCGATGTCATTCTCACCCCATTCCATAGAGGTCAACTTTTAGTCTCTACAGAAACGTCCTGTGGTGTGAGAGTGTTTGAGTTGATATCGGGCAAGTGTCTTCACGTCCTAGGGCCAGATATACTGTACCCCACAGTGACCAAGAGTGGAAGTTACTTGCTTTGTACTAACAGCTTTAATGATGTTGCCGTCTGGAACTTGGAAACTGCTGTCAAAGAGAAACAAATGTTGAAACATCCGCCGACCACCGCCATTGTGAGAATAGCTTGTGTCGATTTGAACATGGTAGTTACCGTTTCCGATGACCTCATGGCTCGTGTGTGGGATCTTGAACCGCAAGGTGACGACGTCAACTTTGAGGATAACAAGGACAAGAACAGCATCCAACAGCTTGTGTTGATTAAAAGTAGCTTCCAGAAACAGGTTATCACCAAGTCGAAGACCCCAGGGCCTATCTGTGTATGGAATCTAAGCTCGTGTCAAGTCATTCGAACCTTGAATAACACTAACGCAGACGAGGTTTTGGTGGTAGATGAGACTCGCGCTGTCATTCGCTCCGGTACAAAACTTGCCATAATAGACCTCCAAGAAGGGAAACTCATTAAGCACATGCGATCTGATTTTCCTGCCAAGACAAATAAAATTCATCGCCATGCAAGCTCCCTGTACAAGCGTAGAGATTTGGCCCTACGTTTGGCTGAGAGTCCTAGAGCAGTATCGACGAGTTTGAAGTTTAGTGATTGTGCTTTAGTTGGCACAACGCACGTTCTTATTCTTTCTAAAGACCGTTTGTATCTTAAACTCGCCTCCCTTGAGACTGGAGAACTCGTAACAAAGCTTAAAGCTGGTCAAGACGCTGTTATCGAAACAGTCATGGTCAGTGGTAATGGCTTGGTTGCTGTGTGCTCTTGCGAGAATGCTCCTCTCATCGTGTGGGATCTAAGGGAGAAATCCAAGCGATATACGCTAGAAATAAGTGGCCATTACCCACGCCTCACAACTGCAGACATCAGTTCTAATGGACATTACCTTGTTGACGTTGTAAAACTAGACAAGGCACACAAGTCAGTGGTAACCTGGGACCTGGAGACTGGAAAAGTCAAGCACATCATCGGTCAGGGGATGAAAGTGTGGAAAGTAGCGTCCTCTTGTCTGAGCATGCGCATGGTAGTAGCGGGAACTATTGCAACGAGTGAAACGATAAGAGTGTACGACTTGGTGTCTGGTGCGTTTTATCACCAGCTGAATGGCCACACGGAACCTGTTAAAGGTGTCTGCCTGTCCAGAGATGGAAAACGAGCTCTTTCCTTTGTTCCTGTTGGTGTTCGAGATCGCACCATTCGCTTATGGGACTTGCTCACGGGTACACTTCTTGCCTCATTTACTCCAGACCTTCCAGTTTCTAACTGTATTTTGACAGATGACGGTGATCAGGTTGTCATGGTGATAAACAAGTCTCGGCCAATTGTATCTCTAACACTGTCGCATGAGGTTGGATCAAGGGAACTGTCTGTGGATGTTTCTAACCCGTATTTTAGGCACCCTACTCTACACGGGGCCGTCTTTGATATGAGCAAGGAACTTGAATGGGAGGACGAAGCGAGTGAATTTGAAATTGAGGTATGAAGTTCGTTAAGTACATTACACGTCGTGTTCTTTACAAGCATGGTATCTGGCACGGCAATTTCGTATGACTTAACAAGTAGATTCTTTTGTACGAAAAGTTCCAGCCGTTGGGTTTAAACTGGGAAAATGATGGTGCTTTGGATAGGTGTTTGTTTATGGGAGGTGGTTGCTTACGAAAGGTGGCTGCACATGAAGGAGGCTCGACCTTATGTCTTATGAGAGGACAACAAACGTGATGAAGAAAATTGGAGGGGGGGGGGGGGGGCAGATTTTCTTGTTTTTGTTCTTTTTTAAGGGACCACTTGCCACATGGTGTGATCTCCACGTTAGCTGTCTTTACTACAGTACTCAGAGAGTAAGTGAAATATCTACACGTATAGATAAGCGAACACTAACTCTTAGCAGTTTGGGTGGTCGATTGCGGAAACTTTAGACTGTATAATGAATACCTTATATCCTCTTTTAAGCCCCCCTTGGTGCCTATTTTTTTCAAGGACGTTTCAGCGGTGAAGGGGGCTTATTTAATTTAACGAAGACGGTGGTATCGGTCCTTTGTAAAGATGTAGAACGCAAAGTGAAAAAGTGTGTGAAGTTGGAGAACAAATATAGTGGAAGCTCTGGTGAGCGGACACTCTCGGGACGCGAAAAAGGTGTAAGTATTGGACCTAGCCTCTTACGGGAATGTAAAAATACAGAGTTTGTATGGGAGTTGAGAAAAACAGGGTTTTGTGAAGGCGGCCGTTAGGAGAGCTGTTCGCTTACGAGGGCGCCCGTTAGGAGAGACTTTCAGCACGCAAATAAACCATACCGGAGTGCCTTAATAATACAGACTATCATTTATCAAGAGAGAGAAGGGGGCTCGATAATTTTGTTCCCCGAAAAGGGGGGAGGGCTTATTTGAGAGGGAGGCTTGATGGCTTATAGAGGATTTACGGTATGTTATCAATTGATTTTTTTAATGTTGTTGCCTCGTTAACCTTTGCGGGGTTCATTTTAGAGTGCGGCATTGCGGGATTCGAAAAACAATGCCGCAGAAATATTATGTACGTGCGGCAATTTAATTTATAAAATAACTAAGATAGTACGCGCGCTCTGATTGGCCGAGAGGCGTGTTTGCATGAAAGTATGTAAACATGGTTGTGACGTCAAGATGTTTTGCTTTTCGCGCGCTAGTCACACAAGTACGAATTTTAAAACGTTTTTGAGTTGAAAATTCGACAAGTTTACTTTATTTACCCATTCCTTCGTCGCGTGAAACTTGTAAAGTGTTTATAAACATGCTGTGCCAATTTGTTTTCGCTTAAGCTGACATTTTAAGCGAGAAAAATCTCTATTTTGGAAAGCATATTTTTGCAAAACAAGAACTGATTACGCGAGCAAGACTTCGTGTACAGGACTTCGCGACTGGTAAGAATTTCTCTTTTAATCAGTGCAAAGAGTTTTGCGATTTTTCTCGGGAAAGTTTATTTATAAAAGCAATAGAAAACGTTTTTTTCTAGCCTGATGTGAACACGAGAGAGATTAGGAGAATTCTCGACAGTTATGCAAACCCTGGACTTAGTCTCGGGTTTGCATACCTGTCTCGAATTCTCTCAACCCTTTCTCGTGTTTATATCAGGCTATGCAAACACGGAAAACGTTTTCTATTGCTTAAGTATGTGATCTAATGATATGAAACAAAGATCGCAGTAAATACTGTCCGTTACCTAGACTTATATGAGAAAACAGGCCTATGGGTGTAGTGTGATTGGAGCTTTCTAGTCATGACTTGAGGTCATTTTGTGTGAGTAAGAGCGCTTACCATTTGTATGGAAAACCCGGAACGGTTCATCCCGGTGGAAATTTTCCGGAAAAAAAGTAATACTGTAACATTTGGAGGTATTACCTTTTTCCCCTCTTTGCTGAAACGACCGAAATTTTCTGTACCATTTGTCTGGGTTACTAGTGCCAAGCTTCATGTCGAGAGAGCGTAAAATTTACCGCTATTTTGTAATTGGTGCTAATACCAGTACCATTTGACGGAAATTTTTCACCGAAATTTCCCTAGAAATGATAAGCGCTCTAAATCAACTTCGAGAACTAATTGACCGGATATAACTAAATGCAGTTAACCAGAAATCAAATGGCAGCGTTTTTGAAAACAGCACGACGATGATAAACGCTATTAAATCCCCCTAAATTCTTAGGGAACCCTGCAGTTAGTTTTGAGGTAATTTGTAATAAACAACTTATCAGAAAGTTTATATTATTGAGATAGAGGAGGACTTCTCCTTGGGAATCTTGTTAGCTTTTATGACCAGATAATTTCATTGCCGAAAAAACGTGTAAATATAATTAACTACCTGAAACATAAACCGGTTTTATGATGACTTTACGACCAGTTAACTGGATCGTTTCAAATTTAATTTTATTAAAGAATTAGCACATGATTTAAATTTGTTACTGAAAAGGGTTTTTCAAGTAATTTTCATGGCCACTTTTATTACGTAATCGGTTTGTTTTGGTATACATTTTGGTACGGAGATGATTCTGTAAATATTTTGCTAAATGTATCGAGGTTTCAAACTTATTTGTGGCTCAAATGTCGAATTTGTAACAGTAATTTTTAGGCAGATGGTTCAATAAATTGTAACGGAGGCATTTTAAGAAACGTCTGCGTCATTTGTATTATTAATGTACCAAAGAGTGACTCGCGGCTGTCTCGTCCCCAGAGATGCGCGGTCAAGGGGAGGGAAGTCTCTCTCTTTCGTTGCCCTCCTTCCCATTCCTCCTCGCGCTCCCATTGACCACGCTTCTCTCGTATGAGACTAATAGACGACTGGGGACGAGGCAGGACTCGCGGTTTCTCTTTTGTCTCGGCGGTCCAACATTTAACTTCACGTTTTGGAGTTTGTTTGATTGTAAAAAGAGAAAATGGTTCTTTTGTGGGAGAAGCATGACATACGGACAGACTCATGACATGCACACAACGCCCCCTACTTTTGGGATTTACGGCTAATCATTCTGGCCACGTTTAGAAAGAGAATTTTTGCGTGCATCGAGAAACTCCTAAAACTATTTGTTCTTCAGCCTGTATTCTTCGTTTCTTCCTGCTAGGTCCAGAGAGAGAGGAGAGACTGAGAAACGCACGTAAAACTTGTAAACCTTTTACGATATTTTTGGCGTTTCGTAAAATGTAAATATAATGAAACAATTTTAGTGAACGGCACAAAACTTTAGCCAGTGAGAGTTCTGGCTTATTGAGCTTTCCAGACAAAGCAATACAATTCGTCTGGGCGGCTCCCCGTAACAATATATATTTTACTATACGCCAATACTCTTACAGGCCATCATTTTTGTTTGAGACTTTGTATCGATTTGTAAATGTATACGTACACAACATCGTATAAAAAAGAAGTTCTAGAAAGAACATTGCCGCTCAAGTTCTCGGCAGGTTATCAGGCCACGGATACTATACGTTCAGTCGGTATGTTCAGCAGCATTGTCACAGTCATCGTGCAGCGTGTCACTGAATCCTTCACTTTACCCGCTCTTGTTCAAACTTGTTCTCCACATGTACTCGAGCGTGGTGATGTCAACTAGTTGATTGATTGATCGATTGATTGGTTTTCGCAGAGTCAGGTAAAGGCAGTTTATTATATGGCTGAATCCGCGAGCGCGCAATTAGATGGAACGAATCATGTGTTATCACTTCTGATTGGCTACCCAAGCGGGCTCGGGAGCTCTCGTTTGCGTTTTTATCCAGCCGTTGACCTCACGCTTGGTCAACAATGCATATATACAGCATTTACACAATAATTAGTGTCAGCTTGCATCTTCCCTTTTCAACATGAATGTTCATCAGCAGACAGCAGATTCGGCAATCTACTACGTTTTGTAGCATCAATCCTTTGTTGCAATTTGGCAAGCATTTGAATGTCATGTTCCACAGAACAAGACTCCCTAGGATTCTGCGCGATTTTGCGTTGCTCCTGTAAAGTCTTCATTTTCTCCTGTACTAGTTTTTCGAGAATGCTCAGCTTCTCTTGCTCTTTTTGCGTGATAAGATGTATTTTGTCGGTGTCTGTACTGGTTTCTTCAGGAAGTGGTGTGTCGATTTCTTGAGATGGAAGGACATGAGACATTCCCTTTATCTGGTCATCCCCTGCGTTTTCTTGACCGATTTTGTTGTTTTCATTGAGTTTTAGCTTCATTCTCTGTTTTCTAATCGAAGACTCATCCTCTGCTTCGATGTCAACGTGTTCCAAACGTATCGACAAAGTTTGACTCTCTAAACCCATTACCTCAAAGATCCTTAAGTCGTCGACAACGTCTTCCACGTACGCTTCGTTAATAAGGTTTTGAAGTCTAACAAACTGGCTTTTGTCGATATAATTTCTTTGAGCCTTCAACATTACTTCCTTAGGGTCTTCTTCCTCTTCAAGTTCCTTATCCTTTTTCTCTATACCTGTCATTTCCTTGAATTTGTCCACAAATATTTTTAAAATTGCAGATTCAAAAGATTTTTCTTTTGTTCTTCCTCGATCTTCCATCAGCGTTTGCCTGTAGCCTACTATAAACACCGACCTGATGATGGTTAGGTAGAAGAAAATCAATGTTAGGCAGCAGGAGAATAAGGCCAATGCCCTCACGATTGTGTAAGACCTTGAAATATCGTCGGATTTTCTAACCATGCGAGCCATGTACGAAACGGAGGTTTGGAGTGAATTAGAGAAGTCCTTGAAATCTTCGCTGTCTGTGTTGAAAGCAAGTTTGAACATTGACGAAAATGCCATCATCAGGCAAAAGAAGACGAACAGACACGCAAGCAGCTCATGAAAACATCTTGCGATGGTCCTCAGAATGTGATTTAAACAACTTAGAAACTGGATGAAAACAGCAAACCTGACGATGGCGATGAAATTGAGGAAAGCGAAGGCACAGTCGGTCAGTTCATCGTAAAAGCCACATTGGTAGAAATCGAGGAACTGATTTGAGTTTTCCTTGAATTGGTCTGTGGCTAGTTTCTTGAAACCCTCTGTTAGTACTTTCAGAAAAATAATGACAACCCCAGTGAGAACTAAAATAAGATCCAAAACCTTAGCGAGGTCTGTAAAATACCGTAACTTGTCGTGGAATAGAGTGAGAACAACACGATAGATCATGAAAACCAGTGTAAGAGCACCAATCACCTCGCCAATAATTCTGGCGGCTGGATGTTTTCGTAAGGAGCTGTACATGCTCACAGTAAAGACTTCATGACTTTTGAATACTCCACTTATAGGCGGTATCTCAAACGTGATGGTCATGGCTGCCAACATATTAATGGCGGGATTGTACACAACAAATTCGGCGTGCACCGCTCTGGTGTATTTATCTAACCAATACGATCTCTCATGACGATCCACAATAAGCCTAGACTGTTGCGAACTTCTGTTGAAATTCAACACGTATCCACCTCCGCTGTAAGTTGAAAATGTCCCGATAACTGGTAGTATGTGATGAGCTTCGAAGGCGTTAAGGTGCTCCCAAGAAGTTTGAACGTGAGTTGACTTTGACGATAAAAAGGCGAATAACTTTCCTTTTTCTGTGTCGGTTGGTTTCTCTCTTGCATTCTTCCACCCTTGGGCATAAAACTTTGTTTCTTCGTTCATAAGCGAATGGAAGTCGTTGCATTCCGCGATGGCGTTTTTAAACAACTTGTTCACTTTACAAGTACCTTAAATGAACAACATAATTAGCGTTAACAGAGTTTGTTCTAGTGAAAGGGTGCCTGAGAAAAGCAGAGTGCAACACAATATAGTTTCTTTAAATTACTGACACTTGCATATTTCATAAGAAGCAGTTTGTGAAACTCCTGGTTAAATCCTTTACTTGCAAATAAATTTTTCGCTGTTCCGTGAAACTGTAAATTGACAATCAATCGTTACCTGTTTGTATGCGAACTTGCCGTATTCGCACCACGCCCAGAAGCAGCGACACTCTGTCGGCAATAAATGGCTCACTTTTACCACTCCCATCATGTAATACTGGGTGCAAGCCAGGTAACAAGGTCTTTCTCGTCCAGGCCCAGATGGAATCTATGGTTGTCACCTTTGAATACATAGATGTGGAATAATATTTAATCCAGTTTGAAAACTTTCACCTATTCCCATTCGTTTTACCCGTAACCACACACAGAAAAATTGTATCGTAAAGGAACAACGTTAAAAAGATGTAGAGGATCATGGGACGTTGTGACTGTACAGGGGCACCATGGGATTACGTCATTTGTTTAACCTACTATAGGGGAATTGTCATATATTTCTCACTTCGTTTGTTTGTATAATTTCAATTACAAAGGCAGGCGGCGAAGCGGCCTCTGCTATAATTGGGATTTCATTGCAACTTTCTTGCATTAACGAATGCTCACTCATGACCCGCTTCGTAAAGTTGGGAATCTATTGGGCCTTCTTATTTTGTATACTACTGCATAATGTGGTAATTAAATTTTGCGTTTCAAATAAGGTGTTGCTTTATTTTGGTGCAACAGGTAGCCCTGCAAGTGCGTATTACATAAAAAATGTGCCAGCTAAGTCGCTATTTTTTTAAAGAATTTTTTTAAATTGAGATGCAAGCTACGAGAGAGGGGCGACAGCACAAAACGAACAGCTTGCTTGCATGCAGGTATTTTTGGCATCTTGCGTGGTTGTTTTCCATTTCTCGAGCCTTAGTTTTTCCATCTCTTGGTTATGAATCACAGAACAAACTACGGGAATTGTCTCGTGCGTGAGGCAATAATGGTTGGACGCCTTTTCTTGTTTCGCTCGAAGGGCAGGCAACTAACAGCTGTAACAAACATAAGTTAAATAGGTGTTGTATCTTACCTGATTAAGGCGAACATAGGTACTGTTGTGAACCGGATCTAGAAATAATCGCCTCAAACTATCGATCATTTTGTTCGAGTCTGGATTTCTGTACTGAAAGCTTAAGATCATGACCATTGTCAGCAAAATAACGTAAACACACAAGTCTGTGAAGAGTTTAATCGTATGACGCCTTTTAAGCTCTTGAGTTCGCAGCGATTTCAAGAGCTTCTTATCAGGGGCATTGTACTGCGTCCAATCTTCGTGTCTCAGTTGTTCGTCGAACACTGCCTGGTCGGCCCCTATGAGCAGATGAGGTAAGCAATGAGAGAAACATTAATAAAATGGCCAGTTCAGAAATAATCGGGCCCCCAGGGTTAGATCTCCCTCGCGTTTAGATTTTCTCGTGCTGAACCTGTTTTCCTTTTGTACATGAATGTACACAAACAAAATTTTGCATCAAAAGGTGGATAGCGATATCCACCGTATAAATCTCTATCCAGTGGATAGCGCATTTGTTTTCCCTAAGGCTGCGTGCAACTCCCAACATTGTTGCGCCCATGTTGGGAATTGTTGCGTTCGTGTTGGCAGTGGTGTGCAAACGGATGCAACAATTCCCAACAAGTTTGGGACCTGCAGTGCATCGTGGAAAGAATACAACCCATAAGTCTTTGTAATCCATGCGTAATGAGCGTGCGTGGTCCCAGCAATGTTGCAACAGCTGTGCCAACGGATCCAACATTGTTGCGCTACGCTCACGGTGATCATGGAACAAAAGAAATGTTGGCAGTTGTTGGCTGAAAAGTTTGACCGGTTTCAAACTTTGCGCAACAACATCCAACAAAATGTAACAGGGTGTGCAAACGGACGCAACATTTAACATCCAACAATGTTGGGAGTTGTTGGCCAACATTGTCGCGTCCGTTTGCACGGGGCTTAATACTTATCCACTGGATAGAGATTTATCCCATGGATAGCGCTATCCAACGTTTCAACAACTGGGGCCAGGAAGTGTTGTAAGTCAGCCTGTTGTGGTATAAAAGCGTTTAAACTAGACTGAATGTCGTTTCTTTTGAGTGGTCTGTCACACGCCTTTTCTAGAGCTGAACTGCCACATTTTTTTGCAAAAACAAACGGTTGCTACGAAAACTGGGGGAGAATGAAATATTTCAGAGTGCACTAAAAGTCACAATGTTTCTTTTAAAACAAATTAGCTGAGAGGAAACGAGTGTTGGCTTGGGAAAATTTAAATGTTGTTAAAGCCTTTGAAGCCTTTTTAAAAATACCACTCTAACATTGGAACGTTCAAACGAAGAAAGTCGACAAGATTAATGAGATAAAAATAGAAGTAGAGATTTAGTCCATGCAAAAAAGTGTGGCCGTGGATGTTCCCAAATTAAAGTTATTTCATTGGTTAATGCTAACTTAGTCAATTTCATTGGCGTATCTGAAATGACATGTCTCGTACTTACCCATGGTGGCTGATATTTCTTCTAAATCGTCCTGACCACTGGGCGATGCGACAGCTATTGCAAAGACCAAGGAGACAATAAGCACCTTCAGTGGCTGACTGATTAGTGTGTCTTGAACAAACGAGATGGCCATGGTCGTTACCCAAAGGTTAGACTGCTCTTTCCCCCACATCATGCTGTAAAACAGTGTGAACGCGGCAGATGTAAGTGTCATCAATATACACAACGTCCAACCCACGTAAATGCACCAGTGTGGAAAACAGTGCGAATGGCTGCCTCCAGAGCCTTTGAATTTTGCACGAATTCTTGCAAAGAAACCACTAGCGCTTTGTATCTCATCTTGAGATTCATCCTGTAATTTTAAGTCAGATTTATGGTGATTTTTACTGCTATTTTGGCTTGGTTCACTTTGAAGTTCAACTTCATTGCCGAACTGACACTGGATATCGTGGAGGTCTGTTTCTTGGACCTTATTTTCTTCATTTCCCGATAAACTATCTGTATCAGTACGTAAGGAATCAGTATCATCAACCTGTTCGCGCGACCATAAAACGTTCTGTCTACAGCAATTCTCCTCCTTGGGCCGGGAAGAGTTAAATTCCTTCCTTTTGGATTTTCTAAACAAAGCCACAATCAAGAGGTTGACAGGCAGTACAACTAATGCGCTCTCGATCGCTATGATAACAGTGCGTAAATTAACTTTAATCGGTCCCATCTCCAGGTTTTTTGACGTATCACCCGGTTGAGGATCAGAACCGTAAAACATAGCAGTAACGACCATGAAGGAAAATAGAAGGGACAAGCAACAAGAAATTCTTTGAAGCCGCGTGAATTGACTTCTAGGAGGGCGATATGCTACGGAGAACCATAGATGATTGTCACATATCCCCTCGTGAATTTTTCTGTTAAACCTTTTCTTGAAGGATACCATATCTTCTTCGCTTGCGGGGCGCAGAAATAAATCAACTTTTCCGTCTTCATCCGCTACATCAAGCCAACGAGCTGGTAAAAAGATTATGATAAACACAAGTTAATATTTACGAGAGGATATGATCATCGCAGGTGTAATAGCAATTTAGGCAATCGCAAATCAACTTGGAAAAGATTTTGGGGTTTCAACTGGATTCGATCCCATGGCCCCTGCGTTAGCGTTTCAGTACTCTAACAACTGAACTATGAAGACCCATACATTGTATATCCGCAGTTCACGTCATCGTCATTTTCGTAAGATGTTAATATACTGTACCTATAACTGTGGCATTTACCTCGTTTGGTTCGGATCTAAATGGTTGATCCCATGTACTCAAACGGCTTTTTTTAATGCTCTCTTTAGCTTTCCATTTATCTTAGTTAGCCTCCAGCAATCGCGAAACTGCGTTTGATTTCATTCCCTGTCTCAATTTATTTGTACCTTTGCGGTCCAATATTTTCATGTTGTATAACCTGCGTAGCATGACGGTTTTGTTCGGGCGCGCAAACGCTAAAAAAGCTAAGCGAGGGGTGGGCGTGAACGGTAAATCCGCGAGGAAATTGGTACGGGTGCAGCAAGAAACCGTGTGGCTTCGCCTGTAATGTTTGCTACGCAGGCTGTATGTTATATTTATAACTTTGCTTTGATTTAAGGTCACATTGCACGCGCTTGTGTTCAATTTCGATGTACTGTGTATCGAAACAGACTCTTAAAGTTGTGGTTTAGATGAGCTATCACCGAGGCTTCGTGAATGAAATCATAAAATCCAGCTAAAAACGAAATTTCATATTCCTACCAGCAAGGAAGAACCATTTTTCTCCAGTCTGACAGTCTCTAAGCATAGCCCTGTTCAGGAACCAGGCTGGCGTTTTGCCACTGTTATCATGCCAAACTCTTAATCCACGGATTGCGCCAAGAGAACTCGGCAAATACAAGACGAAAACGTTCAAATCTCCTCTACGGAACAGCAGACGCCTGGTGTCAATCAAGTAACAAAGCCCACTGCTTCCACTTTTCCCAAAGATCTCACAACCTACATGGGCGGTTGTACCGGAGTTGTTGCGACTTCCGGTGACAAAGTAGATTTGGTAGCGGTAATCGCCGTTATGGTGAGATGGAACGACAGTGGTGCCAATCTGTTGAAATGTAAATGGTAGCGAATAAGGATTTTAGGCGTTTGCAGCAAGCCAGGTCTGTTAAAGCCTAAAAACCGACGCAAGTGCATGAAACCTTTATATGTCTTTAGAACTATCTCTGGGGAGGTAGCCTGTTCCAAGCGTTCAGATTGTGGGGACAGCGCAAAGAGAAATGATCGGGAAAAAGAGCGAGGGGATTCATTTCCCACTTTTTGACTCACTGTCACACTCCAATACCTGAACTACTGGAACTAGGGAGGAAAATACATCGCAGAAAATACAACCTTTCCCACGTAAACACTGGACATGAGCACATTGAACTGATGTAAAAGGTAATCTTTTAAACTCTTTTTGTCAAAGACCCCATCCACTCTTCACCAAACAGGCCTTTTCAAAAAGAACAAATAGAAAGGAGCAATTCGAATTCACCGGCTAGATGATTCCTTTTGGATGGCAACAATCATGACAAATGATGCGTTAGCTCAAATAGCTATGTCTCAAAACTTTCGTATTATCCCTGATACCTTTTTCCTTTATGGACGGCAAAAGCATTTTGTTCACTAGCCCTAATCCTCCGACCTAAGCTCCAGCAATTCTGTCTGCATGAAGCCATTAAAAAAATAGAAAGTAAGTTCGAAATTTCTTTTTCATTTCTCAAGATATGGGCTAAGGGGAAAGATTTGATACTGAAACGATAGTTTGGTTGAATCATGTTTGCCAGAAACATTATAATTCGTTTGATTTATCAGTATTGGCCTTCCAACCTGCATATAATCCACTCTGTCTCGTCCCCAGGCCCATACGGCTAACAAGGCATACACGACTAGCAAAGTCAGAATTGTTAATAGCACAACCACATTTCCAGTTTGAAAGGCTTCTTTGAAACCCGCAAATACTTTACTGAAGTCGAGAGGATTGGGCGCTACTAACAGTCCAGACCCAAACGTTGTCAAATGATTGGTAAGGCAGTGAATTTGTTTGGAACTCGTTCGAGGTCCAACCTACAAACAATGAAGAACAACAAGTTTTTGTCTTTACTTTAAAAATTTTCCTTCAATGCGTATCAATAGTAGAAAAATCGAGGAATGAGACTTTCCATAAACACGCGTGTTTGGCCATATCTTTGAATACCCTTTGGTCAATTAAAGGCTTCTTCAGAAAGTACTTTCAAACAAATTACAAACTTTACTTTGTTAATGCGTCCCCTTCTTCCCCCTCCATATAAGGGACGGATCACGCACTATAAAACATTTACCTTTATTTCCATCAATGAGTTTTAAATTTTCACGTAAGGAAAACTTCAATTTGTACTACCTGAGTTTTCCTAAACTCGTCGTTTATGCCAGATTCAATGATCGTTAGGTTTAGCAACACCCTTCGGGCATTTTCCCCACTTGTTATTTGTACTGACCAAGCTTTGTTGTTTTGGTTGCTTTTTTTGTCATTTTTCATGCATTATTTAACAATCGTATTTAAATGAAATACTCCGGGGACGGACTATTTAAAAACACTCACAGCACGTTTTTATGACTGGTTTAATGTTCTAGGGGTTGCGCTGGAGTTTTTAAGCGGTGTTTTAAACATTACATAACAATATCACTATCAGAATGAGAAACAACTAGACGGCACTTACAATGCATCCGTCTCCCATCCATGCTTCCTGTTGTTGATTCCAGTAAAGACATTTTGCTTTGTATACTCTTATGGAATATTCCATCAGAATAGTGTCATTGGAGTTCATCCCAATCTCTCCCTTTCCGCCTTCGTATAGTACACCAATGATGTAAGTAGTTTCTCGTAACTCCATATTTGACAAGAAGAGTGTGTATGCACCATACTCTTGATAGCAACCTGTGAAGTTAGTGCCTGTGCGACCTGCACTTGAAGATTGCCAGATCTGTTTTCTCCAAGAATATTTCTCCTTAGTAGGTTTCACATTCTCTCGCACGAAGATCTGAAGTTTGTGGCTACAGTTAAAAGGGGTGACTTCGATACTGACTGATTCGTCTTTCGAGGTAATTACAAGCTTGTGATACATCCACGTAACTTCTTTTCTCACACTTACATTAAACACTTGTGATTCAGGCAGGTTCACACGGACCGGTAAAAAGTATTCAATCAACTTGTTGAGATATGAAACTGTTATAGGCCTTTCGTTGCTCTTGTCCTGGTATGACAAACTCACGACAGGACTACTAATGTCTCGGGATGAGTTGTGGTATGTATAGTAGTTTTGCGTCACTGAAAATACCTGGAAAGGGAAATGCACCAAGCGAAACTAATGATGTACGGCATAACATTTTACCTATCGCAAAAATGATATTTGAAACCTTAATTTTTAAAAGTTAAGGAGATGCGAGTAGTCTCTTATTTTTCCTCTTTTACCTTTTTTTGGCAGCAAATTGCCTCGTAAGCTACAATAATGGCGGAAGAGGAAATTTGCATAATCTTAAATTAGGTCGCACGTTTATATTGATCGCTTTATTAAAATAGTGGGAGTTGGTTAATCCTGGTACATTAAGTATAAAAATTAACCTGCAAGAAAGGAACTTCTTCTCTTTAGTGACAATCCGGATTTGCTTTAGTTTGCTAGTAGAGAATAGCAGACGAAACAAAAGACGACAAAAATTGTTCCTTCTGTATTTGGCGCAAATCCTCAATTGTGTAGCAGCCTAGATCCGTTATCGTCATTATCATCATCATTAATCATCGTCATCATCACTAACAACAGCATCAACGTCATAATCGTCGTCATCATCATCATCATCATCATCAGCATCATTCGGTTGCCAAGCAGGTGACTAAAGCTACTTACCTTTTGATTGACAGATGTCAGTCCTGGCGTTCCTTTAAGGAACATGTTGCTTCCTCCCGGCAATTTGAAATTTGCGAAACCTACGCGGACTTCACCGCCAGCATCAGAAACTGTGAAACTTTTCAAGTTGACTGTGAGTTTTGGGGTGGAAAACTCTGAAGCTTCTTCAAATGAAACCTTACTTCTAAGCAGTGATGTGGTCAGAGAGTCTAGAGCGTTGGTTAAACGTTTCACCATTGCTTTACCCTACAAAAGACAGTGATTCAAATGTTCTACTGTATTGCAATCAACTTAGTGAAAAGCCAAGCAGCCAAGTTAAATACCTTTAAGACAACTCCCAGGCTTTTGAGGGAAACAAAACAAAAGGGAGTGTCGAATAGCCAGGACCATCCTGTCCAACGTAATAATATATCTTCAAGTTGTTAGCGTAACATTGCTTTCACATATCCTGGCAGCCTTTTTATATTCTATACTCCCTCGCTGTTGAATGTGGAGTACCTTTGAAAATAGCTCAAAATCGTTGAGGTAAAATTCACAATAGTATGTTACGAATTATTGAAATAAACACTACGTACTTTAGCTTGCTTCTTGTCAGTCGCACTTTGCTGTTCCACGCCCTGATTGGTGATGTTAGCTGCATTGACAGCTGCTTCCTCAGATGCGGCGCCCAGTAAGTTTCCAAGTGCACCACACGTAGTTGACACAAGAGACTCCAAAGAGCCAGACGCAGTTTCGTTTGATTCACGGTCCACAAAAGCAGCTATGCTTGTTAAAGCAGATATACTGGCCTCCTGTACAAGAAAGATAACCAAGCAGATATGTAAGTATTCTTTGAAGTATGTGTGTTGCTTTATGTTGGGGTGCTTGCTCATTCCATATATTTATTTATTGATTGGTATTTACGGCAATCTGTCAACTTCGTTCAGTTAAGGGGTTTTGCTTTGGCTGCACTGTAGATCTATACTAGTTCGGTGAATTTGTAAATGAGTAAAAACATGTGCGTTTACTGACGATTTTCATATGGCCTCGTCACAATCTGTGGCGAAGTCCTACGCGGAAGACTACCTTTATCATCGCCTATCAATAATCGGTATAAAAAAGGAAATAAATATCTTTCTCGCATAAACAGGCGTAATCATAAAGATTTGTATGCGTTAATAAACAGCATGTAAGTTCACCATTTTGCCCGTTCCCCATTTTGAACCGTGTTTACTCCCGTGCATGCGAATTGTAATAGCCAGGAACAATTGCAAAATTAGGGAGGGGGTGGGGTAAACAAGGTGTATTGAGAGCAAAGTGAAAATGGTCTTTAGACTTGTATCGACCTTGCCTTAGAGGAAGATGTCAAGCTATGTCGATCAAACTTATTTCCAAAACATTCTACTCGGTTCAGCTCGAACTGTGTAATTAATCAAGAAATTATGCCTTTTGCAGCAAACCTTCATGAGACAGACTATTTGGGAGCCAGAGTTCTTTACCTGTGCATCCAACGATATTTCACTGGTAACCTGCGTGACCTGATACAGGGACCCTGAAATAAGCTTGGCAGAATGCTGAGAGGTGGGTCTTTGGTAAGTAATTGCCAAGATCAGAGAGCTTCGCACCTTTACGTTAGAAAAGCAATAGAAAAAGAAATAAAAAGTACTGTCAAATACTTGCTTTAAAGAGTGCGGTCACATTTGTTTAGCTCCGTTTTACCGATCCGGCGGCCATATTGAATTAATGGGACTTAAGGAATATTATGGGGTGCCCACGGGGGCATGATCACGATTTGATATCCTCGCATCAGTAATAACGCGCGCTTTTCGGGCCAATTTTTCTTGAAGTTTTCCTAGAAAAAGATTGTAATGAGAAAAAAGGATTGTTGTGCCATATTTGGATGTAACAACGATCGCCTTTTTCCCGAGAAATATGCATTGAAGTTCTCTTTTTGCCCGAAAAGCGCGCGTAAATACTGAGCGAGTGCTCCCTGAGTATCCCATAATACTCCTTAAATCTAATAAATTCAATATGGCCGCCGTATCGGTAAAAAGGTCTATTAAAATTGTTCTAACGAAGGCTGCGTAAGGTTATAAGACTCCTTCTGTAAAAACATTTCGAAACTGTTCATCTATTGATTGAATGATTGATTGGGACTCTCAAAACTATGGAGAAAGAATAAACAGATTTTGGAGAAAAAGTCAGTTTAGAAATATAGTGGACTCCGAGGATGGAATTGAATGAAAGTATGATTCATATAACTTCACAGGGGACAGAGGCAGGAGACATACACTAGTCCATGGCTGTTTCCTTCGTTTTAACAAAACAGCGTCTGGTTATCTACAATATTTTAACGGTAATTCATATCTAATGGTAATGATTACGAATTTCTCTACCTTTCGTTTTTCTGCGAGGTCAACAGCTTCTCCTCCGTCGCCGCGTTTTGCTTGATGATTTAGAACCGAACAAATGCTCACAATCATTAATGCGACCTCTTGGCTATTTCCAGATTTCACTGAAGCCGCTAAGGAACTGCCTTGTCCACTTGTAAGATTTAATAGCTGACTCAGCAGCTCAGTACCCTTGACTAGGGAAGGTAAGGACTAGGAAGAAAAATAAAATAATCACATAATGAATCACAAAATTAAGACTGGCTTCCTTATGATCTTTTCAGCCATCGTAGCGATCCTAGCGGTTTGCTGGACTTATTATTATTATTATCATTATTATTATTAAAATTATTATTGTTATTATTATTAATATTATTATTAGCGATTACATAGCTACCAGCCGGGATTTAGCTGGTAAAGGGGGTGCTCGTCATTTGTGGTATTAGCATAAAGAGCCGATTATTTATCATAATGCCCAATATCCACATACAAATTCTCCACACTGATTATCTTTTACATGTCCCTAAAGAATTTAGAAAATTTGATAAAAGATCTCAGCACTTTCTCTTAGTTGATTATCCTATTAATTCTCATAACCGATTCTCTTGAAAATGTATCGTTGTTGTTGGGAGAACACTGATGTTGGTTTCTCGTGGGACTTAGGTCACAAATTGAGACTGCGAAAGAAATAATCGATATTCTACTCAATTTATTTGTTTATTTATTTTTTTTCAATTTACTGCGGCGTGCAATGCAGGTTTGTTGAAAAAACAGTCTAAAACCGGGCGAAGGAATGAAATCTGGTTAATCTGGCTGAAATACTAAATCTAATTCTAATTCTAATTTTAATTGTGTAATCTGCAGTCTCTTCTAATTGTGTAGTCTGCAATCTTAAAAATTTTCAACTTCTCAGTTGGACCAATTACGTGAATTCAAAGAAGGATTAAAAGATGATTTTGTTGAAAGGAGCAAACATATAGTTGTACGAAAAAAAAAAGTGTTTGGTACCTTAACTTGGAGATTAACGGTCGTTGCAGCGCCTAGTCTATCAAAAACACGAACAGCAATCTCTAACGTGTAATTATTGTCCTCATTTCCCAGAGGAAGTGAAAGGGAGGTATTTGCTTCTCTTCCGTAGTACAAGAGAAATTCCTCAGACTGAAGGACGTGTACGATCTCGTAATGAAAAGGTCCATCGGGATCACTCCAACCCCAACACCAGAACCAGTAGCGCGTACTGAACACGTGACCAACACGTGGTTCTACGTCACAGGTACCACCTGTGGGTCCAGCATTTGCTAGGAAAGTGTAAGCAGCTCTACCGTAATTACCATCAGGAAGCGTTCCGGTGATAACCAACTTATAATCTCTACTTCCTTGAAAGCTATATTTCTTTATCATAATGTTTGGATAAGCAGTTGATGTGGCGTTTTTCTGGCCTGGTAGTATCATATTATCACGCCGCCATGTTGTTTCTCCATTTTCGCGACCTTCCAAGACGAACAAAGACCAAGAATACATAATTTGGGTTGCACAACCTTTTCGTTTACACTCAGTTGATAAGGAGAGTTTATCTGACGGGTTCATTTTGCTTCCACAGTTAACCTCGCACCTTGAGAAAGCAAAGAGCAAGAAGAAAAGAAAAACAGACATCTTTTCCTTTGTCGCATTTATCAAAACAATTCTATTTCGCCTAATATGATCAACTTCAGCCTTGGTTCAAATCTTAGTTTCCTTTGTATTTAGCTCATTATAATCCATTACCATACCCAAAAGCAAAAAAAGAAAAGAAAATTTGAATCAAAGATAAGATTGACCTTACAGCATAGACTTCGAATTTTAAAACTGCCTCTGTAATAGGAAAGTCCGTAATCAACCAACGCAATTCAAACGAATTGAACATGGTTGAAAGGTGTCTTAATGGAAACCTCGTCTCTCTTATCGAAGACGTCGCTACCAATCAAACACCACCAAACAGATATGAAGCAGGAAGGTATCATGATATACTTTCCCGTATTTAACCCTCGGGTAGGAGCAGTCCCATATTTGGCCATAACGGGTTTGCGTTGCTGAACAGGGTATGGTTTTCAAGGTCTTCACTATTAAGCGTCTTGAACAGGGTGTCTTTTTGCACAGGGAACCTTTTAAAAGGGTGTAAAGCTTGGCGATGAGCTGTGAACAGTCTACATGGGTGACACTTTCATAATACAATTTGTTTCCAAAAAAATCTAATCGTAGTATAAAACAAATTCTTTACCATCTTTATTCTGTATGCGAAAAGAAATGAATCGGGATGATTTAAATTGAGGTTTCTTGCCTTAAACAGGGTAGCGAAATGAACGATTTTTGTCTTAAATACGGTCAGGGTTTGAAGGTCTCGGTGGCACAACTCTACCCAGATGTACCTCAGTGCTCTCCCCCGGGTACTGATCTTACCTTATGGTGAGAGTCGGAAGATTTTCAGGACCAATTTCGAGTTTCTGAGTAGCCGAACTTGTTCTTTCTCCCTTTGTTATTACCAGTACGATCACGTAGGTCTCATTCTGTACCATTTGATTTGTGGTTAATTCAAGAGAGGCCGTTTTAGAAACAAGATACTGCCCGTCTCGGTAACAGCCTTGATCGGGGCTGGTAGGCAATGCAATTAACTCTTCCGATGAAATATTAACCACACCAGTGATCGCTTCTGTTATAAGTTTCGGAAAACGTTCGGTGGTATTTCTACAAAACCAGGTGAACTCTATTCCTAGAAAACCATAAAAAAGTAAAATAACATTGGGTTTATCCGTTCACCGGTTTGGATTATATAAGACTTAATTTATATAATAAGCTTTAGGCTCGATTTCCGGTCCTCCCCGAGAAGAAAGGATCTTTTCGGAGGAGCGCGGGCTCATTTCCCGAACTTGCAAGGGATGGTAATCTATGCTGCCGGGCATGTTGGACGTTAACGTCGGTGATTTTCAGATAATCCAAGTAAATAAAAGGCTGCGACTTGCTGCGAGTGCGATATAAAAAAGAAAAACTGAAAAACGATTGAACGGATAAAGACAAATAATTTATTTTTGTCTTGTCTAAAAAAGGAGAGCTTGAAAGCACAACGAATCGTTTGAATAAAAAAAATTCAACGTTTTAATATTAATCTCGTTTTTGTTCATTTATTAAATAATTTGGTTGCCTAGTTCAAATAAGAACAATTGTTTTGTTTGGGGTAATAGCTTTTAAGTATGGGTTTGGCCCCTTTCATTGTTTAATAGTTTAGTTTTATTAATAAATGTTTCATGCAAAGGCCTGAATACCTGCAATAGTGCCTGGTCCAACATCCGGATCATATGAGCCTAGGCCATCAATGGATGGCTTAGATCTAAACCCTCTTCTAATCTCGCTTCCTCCACTGATCTTTGCAATCAACGGGGACTGGACTACCCTGATGTAACCGTCAGCAACAGTGCCGAAATCTTTTAATTCTTCTTCTGCCATTCCAACTTTTAAACGCACTTTAAACAATCCCAAAGGCAATGCCCTCCTTCTTAATTGTAACTCTCGGAGAGAAGCTTCTTTGTTTGAATTAAAATCATGAAAGTATTCGAAGGTCCCCGTCGTTGGATTATTTTGAAAGATCTCCCACTCATATTTGGATTCCTTGGATTCGGGGCAAAACATATCCACATCTGCCTCGATGGTGATACCTTCAGCTCTGAAAAAGTGTTTTGAATTGTTTGGAATGTCAGCAGCGTCCTTTAATTTTACCTTAGTTTTCCTACAAGGTCTTGAGAGAATCTCAACTTCGCAAGCTGTCGATACTTTTGAAACTGCATTGCCAAGGGTTGCATTGATGATGAAAACTCCTTGCGAGTTAAAAAACTGCTTTAATATGATATCTTTCTTAAGCTCACCCCTATATTGCACTCTTTTGGGAATATCGCCCTTTTCCAATTCAGTGCAACCGCCAACGTGTCCATAACAGTAGCTTGTGATGTTGTTTAACTCAATTAGAAGGGTCGAGTTGGTCCCAAAAGTTTTAAGAGTTGTTTGGATGATTACGATTTCTCCCATTACTTTTGGAGAAGAGCATTTCAGTAACCCACCATGTGAGACAGAGGGACGTCTTTGGACAGCGATCACTACACCAGCATCCACTTGACTCACTCGATTTTTAACAAGAACCGATGTTGTATATATTCCAGGCGTGTTAAAAGTTCGCGTTATGATTTGGTTGGTCGAATGTTCCTTAACATTATTTATTGACCAACTGTATTGTAGATTTGAACCGTTTCCAACGGTGGCTTTGAAGACAACTGGCACTCCAATTTCAAAGATATTCATTTCGCTGCCATAACCAACATAATGAGTTTCATCCTTTGAATAGGTCACGTTTAGGCTAACGTTAGATATAGGGATCTCTACATAGAGGACTTGTGTATAAAGTAATGACGGAGTGACCAAATTCTTCGCGGTTACTGTTATGTTGTATTTCCCTGCTTTCTTATAAATCTCTGAAGTTACTTTGGACAAGTGGTAGAAGTCGTGATTTTCAATATGAAGGTCTTTTCTTTCAAAACGAGCTCTGAACGTTACATTTGTACCAGCTGCTGTCACGTTTATGAGGAACGTTTTGCCAAGAATCACAGGTTTAATAGACAAAACCTGGAAGAATGTAATTTCCTTCTGAACTGTGGCATATCCCGAGGCTCTCACTTCACCCAAGCGATTTCGACAAGTGGCATTAATTTTATAAATACCCACTTCCTCAAATACGTGTTTTGCACAAATGCTAATATTGGTGAACTTATTAACACTCAAATCTGAATCTTTAAAGTACAAAAGCTCATCCTCTAGATCTTGTAAAAGTTCGTGACCATCTCCAAACTGCCAGTGGCACGAAAAATCCGACCCTTTCGTGATAGACATAGTGATGTTGACATGATCATCGACTTTAGCAATTAGTTTGGGTATAACGGCCCCTTCTAACATTATTACTGGCTTATGGACCTTTACTAGAATGCTGGTATTAAATTTGGAAACTTTGTTATCGACTGCGATGTACACCGTGTACAACCCATAATAGCTGTACGAGTGATTGGCAGAGGTTTCATGGGTTTGTACCACTTTACTGTTGTCTCCAAAGCTGACCATATATGAAGCATTTATATCAGGTCCAGAGTTCACTTCCGTAAGCCAAAGTGAAATTGTCTCATTGATCTCTATATCTCTGGCCTGATTAATGAGAACGGGCACAAACGGAGAAACCTCTCGCAGAATGGCGCATTTAATAGATGTGGAAATCCATTTTGTCACGGAATTTGAGGCAGCGACATGGACATAAGATATTCCAGGAGTTTTGTACTCGTTTTGTGTTACCAACGCATGTCCATGCGTCTCATTTTCTGACTTAACAGCCTCGAGAGCAACCTCTGAAAAGTTTGCTTTGTAGAAAACACCCGTTCCATCATTTATTTGCCATCTCACCATAAACTGTCTTCCAAACAATATAGGAGGAACTGGAATTATTGTCAGCCCCATTATAACTTTTTGGACCTGTACGGTTTCAGAAACGGATAGCTCGCTTCTTCTGTTTCTGCAAGTTACTATCGCTGTGTAAGTCGCAGGAGCTGAGTAGGTGTGTCTAAAAACAATTTCTCGTGGAAGATTGCTTGATGTTGTTTGATTCGCAGTATCTCCCAGCAGCAACAAGCACTCAAAATCTGTTCCTTGTTCAACAAGTAGTGTTATTTGAGTGGTCTCCCCAAACACTGTCGGGGTGCTATGAAGAGATACGTTGTTTAAAATGCGAACTGGTTTCGGCACTGAAATGTTGGCGTTCCCAGTTAATATGCTACTATTGCACAAGGTCCAAGCCACTACATGCAAGGAATAGTACCCTATATGGCTGTACATGTGGAAAGCCGTGTCAAGGAAACTCTCTTGAACACCGGTGCCATCACCAAAGTCGAATCGGAAGAATGGCTTAGTGACGTTTTTGTTTGTAATTGCGCTAACTGCCAGCAATGTTTCATTTGCTTCTGCCACATGCACTGGTGACGTAAGGTTGAGAGAAAGAAAAAGCAGAGGAACCACTGAAATCAAATGCAATATATTAGTCTCTTTGAATACCTTGCTGCAATAAGAAACTCCCATTGCATAAAAGCCATTGAATTAACATTGCTAAATCCCAGTCAGCTGCTTCTACTGGGTGTTCTCTTACATTCTTACAGTAATAAAACGGGGAAGATAAACGATTATTCACGATTTTAGCTGCTACGATTCCTTTAGGTAGGATAGAATTAGGTACGTTTTGTTAAGTCTATTGGAGTGGCTGACGACGTTTCTGAATTGAAAAAGAAGTCCATAGACCGGTTATAGTGTTCCACAACGTGGATTCCACAATCAAGCCACTGAAATCACGAACTCTCTTCTCGGGGTATTAACCCTAGAATGTTCGTGGTTTGTCCAATTTCCTCAACAGAGTAATTAATAATGATCTGGAAATAAATACTCGAAGCCCAATTAACTTGATCCTTCGAGAAGCAAAATAAGTGCTTTAATCTTAATGTTCATCTCTCAGTGTGGTGCAGGTAAAATCCGTCCTAAGAAATTTCCTTCGTGTCTTATGAGCAATTCTGAATTAAACAAAGATGAATGCAGGGTCAGTAACCTGGGAACGGATTATATTTTCAACATCTTCATCTTTACAAACCTTGTTTGCAAGCGTATTTTCCCTCCAAAACTTCCCTTGGTTCAAGTGCCTTGGAATAGAATTGCAAACATGCAACTTCTCCATCGAAGGAACCTAGGGAAGAAATGGCTACCGCTCCAATCCGAATTTCGTACTGTGTGGCGAGATAAAGATTCTTCCCAATAAGCCTTTTCTGGACTACCAAAGCATCATGATAAAGAGTGGCATAACCTGTCACGTGATCGTAGGAGGCGCCAACGAAATTCCATTGCCCAAGGTTAAGCACTTCAGCTCTCAACCACGTGGTTGTATCCAGGTTTCGTTTGTTAAACCGTGCCATGAGCCCTCCTTTTTCACCTACATTACCCTGGACCCACAGCTGCACACCATGGCTGGTAGCATTATAATGAACAAGGGGTCCAGGAAGGTTTCGAGTCGGGTTAATATAAAGCAAAATAGTCATTGATTGTTCGAATTGTACTTGCTTGTTTGATTCAATCTCGATGAAGGAGTTTTGATTCCCTTCTAGTCGTACTGCACCGCCGGGTTCACCTTCAATCCCGGGGACAAAGTGGGTGTTCGAGAAATGAATTTGCAAGTTTCCTTGGATAATTTCCTGGTTGGTTTTATAATACTCATTGAATGGGAGAAGCGCCGCTGGCTTTGTCGTGAAATTGCAGTATTGAAGAACTAGAATTAAAATTGAAATCATAGTCAAGTCAATACAACCTTTTTAAACCTTCACCTGGAAAAATCTTTCCTCAATACTTAAATTGTGATCATGGACCTGATTGAAATAAGGCATTTAATTCAAAACATTCTTCGCAATCTTTTGCCAAGCGTATAATCAGTAAGAACGGACAAGCCTGATGATGGTTCCTCTTTTGGCCAAGATTAAGAACTCAATAGATATAATGTATAACTTTAAGCACAAAGAAGCAAGGATGGTCGCACTTTATTATTTTTATTTGCCGTAAACCGGACACCATATGTTTATTTTGCTGGCCCCTCATGTTTGGTGAGATGAATGCAGTTCGCTGACCAACACTCCAGTGTCCTTTATCTTCCTGAACTGAATTAAAAGTGGAATTAACTTTGTATGAGAGGATTTTACACCAGACATAAAAGTGTCCGTAAGAAAAAATATCTGAGAAAAAACGTAAACAAAAAAGTGTTCGATATAATTCTACATGTTTTGTAAAGAATGGAAATGAAATCGTCCGCCCCTGTTTGGTCAAGTCTCGCAAATTTTCCCTTGCACTTTCATACCTTTTAAATTATTATCGGGTCATTTTGTACCTGTCAACGCGTAGTTTGCACATAGGCAAGCCTGCAAAGCTCGCTCGTAGCCCGAGCTAAGGCTAGTGTTAACTGGAGGATATTTTTGTCCGAATTCACAAGTGTTTCCTGATTTGTTACTTTTCGCTGATTCGGAGACACATTTCAATTAATCCGAGAGCGTTCATTCGGAAACAAAAGTTTCATTCAAAATCTCCGGGCATGCGTTCACACTGAAGCTCCGCACTAACAATTTTTTCGTCCCGAATCGGGTAAAATCTCCTCTAGTACTGTAAATGTAGACAGAGATAGAAAACTCCTCCTTTATATTACGTAATTAGAAATATACTCTGTACAGTCAGTTGACCTGGAAAAATGTCTTTTAGCGACACTCAATAACACGTTTTCCGTCAATAGTTGACGTCAGACTATCTTTGCAGTACTGAAAAGTAACCTTTGTGACTAATCGTCTTATTAATTTTTTTGGGTCACTTTTGTTCTAAATTTAAGTGTTTCATTCACCAAAGAAGTCTTTGCGAATACATTAAACAATAATGGTTTGCCTATTTTGTAAATAACGTGCAAAACAGTCGCAAAAATGTAAAGCTTGTGATTTGAAACAGTTCGAATGCTTTCAATTTACCTTGAGTTCGATGACAAACAGCTTCTCGCAGTGTCAAAATCTGCAGCAAAATCTGAAGTGAAACAATTAGTGATAAATTTGCACTATCCTTAAACCGTGTAGCACATCGATCCAAATAAAAGCATGGGATACATACCTGAAAAACAAACGCCAGTGAGAACAGGAAGCCAATGTGTTTTTCGTTCTTCCTTTCCATGTTAATCTTTGAATAGTAGATTTGGGTCAAACAAGGCTAAGTATTTGTCGGATGAGGTTATTTTTTAAAATGGCTTTTAAATTGCTGTGGCTTAACCAGCTTTAAAGTAACTATGGTTGTTTTTCTATTTTCACCGACTTATAAAACAGGTGTTATTGTGATAAAGAATATCTGCGGTTACGTCCCTTGTCAAACCGCAAAAAACACCCCATTAACAATTTATCTCTTTATCAGGTGAAGTGACGTCTAGTCGAGGTGAACACTGCTTGTCAGTCAGAGCCTTGTCAAATAAATCTTACCCCTAGCTGTGTCACGATCGCTCTTTTCTAAGCATTTCTTGAATTTTTTTTCATGAAAAAACGACCGCACTGGTCAGCGGCAGATATTTACTAGATCATCCTTAGAATTTTTTTTTTCATTTGAGAAGACTTGGTACTGTCTCCAATACAGATTTTAGGACTAATTGTACAGTCTTTTTAATGATTTAATATGTTTTTATGTTTTAAAAAAATAAAGAACTGTCATTTTTTGTACGCAGCTAGGATTACAAAAGGAGCAACAAGGGATTTGATACCTTAAGAATTCAAGTCACTGAACGTTGTTACTTCGAAAGCACTTTCTAAAGCTTAAATTTGTACTCTTTTAACACTTAATTTTAAGCACTTTATAAACTCGCAGTTGATGGTTTAGTGAATCTGAAAGTTTCAGTTAAATATGTCTCGTATGAGACATATTTAATTGAGACTAAACACATTAAAGAGAGGCAAAAAACACCAAACAGTAAACCCTATTCGTCGCAACCTTGTAGTTCTTAACCCTTGAAGTCCCAAGAGTAAGCATCATCAGTTTTCTTTTAACAATATCATTCATCATCATCAAGATAAAAGGTTATGAGAAACTAAAATAATCACCAAGGGGAGAATGTTTTGATCGTCTATTAAATTATCCCAACTATTCTTTTAGGGAAATGTTAGCAGGTCATTCTGGAGAATTTGTATGTGGATATTGGTGCTTAACCTTTAAAGTCTCACGAGTGACCAACATCAGTTTTCTCTTAACAATATCCATACATCACCAAGAGAAAAGGTTATGAGAAGTTTTGATTTAGTTATTACCTCCTCTAATGTGGCGGTTTATTTTTGCAAACAATTTTGGTGGTTTTTCGAGATTGCTCGCTTGTGAATCTTGGAAATAAAAGGACCGTGTAGTAAATTTTCCTCCTCAGATTTTGTGCCCTGTTTTGCAACATTCCTCGAGACGCCTGCAAGTCCGTTCAATCCTAATTGTATGTTGTAGGAGGCAATAATCATTTATATAATTATAACTCGTCTCAGTCATAAAGGTTTCACTAAACTTATAGGTCCCAAACTGTGGGCTGCATCTTGTAAATCTTCAACATGTGAGTTGCAGTTGAAAGCTTAAGGGCTACAATGTTTTTCGACCTTGAGACTATTATAAAGTTATTCATTTCCAAGGTCGGGAATGATTCGTAGTGAAGTATCAATTGCTCTATTACTTTATTTTATTTTCCTTTTTGTATAGGATGTCACTCATTATTTCCATTCCCCCAATAAACGCATCACCTGTTTGTTTTACCTGTCCTTGAATTGTTTTTTTAGTCACTAAAATTTAAAATTTGTCTTTTAGTCCAGCGAAAGCTTTCCTAATTGTGAAATCACAATATCTGCTACGTATTCTATATTTGTATCCCATTTTTAAGCAATGAAGTTGCAGTAAAACGGTTATAGTAAAACGGTACAATCATGTAGATGTGAAAAAATAATTTTCTTAAGAACGGTGTAATTTTTTCTAAACAATTATATACCTCGACATTTTTTTCAACAATATGAATTACTAAACATTATTGTTGGCCGATATATGATCGAACTCTGCGGGATTGTGTGTCTCTGCAATCTATTTTAGATTTCGAGTATAATAACAAATCGTTTGCCAAATACATTGTCTTATTACTGAATTGCTTTCATACATTGCATGCAAAGTTGAAAATTTGTGAACCCACTTTCACTCTTTCTTGATTCCTCTCCCTAAAATAACATGCTGTTTTTCCATCAGTCACTGAACATTTTTAATAACCAAAAGTTTAAGCTGCACTGAAATTATAAGCCAAGTTTTATTCACTGATACAAGTACACTGAAGACCATAAATGGGGATTTTAATTTGGGAAAATCTCCAATTTTAAGGGGAAAAGAGCCAAAACACCCCTTGTTTTGTCTTCTGTCTTCAAGGCCTAGTTGATAACGCAGTTGGTTTGCCTAATACGTATCCGCTGGATAGTGATTTATCCGGTGGATTGCGTGCTATCCCATGTTTGAGCAACCCGGGTTAGGTCTTTTATTTGGCATGTATGCCGGTACGGTTTGTTAAGTTTTTGCTTGTAGAGGTGGTAACATGTCATGCCTGTGCTCATAATATATAGCATTAATAAAATCCAACTAGTGGTCTATTATCAATGCTGCGTTCTGATTGGTTGAGCTACTACTAGGCTATATGTTATAGCCCACTAGTAGCGAAAAGCGCTGACTTGTTGGCGGCAAAAAAGGATTTTTTAACTAGCTAAAGTTGTTTTGTCTCGATATTTTTGACCAACTAGTTGGATTTTACTAAAACAATTATTCCTCTCGCCCTCATGGCCTCTGAGTCAATAGCCCATTCGGCCTTCGGCCTCATGGGCTATTGACTCAGAGCCCATTCGGGCTCGAGGAATAATTGTTAAATAACCTTAATCTGATACATAACTGGCAGGGGCTCAGGTACAACGTGGGGAACTTAAGCAACGAAGACGGCGACGGCGACGCCAACGAGAACGGTGAAAAAACAGTAGGTATAGATTGGCAAATCAACAACTCTGCACGTGCATCACGCTTTTTTGTACATTTTTATGCCGTAGGTGCACGACTACAAGTTGAAACTTCGTAGGTTTGCGTTTTATGGAGAACGTGAACACAAGGTAGCAATTTTCTTTTTTTTTTCTGAAATTTTATACAGTCTGTTAGAATTCAACTTCAAAAAAATTTGCCAACGTTTGACGAAGGGAGAGGGATTAAGCTCGACATAGTTTGAAATTTTTAAGTGACGTTTTCGAAGCCGTGACCGTCGTTGTTGCTTAAGCTCTCTAGTGTCAGCTTGTTTTCGCTGATCTGAAAAGAGGGTAATCGCCATCGTACTCGAGTTAATAGGGAGCTTAAGCAACTACGACGACGACCACAAAGACGACTTCAGAAAACAATAGGTCTAATGATCAAAACAACAGCTCAGCACGTGCATCATGCTTTTTAGTACATTTCTTTGACGTCCTCTGCATGACTACGACGTGAAAACTCCTAATTTGCCTTTTTGTGGAGGACGTGGACATGCCACGACGAATTTTCCTTTCTCTTTTTTAGCTTGAATAAAATCCTTAAGAATTCAACTCCAGGAAAAGTCGCCTACATTTGACATATTGAGAGGGTCCAAATAGATGCGATTATGTTTGAAAGAATGCAAATTCATTTTTTTAGCGACGTTTTCACTGCCGTCGTCGTCGTGCTTGCTTAAGGTCCCTAATGAATCGACTCAAACCCTAGCTTCATCTAATGGGCGCCCCATTCCAATAAGGGTCTGCCCTCAGAACCCAAAATAAAATATGCCATCTGAAGGCTCGTAATTCGAATCAGTACAGTATATATGTTAAAGGTCAAAATTTTTTTCCTAGGTTGATTATCTATTTCCTTTGTCTGTGGCGTAATTTATGAATAATTAGGGCTAGGAAACAAAAGAAATTGAGAATCAACCTAGGTTAAAAAATTTTAACCTGGATTTAATTTTGACCTGTAACATATACAAGGAATGCAGGCCCTTTTTGGTGACCAACGTAATGGAAACCAATCGAGTAAAAGAGCGCGTCTTTTATATGAGCTGCTTTGACCGGTTTACGAAACTGAACGCAACGATGACATAGAGGTAAGTGTTCGCTCATTTCTTTTGCCATTTGACAAATATTTGTCTGGCCGTCGCACGCAGTCAGATCTAAGATCACTTTACTCATTAAACCGTTTGATTGACAGCTACCGATTCTTTTACGAGAGTAGTCGGTATTTAGCTGGCTTTCCGAAAGCTTATTTATTCAGTTATTATGCCGCACATTGAGAAACTGGGCACTGTAAGTACATGTCGCAAAAGGCAATAGCATTCTGAGCGATGTGCTCAGAGGGTAGAAATCAGTGTTGTACAAGTACTTCAGATTTGACCTGGTTAATATTTTTTCCCTTATTTTCATGTTGTACTTAATATCAAACAGGATGGATGGGTATGTCTTTGATAAAGCCAGTTATTATAAGGACACTTTGTGATAACTATGATGAAGATCACCTTCGTCATTAGCATAGTCCACGATTGGACCTGAGGCTTCCGTTTCGTTTAAATGAAAATAAGGTAGTGTTTAAGGGCCCGGGGGCAAGTTTCTTTCAAATACACGTTTAGAGTTTGATGTTTTGAATTAATTCGGAGGGTATTTTGGTTAAAGATCAAACGGAAGTAACTTTATTCTCTCTTGATATGAGTTTTCCTCCCCCACAAAACAAAATTACAACCTTAAAACTAAAGCAAGATAACTAGCAACAGCGAGGTACAAAAAGCTTTGCTTTGAAGTAATATTAACACAAAAATTCACACGCAGAACGTCAGAGCGAAAAAACAATATTTCTTCTGGTTTGCCTTTACAGAAACCCGAACACAAACTATTAACAATTATTGGAGGAGCTTGAGCAAAATATCGTGATTTGTCAGTCGCGAGCAGATCAATTATTTTCGGCTGAGGGAAATAATTGATCTGCGAGACACTGGCACGGTGTGATAACCGAGTTCAATAATTGTTTTATCATTCGATCCCCGTGTTTGTTTTTTACCGGTAATCACAGCCGTTTTTAGGCTCGTCACGTCACGCAACCCTCCTGGGGAGGAGGGTTGCGTGACGTGACGAGCCTAAAAACGGCTGCGAAGGAGACTATATTCTCATGGATTGGAAGCGATCAGCCATTTTCACCCAAGAGCGATCGCAAGAAAGAAAACAATCGTGGTTTCATTTACGAATGAGCAGAATATTATTTGCAGCCAAACACAGATGGACGACATTATTTGTGGGCAGTTATTTGCAGGTTACATGGTGGGCTCTTGGCCAATAAAACGGAAGAAAAATTTGCATCAAACGATAACAAGTCTTTTCTGAGACAAGCAGCACTAATTTAAAATAATGCCTCTACTTTGCACTAAAAAAAAATATTCGACCACAGTGATGCGATAAGTTTACATACTTCACAGCTGCCGAATGAGCCTTTTTTTGCAATGTGGAGCTTCAGCTTGTCAGTAACCCGTTAAAACAAATCATTCCCGGCTGAGCTTTCCAGTGAAACCAGTGTTAATATAGAACTGTATCGCGGCTCTTGCAATTATTAGTTGGTAAATCAAAAAGGCAACTTGTTCAACATCAACCTGGAGATAAACTTAACTCCGCAATGCTCTCAAATCGTTCCGTCAAATTTCAAGCGAATACAGAATAGACCTGGAAAATCATATGAGTTCCACAAAACGGCAAAACTAGCCGAAGCAGTAAAGGAAATTCTCCGCTACTATTCTCAAATGGCATCACTAATATCATCGGATATAAAATTTCTCTTTTGCCTGATTTTGAGGCAGCCGTGACAATGTTGTGGAACTGAAACTGCTCGAGGCCATGTTTTGCTAATGGATAAACAGCCACTTTCTCAAAATGTGAAGCAAGGTCTTGCTGGTGGCGGATTCATATGGAAATTATGCGGTTTTGGCAAGGTATTTACAACACACGAAGACGTCTCCGGTCGTCGCTTCTCTCCACAAAGAGACGACCGAATTCAGATGACTTTGCTCACCGTGTCTAAGGCAGCCAGGTGCTCTAGTTTAGTCCGCTGACCTATTTTACGCATACTCTTACATCTTGCGCACAAGCTGTATGCGAAAGACGAGTTTTTAACAAGTATATGAGGTGCAACATGGCTTTATTCAAGGTAGATCGTGTGTTACACAACTCCTGTGTGTACCTCACGACCTTGGAGCATTGCTCGATGCTGGTGAAGAGCTTGATGTTGTGTACTTGGATTTTAGTATTAAAAGCTTTCGACTCTGTCCTTCATCGTAGACCTGTTGCACAAGTTGTCCTTATTCAATACTGGGTATGCTTTGCACTCGCAGTTCAAAGACTACCTCACATCAAGGTCCCAATGTGTACATGTCGATGGTGTGCTCTCCTCGTGGTCCCAGGTGATTTCTAGTGTCCCACAAGGCAGTTTGTTGGGTCCCTTCCTCTTCCTACTCTACATCAATGATGTACTCGAAGTTGTAACAGTAAACCTACCAGCGCCCTTTTTGCTGGAGATCACACGTGAAAATTTAGCATCGTCAGGTTATCTGACTGCGAAACTTTGCAATCTGATTTGAACTGTCTACATGATTGGGCTGTCTTCTGAGGCTTATCCGTTAATGTTAGAAAATATGAAGTTTTAAGAGTGTCTAGAAACTGTCTAGTACCATCCCATCTCTTGCTGACCTACCCTACACTATTGGTGGCAATTCACTTACTGTGACGGGTCATAGCTAGTAGCAATCTCACGTGTAGTTGTATGTCTCTTTAGTTGTACTAAAGCCAATAGAATGCTTGGGTTCCTTCGGGGACATTGTGCTTCTCATGGTTTAGTGCCTGATCGCAAGAGATTACTGTATTTCACTTTTGTGCGCGCTCATTTAGGGTATGCAAGTGAAGTCTGGGCTTCTCAATCCTGCATTTCTTATCTCAAAATTGTCGAAAGTGTTCAGCGACGCGCAACTAGATTTGTTCTTAATTGCTGTTCCCGATGTTAATCAAGTCTACGCTTATATCCTTAAATCCTTTGCCATTACCTTACTGGTTTGAAAGTCGCAACTTAATCTTCTTTTTCAAATGCATAAATGGCCCGTATAACTTTCCCCATTAGTTCTTACTTCGCCTTTAACACAGGGCGTACTAAAGCTCTGCTAATCTTTCATTGCGTCCTTTGTATCCCTTTCGCACTTATTTGTTTAGGGATTCTTGTGCTAACCAGGATGTTCTTCCAAATTGTTTATAATGTCAGGTCTTCGTTTCCAGGACGCTTTTTTCAGAAATAGGGATAAGAAATCTGACAAAATAATGTTCAATGTTGCGCTGCCGTAGGATAAAGTACAGTTGAACCTCTCCACAACCGCCATCTTGGTGACAGAAGAAAGTGGCCGTTGTAGAGAGGTAGCCGTTGTAAAGAGGTTTTAACATGAGTAAGTGTATTGACTGTCCGCAAAAAAAGTTGTCCGTTATAGAGAGGTGGCCATTGTGGAGAAGTGGCCGTCAGTGGAGATTTGACTGTATAAAATGATTCGCGTGGCCATAGTTTAGAGTTGTATCGACAGGTGGCAAGTGAAATAATTAGTGAATCAATCGGCAAAGTAAGGTTCCAGCCTTTATTCAGGGGGCAATTGTCCTGTTTTATAAAGGACACATTTCACACCACCTGCATAGTGAAAACATTGCTTGCCTCGCACAACGATTATTGTTTTCCAAACTGGCAATTAAGGTACCAAAGTACTACGGCTAATCGGTCTCAAACTATAAATTAAGACGGAATCCACCAGGACATTGAGAATAACAGATTTGAATAATTTAGAGCATATTGTATTCTTTCTTACATTTTCAAGGGCTAAAGATGCAATATATCATCTGTAGTAACACCAAAAAACATTTCTCATGGGAGGCAGAGAAAATGAATGTCAAATTTTTCAGAGTTATATGTGCTACACATGAATTTTTCAGAATTGAACCTGTGTAATCACAATTCTTGTGAAATTTGACATTCACTTTCTCGGACTTCCTTGAGAAGTTTTCTTTGGTGTTACTACAGATGATTTATTACATTTTAAGCCCTTGAAAAAGGTTAAAAAGAATGCAATATTCGTTAAATTATTCTGGTAAAAGGTTTTTGTCCACTGAAAATTAAAATTACTCAATTTCCTGGTGGATTCCGTCTTAATATATTGCTAGGCTACGAAACAACAACTCTTCCTTAGAAGTTCCTCACGCGCAAACCGCGTTGATGAACTGCAATTGAGGCGTCGTGAAAACATGATTTGGTCAATATTTTTGTGCCATTTTGTTACCACAATTGTTGCAAACGAAGATAATTCTAGATCTGCCACGTTCATCATTAGACAAAATAAGCGCTTAGCAAGCCAAGCAGTGTTGAAAATTCATTCGTCAAGTCTCGTGTCGTGTAGCCAGGTATGTTTGAGGCACGCGTGGTGCACCTCTACGAACTTCGAGGAGTTTTTTGGCGAGAAGAGTAAAGGCAGTTGAGAACTGAACAAGCACGAGTTGTCTAACATGCAACATGACTCCAAGCTCACGGATCAAGCAGGGAATACGTTTACAATGATTCTTGAGGTAGGAGAAAAAGTTTCTTTCAAATCTGACAAGAATACGGTTATTTAAATTAATTATTTTGTATTTCATTTTGTAGAAAGAGAGATAAAACAGCATGTTTTGGTATGATTTTCAAATTGTTTTTCGGAAATACAATATCGCCGGAGTGATACCAAATGAGTACGATGTTTATCTACATTGTCTAGTTCAAATAGGCGTTTAGAAAGTTCGTAAATTATTAGAATATCCCTTTGATGTGTATTTCATCAGTTTAGGATGTCTGAGTACTATAGTTGAAACCAAGAAAAGAGAGAAAGAAGGCATCAAGTAGTAGTTAGAAATTTTGTTTGTTTTTATAGATTTTTTTAGCAAACCCGGCTAATAAATTCACCTGTACGCCAAGCGATGAAAAGCCGCCTACACATCACCAGATGTTTTTCCCCTATGCTAAGGCGAAGCCCTGGCGAAATTTATCTAGCCAAAGCATATGACAGGCTGTCAACTTGCCAACATTTCACGAATTGAGGGAGGTGGAATAAGCTCGATATGGTTTGAAGCAGCGCGAATTCACCTTTTTTAAAGTGCCGTTTTCGAAACCGTCGTTGTTGCTCTAGTGTCAGCTTGTCTTCGCTTTTCGGAAAAGAGGGTAATCGCCATGGTAGTCGCATTGATGGATCCAATCTTTCTTTTCTTTCTGAACCTTTTGTAAATTCGTAGTACCTACAACCAACTACTGAGCAGGAAATAATTGAAATTTGTACTAGTTTTCGTGCAGGAACTGCTGAAGGCTATGACCAAATTACTTTGAACGTAATTAAAGAAATAATAAATTTAATCGTTCAGCCATTAACGTACATACATAACGTATTTATCTTTAAGTTCTGGTACCGTTCCCGATCAAATGAAGATAGCCCGAGTTGTTCCTCTATTGATTTCTCTCGGTTTACCAGAGAAATCAATAGAAAGGATTGTTTATAATCGTTTGATCAATTTCTTGAATAAATCTAACATCCTTTGTAATAATCAATGTGGCTTTAGGAAAAATCACTCTTCTGCTGATGCGTTAATTAAATTCAGGTTATATGACAAACGTTCAGTTGCCATTGATCAAGGAAAAGTTACTTTGGTCTATTTATTGACCTATCCAAGGCCTGCGACACTGTGAACCATCATGATATTTCGTCACGAACCGTTAAAATCTCTTGATGTGTTTACTTCTAAACTAAAGTCATTTTTCTTGGTATAAGCACACTTTACTTTTCTTAATGCTTGTGTGTAGTATTTCGCTTCTTGCCCTTTTTTTCTAGTATATTCTTGCGTTATTTTTTTTCTCACTTTTTCTTTTTCCATTTGCACGTTCATCCTTGTCTATTTTCATCCTATATAATGATTACTCTCCATGTTATAAAGAAATTGTATGTGCTTAGTTAAATTGTCTTGCGGATACCAGTATTTTATAAATTAATTAGGTAATATATTTTTAAAGGTGGTCCTACTGATAAGCCTTATTGGCTTTCTTGGGCTCCCTTGCCTCATCTTTTTTTTAATCTTATGTATATGTTCAACTTATATAGCAAAATGATAATAAACTGAAAAAACATTTTTTTAAAAAAATAAACAGTACAGCATATACAAGAAATGCAGGCCCTTTTTGGTATCTGCTCAGGGGGTACAAATGCCTGTTGTACAAGTACCTCAGATTTGACCTGAATTAAATTTTTTTTTCTTATTTTCATGTGGTATACCGAGTGGTAGCAAGTCGATAAACGCGCCATCCATTAGTGGTGATGTCATTTCTATCACACACGTGTGATATCATTTTTGACAAATCAGCTCACAGTATTATCGCGCGCTGTCTAGCACTTGTAGTTTTCGCTGTTTGGTCTTTTCGCGAGTCGAAGTTAAGTTCTACGTTTAGAGCTTGATGTTTTAAATTAACTCGGAGGGTATTTTGGTAAAAGATCAAAGGGAAGTAACTTTATTCCCTCTTGACCGAGCAAGGTTTTTTCTTTTCATTGGCTACTTTGCTTGATCTGAATAAGATAATGAAATTGTTAAAATTAGGGGAATACTATATTTAAAAGAAGAGAACTTTGATTCAAGTGTTAGTTGCAAAAAATACTGATTATATATATTTTATTTTATAAAGGTTAAAAAAGTGATGCATATAGTCTAAAGAGTTATAAAGGAGTAAAAACCTAGATCTTTCAATTTATTTCTTTTATTGACACTGTCAGGGACATATGCTTTCCTCTAGTACACATTTGTTCGTTAAAAAAAAATCTTGTTTGTGAGGCTGCACTTTGTTTGATTCAGGATCAATCAATCTTTTCTGAAGAGAAATGAAAAGTAAAGTATGTTAACATGTCAGATACTTCAACACTGCCTTAGCCAACAACTAAGAAGAAACTGAACTTCATATCAAAAACCAAAGTGAAAACTACTTCACTGTGAAACAGTGACAACCCGTTCAAATATACATCACATCAAATTCATACTAAGTGCAAAATGTAGACCTGATGAGAAGTTTATAGGAACTGATAGAAACAAACGATAATTACGATGAAACTATAATGTTTGAATGAGATCTGTGAGTGTTCTCTCATAATTCTGACAGAAGATCAAAATTGGAAACTGCAAAGTAACAAGGACTTCGTTGTGGATAATCCCAAGCCGCATTTATTAGCAAAATAATCCAAACTTCGATCCTTCAATTATAAAATTGCAAGCCTAAATGTACACTCAGCTGTACACATTGTAAACACAATATTTTTTTACAAATCAAATGTTGCTGGACCTATCGAACTTAAGCTCCAAGACGGTCTTAGCGCTTTAATGAAAACACTCTCACATTTTCTCATTCGACAGTTCGGATAAAACTCAAATTCTGCAACATACAAAGCTGTAATAATGTACAACAACTATGAAATGTGAATCGATGGACAATGTTGCGCTGCCGTAGGATAAAGTACAGTTGAACCTCTCCACAACTGTCACCTTGGTGACAGAAGAAAGTGGCCATTGTAGAGAGGTGGCCGTTGTAAAGAGGTTTTAACATGAGTAAGTGTATTGACTGTCCGCAAAAAAAGTTGTCCGTTATAGAGAGGTGGGCATTGTGAAGAAGTAACCGTTAGTGGAGATTTGACTGTATAAAATGATTCGCGTGGCCATAGTTTAGAGTTAAATCGACTGGTTGCAAGTGAAAGAATTAGTAATTCAATCAACAAAGTTATGTTCCCGCCTTAATTAATGTGAGCAATCGTCGTGTTTCAAAAAGGGCACCTATCATACCACCTGCATAGTGAAAACATTGCTTACCTTGATGAGCAACGAATATTGTTTTCCAAACTAGCAATTAAGGTACCAAAGTACCACGGCCATCAGTCTTTAGCCAGGGCTAAATGCAAAGCTCCCATTAATAAATTTATAATTTAAACCAAACAATAAACTTGTAATCCACAAATCAGTTAACTTGAGGGCACATTCATGTGACTTAATTTGCGGGAAAGGCTAAGTGATTTCAGAGTGAAACATCTTACATCGAGTTGATTGCCTTATATGTACACCCCAAAAATAGCAATCATCTTCGATCACATTCAAGAGGCCATGATGCTTCTTGATCACAGTAGATTAGGCCTGAAAAACAAATTCTTGGAAAAAAAAAATCAGGCCGAATTTCTTGCGTTCCACAAGTTTACGTTACAAATCTTGCCAAAAAATCTGGGGGTGTGTAAACCAACCTTTTATACTCTTTATACATCACATCTGAGGTGAAACAGTAGTATTTATCATACGGACCTCGGACAGAATACAGTATTTCACAAATTTTCAAGACAAATTACACTCAGTCAATGGTCAGGACGATCAATCGTGGACTTTTAGCGAAAACGTTCAAAAAATTCCAAAGCAACCTATACGGCCAGTCGGTTCTCGCAGTTTTGACAAACTTGCAGTGCGAGCTGTTTTTGAGTGTTTGAATTGAACGTCAATCAGCCTGGTGTTCATGAACGACTGAAAACAAACGGCACTGTCATGAAAATTGCACGATCAGAGAGACTACTAACAATCAATAAAAGAAATATAATTCGGTGAAACATTTTCAGAGATAACAATTCTCATTCACGAGGACAAGTATTAAAGTGTCTATAAAAAGGCTGGGTCTTTAAGCTTAAAGCTTAAGTTCAGTTAAGTTTTAATTAAGCCGGCTTCCCGGTGTTTTCTTTTTCCAAAGATGAACTCTAGGCAAGCGCTATTGATCAGAAAATGTAAATACGCGCTATATAAATTGGTAAATTATTATTATTATTATTAAGAAAATCGCTCAAAGTTTTCTTTCTACAGCCAAATTTATGACTAAATATTCTTCGGAACGCTTTCTTTCTATTTGCGGTGAGAAAATATATCCAAAGGCTTTTTAAAGTTCTGTAAACTTATATCAAACCTGATACTAGGTCAGATCATTGTTTCAAATCTTACAAAGGTGAATAAACTTGGTGCATAAACTGTGCTCGACTTCATCAAATTAGATATATATATCAAATACAATAATTATTCAAGCTTACCATTCGAGATGCAGCTCCTGAAAGCTATAAAGTAAGGGCAGGATCGCTTGAGACTTTTAAGCCCTCTTACGCGTCAAGCGAGGTGAAAAACGAAAACAATGCCATATCATCTGAAATCGGATTTCCGACTTTGACAAGCGACGCATTTCTCAACCAAAAACCCAATAAATAAACCAGCCATGAATGACAGAAGACTCTTGATAGCAGCTGTATTTTATTTTGTACATCCAATGGAAAAAGACAGTTTAAAACATCATGAGTTGACATAAAACTCTGTCAGCTTCAGCTGTCAAAGTAAACAAGTGTCAAGATGCTGCATACATTTTCTGCATGAAGGTATAAAATTGGACGTAGAGCGTGACCAACGCGTGCCCATGGTTAGAAAAGTCTTCCCTCCTGTATTTTTAAATAACTGGCTGAAATTTCGCGTCCGAGGTCAGTTTGAAATCAACATCTTAATAGTGCGGGGCCATAGTGACATAAACACGACATATTTCAAATGAATTTTTTAAAAAATAAACTTGAGCCTGCGATCATTTGAAAAGTGGTACTTTGTCAGAGGATAACTTCAAAAAATACTCGACCTCGATAGGTCGACACCTGAGTCCCCAATACGGTCAGATGACACTGGTCAACGGACACCCCGCTTTGACAGCTGTCAATTGATCACAACATTTAATTATTACATTGCTATGCTACGAATCAACAACTCTTCCTTAGAAGTTCCTCACGCCCAAACCGCGTTGATGAACTGCAATTCAGGCGCCGTGAAAAAATGATTTGGTCACTCTTTTTGTGTTTTTTTGTTACCACAATTGTTGCAAACGAAGAGAATTCTAGATCTGCCAGCTTCATCATTTGGCAAAATAAGCGCTTAGCAAGCGAAGCAGTGTTAAAAATTCATCCGTCAAGTCTCGTGTCGTGTAGCCAGGCATGTTTGAGGCACTCGTGGTGTACCTCTACGAATTTCAAAGAGTCCTTTGATGAGAACAGTAAAGGCAGTTGTGAACTAAATAAGCTCGAGTTGTCTACAATACAACATGACGCCAAGCTCACGGATCAAGCAGGGAATACGTTTACAATGATTCTTGAGGTAGGGGAAAACGTTTCTTTCAAATCTGACCTGAGTAAGTTTATTTTGATTACAGTCCGACCTATATTAAGCGGCCACCCTCGGGACTTTGAAAAGTGGCCGCTTATGAATGGCTTAGGAATGGCAGTAAACATGATTTTATTAACTCTATATAGCAAAATGCTTTTAAAAAGTGAACATATATGAACACAAATCCAAAATTCATTGTAACAAAACGTCAGGTACATTTCCAGCCCATTCATAGTAACAAACCGCGGGTCAGCTTTATCTATTGTTAGCTATTGTTATGTTTGTATAGCGCCGGATGTGAAAAGTTTGCACGTGTACGCGGCTTGTGACTTGTTATAGTGGAAATTTAAAAATTGCAGCTCTTGTTTTCTTGTTGTTATCAGTTGTCACCTTATATCATCTGTCACCATTTCGCTAGGTAAAAAACCATGTAAATAATAGACTTGAGACAGCAAAAAGGTGGCCGCGGCCGCTTAATAGAGGTGGCCGTTAAATAGAGGTATCAAATACAGCAGTTTACTGACAAATAAATCGGGACTTTGGAAAGTGACCGCTTAATGGAGGGTGGCCGCTTAATAGGTGGCCTCTTAATAGAGGTCGGACTGTATTTTTTTCCATTTTTTCATTTTGTAGAAAGATAGGTAAAACAGCATGTTTTGGTGTTATTTTCAAATTGTTATTCAGAAATACAATATCGACTGATGACACCGAATGAATACGATGTTTATCTATATTGTCTTATTCAAAAAGGAGTTTAGAAAGTTCGGAAATTACTAGAAATATTACTTTGGTGTGTATTTAATCAGTTTACGATTTCTGAGTACTATATTGAAACTAAGTAAAGAGAGAAATAAGGCATCAAGTAGTAGTTAGAAATTTTGTTTGTTTTTATAGCTCTTTACATCAATAATAAATTCACTCGTATGCCAAGTGAAGAAAACCCGCCTACAACCGCACCAGAAGTTTTTTACCCTTATACTAGGACCAAGCCCTGGCGAAATTTATTTAAGGAGAAACATACAGCACAAATCCAACCTAAAAATAAAAAGTTAGGAAACCTGTAATTAAAAAAGAAACATCCTTGCAGTTAACACGCAAACGTTTTTTCAAGGCGTTTTTCACCCTTTCACTGCCAAATTTAACCAAAAAGAAAATTTCCACCAAATTTCCAAATTCATTTTGTGAAAAACAAATAGCACGATGTGTAAGGACAGGCAGAAAGCTTTCATTTGAATGGTCACATCATAGGATTTCGCCCGCAGACTCAAAAGTTAGAACTACATACTAAACAAATAGCACCATGTGTAAGGACAGGCAGAGAGCTTTCATTTGAATGGTCACATCATAGGATTTCCCCCGCATTACTCAAAGTCTGTTTTAACAGTTGTCGAGAATTGTAATAACCAAGCTATCTAATTTGTAATAACACGTTGTCGTAATTTGTAATAAGCCTAGCTGTCGTGAATTGTAATAACATGCACATTGTCGTATTTGTAACACTCCTTAATGTCAGTTACAAGGGCGTAATATCTACTGAAATTTTCTTGTCAATCAAAAACATTTAAGCTATTATGTAGCCAGCATTATGGGAACAACTAAATCATCTCACCGACCACCTGATAAACTACTCGAAACAGTCAACCAACCAACTTACTGCGAGCAACTGCGCATGCCTGTTACTTCCACCACATATTGATCATAGGGGCCATTAGAAATATTGTAGGGGTGGAGTAGGGGTGGGGGGAGGGGTCGGGGTTAGAGACAGTTCGAACCACATAAATAGCGCACCAATTGACTTCAGCGAGACTAATTTGAAATGTTTGTCTCACTTTTACCATTTTTTTTATTTTCATGAGAAAAGTTGCGACAAACAAGAAATCAACTAGCGCGAAAGAGTACGCAATAAAGTATTTCTTCAACACATTTATTATGTTACTGATGACGTCATTCTACAAAGAAACTTATGAATTATCTGTAATCAACACGAAAAAGTCCCTATGCTCTGGTGTTCCGCAGTCCCCGTGGTAACTAAATTGAAACAAGACTAGAGAATATAGCCAAGAATAAGGCGCCACTGTGATATGCTGCTCATTGCTCACTAAATTCCTTGGGTAGAAAAAAAGGAAAACGAAACTTGAAAACGAGATGGATTACAGTGTAACCTTTTGCATCATCGTAAACTTTGCTTAGACTTTGGCTGGAATAAATTCGATGGACTGAACTGTTAGAGCTATAAGTGCAAAGACGTGTAAGAGTGTGTCCGGTCGTCCTGTGTATCATTTGTGTCTTTTGCGCGACGCAATAATAGCTGCAGTTTAATTCGGATTGTTCGAGAAGGTAAACACGACGCTGATTTATTCATCGCGAAAAGATACACCCAGTTAGTGAACTTTATTACTGAACTCGTACCTCAAAAAGTCAACAAAAAGAAGTAAACTGCTAGCATAGTGTTAAAAATGTTATGTGAAAAAGAAACTCTTGTCACCCTGTCACGGTTGAGTGGCTAGGACATTTCCGAGTTTCCCTTTTCTCTGTTTTAAAGCAAGGCTAAGTGCAAAGCAAGTGATATGAAAATGAGTTTTTATTTTGAGGAAGATGAAAGTTATTATCGCAAAAAGGTTTTGCCATTAACCTCGTTTTGAACGTTGCGGTTTTTGGAACTTGGAAGTGGCGTATTGAGCAATGAGTTCATGATGAGCTGTATTGTGGGATTCTTGTCGAAAAGAACAATCCTGGTTATCTAAAGATGGAGTTCTTGGTGAATTATTGTTAGTTTTCAAGACTTATTACAAAACACGACAATGTGTCATTACAATTCACGACAGCTCCGCTTATTACAGTTAACGACAACGTGTTATTACAATTCTCGACAACCGTTATTACAACTTACGACGACTGTTATTGCAATTTACGACAGGTATTACAATTCACGACAGCAAGAGTCACTTTACAAAACTCCACCAAGCACTCTTGCCGTGAAAGGGTCAAGAACATGTTAGACTAAAATTTGTCATTTACGCTTCTTCTATAGAAGAACCTTTTTTAGCCCAAAATTTGAAACCGGTTTCGTTATTTCCTAAAACCTATATATTTATAAAAAAAACTCTGCATACTTGGGCAAATAAGATAAGTCAACATGAAGGATCTACTTTGGTGACAAAGGTGCCTTATTACTCTGACTAACTGCAATTGTGAATGGTATATAGGTTTTATCTAAAGAATGAGCTGAATACCACTAAATACTCTTAGCTACAATACATTCTTTTTCTTCAGAAAATAAGAACCCATTTCAGAACCTGTCATTTTGAATAAATTTCATTTGTACTAATCACCATGTAAGAACCTAGTCGCGGGTTTTTACTATAACCAGTTGCAGGTTATTGTTTGTTTAACGAAGACAGGGAAACTGCTCATACAAGTAAATTTATTGCCATGGATCGAGTGGAGAAGAAATGTAATCTTGTTTCGTTTTTCTTCTGTATTAGAGAATATTCAGAGATATTAGAGGTATTCAGAGATATCCAGGTTATCTACTTTCATAAAAACCGAATTCGCAATTTATAATTTGCATCCTGTTTTGCTACTGGCTTCGTTTACTTTATAAATACTGCATCCTCGTTGAATTTCATTTAAAATTACTTGGTAATTTTACTTGTTTGCAGTGTTATTAAGTTTTATGATTAGTATTGCTTTAGGAAATTGGAAAAGAAAGCTGCTTAAATATTAGTTTCTTGAACTTTCCTTTTCTGACAAAGTTACTGTAAGCGCAATTTAAAATGAGAAAATTATTAACATTGAGCTCAATAATTTAATTTGATAGTAATTAAAAAGTTGTCGGCTGCTTTACTATCCTTTGTAAGATCTTATACTTAACCATGACCATATCCAGTGCACGTAATTTTAGTTGAAAGACTTGCTTAAAACCTTATTTGCAGGCACGTATAATGTGCAATTTAAATTACCTCGAAATTACCAGAATTATCTCTGCGAATCACCTCGCACCAAGAGTTGTGAATTACCTCGGATTATCCTTCGTCGAATTACAGAACCATAATGAGTTAACCAAGTCAACCAAGAGTTTGCTTTGAGTATCAACCTTGTGAAGAAACAAACGTATTTGAAGAGTTCCAGTTCTGTTGCGGTGATTTCTACTTCGCCTCTACATACAAGTTACTAACGACCCTAGTACCTCCAGCATAGTTTGTGACGTTTGGCCAAGCAGTTAGGCAATGAAGTGTTCTACCGAGCTCAAGTCCCGTTCTCCATCCGTCAATTTTTGGAATTACCCCGTCGTTTATCCGTCAATTTATCCAGCGCAAAGCCCAAATTACAACGCCGGCGAAATCCCAACAAGGTGCTGCTCTCAAACTAAAATAATTCCAAGCTGTAACCTTCTCTTCCAGGTAGCCTGCAGAAGCTATCCCTGCAAAAATAACGGAACTTGTCAATCAGGATTTACTGAGAAAGCCGGTTATCGATGTTTGTGTCCCACCGGATGGATGGGTACAAACTGTGAAGATGGTAAGAAAACATGGCTTACTCATAGCCCAGCTGTTTTACTTAACAAACCCATTGTTACTAACTTATACCCATTTTTAAATGTGGATTTGAAAATGACCCCTCAAATTATCGTGAGATCTGTTTCTACTTGTCTTGGTAAAAATTTTTGTTCAATTCTTAAGCAAAGACTCCTCGAACACGTAACATTCTTCATAAACCTCAAACTGGCTTTTCAGTAAATAATGGAACAGCAGACCATAAGTTTTTACATTATGAACATTGGTAGATAAATATGTCACAAAATGTCACCACACGAAAGTATAGGCATGTTTTGTGGACTTAAGAAAAGCCTGTCTGGCTTTATGGACTTTTGAATGACTAGTTTATTTCAAATAAGCAAGGAATTACTTTTTTATTTTATTTTATTTTATGTTATGTTACGTTATCTTAACAGTTAATTCATAACGAATCAATACTTACCTGTTATAAATAGCTTTTGCTATACTGTATTTGTTATAGTCGTGCAATTAAAGCTTGCTGTTGTTTCACATAAAAATACTTCTGTTGGTCCCCTTTAAGCGCGTTAATTGAACGAAAGAAGTTTCCGATTAAATGGAAAACGATCCTTCTTAAGAAACACCGAGAAACACCGGCGCACGGGTTTCTTTGGAGTATGGTCGTTTCTTGATCCTTTTTGCATAATTTTATATGACTACTATCCGTTTCATTTTCGTTCAAGGACGTCTCTTTTAGTAGAAAATGAAATAAATCTTATCTGGTTTGAGCACATTTTTATGGACTGACAAGATTTTGTGTGAAAGAAAGAAGCCCCGTGCATGTTACAGCGTGCTGTTGTTCTTAATAATAAGTTGGGCTTAAAAAAGGGGCCAACAATTGAACTTTGCTTGTTAGCCATCGATTTCGCCGTACTCATTACTGGTATCTCGTTACATACTTTCCACATAAACATTTTAATGGATCGGGTTTCAATCGTACGTTAAATCTATCTCACCCTAGATATTGACGAATGCGATGAAAATATTCACCAGTGTAACAAGAACGCAGTTTGTAATAACACAAAGGGATCTTACAGTTGCACCTGCAATACTGGTTTCCATGGAGACGGATACAACTGCACAGGTATCCCAGTATTTTGTTGGTCCTTAGTTGTTTTAAACAGTGACATCAAGTTGAATAGCACCGCACTTTCATATCTCATTTATTTTATTCGAATGTGTCGCATTCACCAGTTTGTAGAAATGGTAAACTTTGTTTTACAACTCGTACACGAGTTGCACCACTTGAATCTCACTTTCTCGACTTGACTTACAAGCAGTGATCATGACTATTGGACATATCTGAATCTGCAAGAAAGACAACAAGAATAATAATGATAATACTAATGGTTATACAACACAATGATTTGCATGAAGTAACAGCTCGCATTATTGATGCTAATTGAGTTGATTGTTGAAAACCAGGCACCAAAATGAAAACTGTCTAGGAATCAACAAAGGCTCTTAAAAAAAACTTGGTTAACAAGAGGAACCGTAAGGTTAAAGCTATTAAATCTAAGCACACCATGTATAAAACCCATTTTCTATCTAATGATCCAGCCAAAATAGCTGAATTCAAAAAATATTCAAATAAGCTTAACCAGCTTAAGAATATTAGTAAAAAACATATTTCTGCAGGCACTTTGGTATGTGTAAAAGTAATTTAAAAGCTACTTGGAAACTTATTGGCACACTGATAAAAAGAAAGACAAAAAGCCAGACTACTCCTCTAAGAATAGCTAGAAATAACAAGATATATACCAATAATGATGATATTGCAGATCAGTTTAATAAACATTTTATTAATGTAGGCCAAACTTGGCCAGTAAAATTGACAAAAGCAATGAAAATCCTACACAATATATCTCGTCATCTTCAATTAACAGTTTTGTTAAGGAGAATGTTACAGAAGCTCAGGTCTCTAACTTTTTCAAAACTCTAGACACAAACAAATCATCAATTGGCATACCTAACAATTTAATAAAAATAGCTGCTGAGCCATTGTCTGTTCCATTCACGCAAATTTATAATCAATCGATCGAAACTGGTATAGTTCCAAATATATTAAAAGTTTCACAGGTTATTCCAGTTTACAAAAATGGTTATGCAACTTACCCAGCCAATTATAGGCCTATTTCAACTCTCTCATTTTTTAGTAAGGTTTTTGAAAAGTTAATTTATAACCAACTATACAATTTTCTTGAAAAATATAGCATTTTGGATTTAGGAAGGAATACTCTATACTGAGCAGGCTATCTTAGAAATTACTGACTCACTTAAGAAGGCTATGGATAAAAAATTGGTCACCTGTGGTCTTTTTCTTGACTTTTCAAAGGCATTTGACACAATTAACCATGATACTCTGTTATCGAAACTCTATAGCTATGGTATAGTACGTGGTAATCCTCTCAGATGGCTTGAAAACTACTTGTACAATCGTAATCAGGTTGTCAAAATTGGCGACACTATATCTAGCAGTCAGACCATTATCTGTGGTATACCTCAAGGGTCAACTTTGGGTCCATTGTTATTTCTGCTTTATATTAATGATTTGCAAGACTGTTCAAGCAAACTATCCTTCCGAATCTTTGCTGTTGACACTAATATGTTTTATACAAGTAATAATCTGCTCAACCTTGAGTCTGTCATGAATGAAGAATTTAAGTCAGTAGTTAAGTACTGTGTCATTAACAAATTATCTATAGACTTTTCAAAGACAAATTACATCCTAGTCTCATCCTCAAGGTTAAGTGGAAGTATAAATGTAAATAACATCAAGATCAAAATCCAAATAAAGTACCTGGGTGTGTATATCGATCAACACTTACACTGGGGACCTCAGATTAAGCATATTAACAGTAACTTAGCAAAAAATATAGGAATTATTACCAAATTAAGACATTATGTAAATCTGCGTACAATGAAACAATTGTATTACTCTTTCATCTATCCATATTTAATCTATGCTATCACTAGCTGGGGAAGTGCTTGCAAAACCAGGCTGAATACTGATCAGGACTAAGCAAAATAAATGCATTCGTTCAATTTTCTTTGCACACAGTAGAGAGAATGCTACATCATACTATAATTTATTGGATATCCTCAAATTTGATAACATTTTCAAACTTAAAGTTGCACTCTTTGCATATAAAATCATTAACGATCCAACAGGCATTCCAATAATATTCTCTGGAACTCTACCTCTAGCTTCCGACTTCCATAGCCAGCAAACTAGATTTGTTTCTAATCTTAATTTCCGTAGGCCACAAATAAATAATAACTATGGAGCTTCCACTTTTTCTTTCATTGCGTGGAAAACATGGGAGACTATTCCACTGGAGCTTAAGAAACTATGTTACTACTGCTTCTCTAAACACTTCAAGTTATATCTGCTAAATTCGGAATCTGTTTCCCAGAATACATTGATTTAGTTTACTTTAGTTCAACGACTTTTAGCCATGTTTTTTTTGTTTGTTGTATCTGTCTATATTGTTACTTTAGCACCTTTTCTCTTTGTATAATTATTTTCACTACGCTCATTGCCTATGCCAGCTAGCCCAACGTGGCAGTGACCAACCCGGAAGCATTAGTTACTTTGGTCACTGCGCACATTTTAATTCGTTAATTTCTTGTTGTGTTTATTTCTCCGTAAGGTATTCATACTAATTAAAAATACAATGTAAACAATATGTAAATAGGGCAAAACAATAAAATCTCAATCTTTGTTATTATTATTATCATTACTACTGCTAAGAGGTTATCGGTGAAGCATCATTCTGCGATGTGTGGCTCGCTACATTCTACCTTGCTTGTTCTGTGATAAGGCGAGGGGTTGAAGTGATTCACAGTATTTCAAAATTGTTCTACACATAGATAAATGTCAAGAAATAAGATGTGGAACGAACGCAACTTGTATTAACACAAAAGGATCTCTCAGATGCACCTGCAACACTGGTTTCTATGGAGACGGATACAACTGTACAGGTAAACTAGTGTCGTTACCAACTCGGTGGAAAGCGATTACAAAAGACAGCAATGGCTGATCACTATCAGAAAAAAAAACCCTCAAATATGATGTTTACTGGTGTGCCATACGAAGCGGAATATTCTTTCTCTCTCTAGCGTATATTTTTAAAAAGCTAGCGCCTTAATTTAATTAAAGGGGCTGTTTGACGTCTGTCTAGTTCATTTTGTTAATAATGCCAATCATATGTCCTTATTGACCCTTATTCGCAATTTGAAACTTGAGAAATAACTTCTGGTAACGAAAAAAAACACGTCAAAGAAAAACACCAACAAGAGCCAACTAATCTCCGGATGTTTCCTAAAAGAATTTGATAGTCTCTTTCATTTGCATTTGATTATGGTGATATGTCGTCGCCGAAGCGTCATGTCTTAATAGCGTTGCTTATCATCCTTTAGAGAAATAACTTGCGAATTGAAATTACGTACAGCTTTGTGTCAAAAAAATATGTCTCCCAAGCATCATATCAAACGTTACAAATAACAGCAGAAAAAAACCCTGAAAAACTGTTAGGTTGTCAAATTTTCAAAAACAGCCATTGCAATCAGTTTTGATCTTCTTCAAGTTTGTCCATCAGTGCCTCCTTTTGTGGTGTTACAGTAATTATTAATACCTTTTTTTGAAGTTTTGAGCAGTTATTTTCAATTTGTTGGCAGTTCCTATATCTATAGCCTAAGGAGCTTTTAGAAATCAGAAGAAAAGCGTTCCCACTGAATTTTCCTGTGGCCAATTTCATACGAACAAATTATTATCTTATCTCACAGTCACAGTCATTTCACACTGTCCGGGGCCCATAAGCCGGAGCGAGCAACTTCCATGCGCTCGTGTCACCGCGTTCTCACGACGCCCACGAACGGTTTTGGTGCGAATTTTGAATACCTTTTAAATTCCACAAACCAGTCAGCAAAACCTACAGACCTTAAAAATGATATTTTTTGTCTTTCAATAAAATTTAGTTTTCCCTTTTAATATCTTATACTTCGAATGCGTCCATAGACATGGTGGAGATTCCAATTTCGCCGGAAAAAGTGCCCTGAAACGTGTTTAAAAATAAACCGGTCCGTAAAAACACCGTGACGTAGACCTAGTATGGGAGTTGCTCGCTCCTGGTTATTGGCTCCCGGCACTGTCATTTATCTATATCTTCTTTTCCCACTAGAGTGTTACACTATATTTGACTTCGAAGATCATGACCTATCAAACTGGACTTTGACTGGTACTGCATTCAATAATCAGCCAACATACGGGGATATCCCATCAGAAAAGCGGGGAGGGCATTTTAGCAACCACAAAGGGGATTGGTGGATTGGTACCTTCGAGAATCGGCCCAGTCCCTCTCATCCGGTTGGGGGATATCAATACGATAGTCCTCAAGGCTCAATGACGTCATCCGGTTTTTCGATCACTGGAAAGTTCCTCACCTTCCTGATTGGAGGAGGTTGTGATGCTAGTTTTAAAGACCTTCGTGCGGAGCTGATAATTGAAGGGCAAGTTGTTCTCGTTCAGACAGCTAAGAGGTGTGCTGAAGCCATGACAGAGAAAAGCTGGAATGTAACGAGTTACGTTGGTAAACATGCTCAGTTGCGGTTGATTGACTATTCCTCAGGAGTCTGGGGTCACCTTAATTTTGATCACTTTCAAGCTTGCCATAAACTGATTTAAATTTTTTTGAAAAAGATATGATCGTCCTCGTGGTTATTATCTCAAATTAAGCAGTAGAATTTAAAGATATTTTACGTATAATCTGCCATAAAGATAATAGTAATATTAGACACAAATCTTCCTCTTGGTTAGGTATTTAACTTGAGCAGTTCTTTAAGATGAAAAGACAAACCACAGTCAATTATTTTCATCTCACACCACTAGTTTGTATAGGTTGCCTTGTCTCCCCGAAGCTTCAAAAACGTCCCCAGGGTATTTTATTTCAATAAAATTGCTGATTAATGCATTTTCCTTGTTACAACGTGTTGAATCGAAAAAGGTAAACAAAAGCAGCAAAAATGTGCAGAATTATTTATGCAAATGCTCTATGTAACTGAAGTAAACGGTTTAAGTCCTACTTGCCTTCGAAATACCGTTATCCAAGTGAAAGAAATTTCACAACTAGCCAGCTGCAGAAGAGACTGAAGAAAATTGCTCGAGTAGAGTGGGTCTAAATCTAACTGCAACTCGACGTGATGGAGATTGAAAATCTTTACAGAATTGCAAACTGGTAAGAGTTAAATTATGTTGCTTGTGACTCATTTCGCCGATTCCTTCTTGAATTAGTAACACTGACAGCAGTCTGGTGCTTTTTTGATTAGAAAACTTCGCCGGTATTTCCTTTCAGGGCAAGATTTCCGTATAACCCCATACATTAATTATTCATACATTCATTGTTTAAAGAAAACAAAAGACAGAACAATACTAAGCCTTTGGGATTTCAGCTATTGCTTTAGAAGTTTTTAATTTTTTTTCTGAGTCTTTTTTGAAACGCACTAAATTTGGCGCTTTTTGCACTAAAATAAGAATTTTTTGGAACAAATTTCGGACTATTGTCGCTTTCCGAAACCTAACTTAGTTTATAATGACCCCAGAGATAGTGATAATCAATGTAATTAGTGGCGTTCAGTAAACTATCCATCGATCGTAACACAGGGCCGGGTTTAATAAATAACTAAAGTAAAATAAAAGTCTAGCTTATTCCTCAGAGTTTTCTTTTTTGCTGAACTATATTTTCGAGTTTCCACCGTCTCCTCCTGCGTCTGATCTGTCTGTTTTATTTAGCCCTTTAGGCGCCGTTCCCAACGTCACTATAAAGTTCGACGATATGCTTTACTATGCTTCCAAAGAGAACTTCACCGTAATGCCTACGCCACATATTTAAAACTCCTGCCAGTAGTTGCTTTTGCGGCGAAATAGTTCTTTGAATGTTCCTGTACAGGGCAAACCATGCTTACCCCTCCACCTATTTTCGATGCGCTGCGTGTAGCTACCTGTGTCAGCTGGGTGCATTTTACGAAGCTTGGGCTGCTTCTAGCCCTCCTCTTGTAGATATTCTTAAGACCCATACTCGTCGCTCATCACGTCTGTAAACCTCCAAAATTTGAGCACGAATGATGACCAAACTGAGTTGCGTTATTCCTGCTCTTCAAGAACAACAGCCGGGGTATTTTTGAAAAACGCCGAATGACCCTGAAGTTTAGTTATTAGTGTTAGGAAACTGAGTGAATCAGCTTTCATTTAAGGTGGCTCGATATAGTTTTTCAAGGTCAATACCTCCCACGTTTGAGCGTAAACTACGTCGCCATAAACAAAGATTTGGAAAAATTGACACCACAGTTGTATTAGATAAAGATGAAAATTTGTTATGATAAGGGTTGCAATGACATCGGAGTCGTCATAGCAACGAAATGACGCGGTCACCTATTTTACTTGCAGCATGATTTCTCGGCACTGGGAACTGTTCTTCCAAAACCGTTTATTGGACCTTTTTCCTACAATGGCCGCCTCAATGTTGGTGAAGTTTAAGCGAAATCTGTAAGAGCGTTAACGAGATATTTTGGGAAGAAGTTTTTATAGTTAGAAGTACGGTAAAAAATGGACAATGTTGATGTTCGACTGTTATCTGTACTAAAGGAGGCGCTTGTGACATGCAATTTCACCTCATAGTAGTTTCAATCTTGTTAAAAACGTGTATGAAAGATCATGGAGATAGCTCCAGCCGATTGCTAGAAAGAAGGATTTGATTAGTATGTATCAAGGCGCTCTTGTTAGCGGTAATATAAACATTTCGGTCTACTTTAACAAATTAGCGAATAATTTTTAAACCACTCGATAAATGTTTTAGAAAATTAAAGAGTCTTGAGATAAACCGTCCTTTTATATGACCTCTTAGTTTCAAGATTATTGATATATTGTAAGGCAGTAAAATAAGGGCTTGAATTCACTAATATTTTGTCGGAATTTTTGTGTTTACAAGTGAGAGGCTCTCATTATTCAGGGTTATTGTCTCCAAGTTTCATATTTTCGTGTACAACAATAGCTAGCGTTTTTGAATATGTCAAATGTATTGTTAGTTACTGCTGCTCACGTGAAAATGAAACTTTGAGACAATACCCTGAATAATAAGAGGCTCTCACGTGTAAACACAAAATTTCTGACAAAATATTAGCGAAATGTAGCCCTTATTTTTACTACCTTACAATATATCAATAATCTTGAAACTAAGAGGTCATATAAAAAGACGGTTTATCTCAAGACTCTTTAACTTTCTAAAACATTTATCGAGCGGTTTAAAAATTATTCGCTAATTTGTTAAAGTAGACCGAAATGTTTATATTACCGCTAACAAGAGCGCCTTGATACATACTAATCAAATCCTTCTTTCTAGCAATCGGCTGGAACTATCTCCATGATGTGAAATTGCATGTCACAAGCGCTTCCTTTAGTACAGATAACAGTCGGACATCAAGATTGTTTATTTTTTACCGTATTTCTAACCATAAAAACTTCTTTCCAATTAATATCTCGATAACGCTCTTACAGATTTCGCTTAAACTTCACGAACATCGAGGCGGTTATTGTAGGAAAAAGCTCCAGTAAACGATTTTGGAGGAACACTTCCCAGTGCCGAGAAATCAGGTTGCAAATAAAATAGGCAAAGTCGTCATTTCGTTGCTATGACAACTCCGATGTCATTGCAACCCTCATCATAACAAATTTTCACCTTTATCTAATACAACTGTGGTGTTAATCTTTCCAAATCTTTGTTTATGGCGACGTAGTTTACCCTCAAACGTGGCAGGTATTGACCCTGAAAAACTGTATCGAGCCACCTTCAGTCCTCTACCAAAGCTCTTGCACATTTAACAGAAGTTGGGAGGGCAGCTTATGTTTTCCTTACACTACTCTATGTACCGGTCGCCGTCATGATCCATTAGTATTCTGGAGAGTTTTTCATACTAAAGCCATACTAAACATGAAAGTTGACCAAGTCCCTGAGAAGTGTAATACAAGAGAGGAGTGTTTGTGAAGCTTGTGCGTGCTTGTTATTGCCTGAAGAAATGCATGTTTTCGTGGATATGTTACAAGCAAAAGCGGGAATAATTTACATGAATACGCATTTCAGTTCTTTTGTCATGTATATTTGAACTTGAGCACGCAAAAAGATATCAATTTCTTGACCAGGGAATCTCCACAAATCGTCGTGGTCTAGTGGTATGGCAGAGAGACAGGTACGCCAGAGCTACAGGGAAGCGTTGGTTCAAATCTCGCCGACTACCGAGAAAAAAGGAAAAAGGAAACCGGTGGTCACTAGAGGGAATGGTAGGTGGGTGAGAGGGGGAAAAAAGAGGAAGAGAGGGGTGAAAAAATGAAAAAAGACGAAAATTGAAATCCTTTTTTATTCACGCAGTAAGTACTCATTATCGATGTATATATGCAATACTCTGGGGAATTCACCATTGTCTTAGAAGACAAAAGGCGGATGCACAATTAATGACACAGAATGCATAATTAATGTTTGGGGCTATACGGAAATTTTTCCCCTTTCAGAAAACGTTCTGACCGGACAACGGTGTTTTTTTTGTCCGGCTGAAGCTGAAATTCTTTTTAACTTTTTCTGGAAGATAAATTTTTTCAAGATTTTTTACTTGTCACTTATTTGCAAATTAAGAGGACTGTCAATACGAAATTTCAAGTTTATTTGGGGCTCTTTACATGGAGGGAGGAAGACTCTAGCACCAGCAGGAAGATCCTAGAGGGCGGATCATCCTAGCGCCATATGTTTTCTGTATTCAGTTTACATACAAAGGGTTGTACTTGTCCCAACCGCTAGGATCTTCGTAGCTGAGATGTGGGAAGATCCTAGCACCATGTAAACTGCTTTCGCTTGGAAGATCCTGGTACTAGGGACAAACGCGGCAAAAATGTCGGCGGGTCGTTCAGTGGCTAATTACGGCAATAAATGCCGACCATTTCGTTTGGAGTAATCTACGAGCAGATTATTGTGTTAATTCAGTTGAAAAGTAGTGATTTACGCCAGTGAAGAGAGCAGAAGGACCCAAATTGCATTTTTGATTTTGTTGTCCACCATTTTTAATTCCTTCTCTACCCTTCTCTACTTGGAAAACTCAGGGACCGAAATTTCTGCATGTAAACCCAACGTAAAGTTATTCCACCTTCTAGGGTCTTCCAGGTACTAGGATCTTCCTCCCTCCATGTAAACAGCCCCTAGTATTCTTTATATAAAACATTCATCCTAATCAGTATTCCATTGTTTTAGTCATTCAACCCCCGTATTTCTCCTGAGGCTGAATTCAAAGTCTTTCCCTGACTTTTCAGTTTTCAGTGTTTTATCGGGCATAAAGGTCCTTAGACGTGATTAAATACGCAAAGTCAGTTAGCCTGCGCTTAGACGAAATTAAAATCTGGTTAACTCCGTTTGCGAAACAGCGCCGAAATCTTTGTTCTGGACTTCCAGCTGTGTACCCAGATTTGAGTAAGCGCCACGACTGGCCAGTGAAAAAAGGCATTTGTTTTGTTTGTCGTGATCGCCAATCAGGTTGAAGGAAAATTTGAAACGCACTTCTGGTAATCCGTTGAGTCAGTTGGAGCTTCGCAGACGGTACTAATCAGAGTTTAGTTATCGTCTGCACGAGGGCTAAAAGTCAATAGGCCTTTTTCAGAAATACCATAATAGCGGAGCTCTCGCGCGCGAAGCGCGCGCAGCGGAGCACCATGGGTAAGTAAATCTACCCATCCCAGAAAATGTGGTAATCACGTGACCGACCGACCGAGAAACCGACCGTCCGTCCGCACCACAGGGGAACCAATGTTCAATCTCACACTTTCTAGCTAGTTTGGGAGCCCAGGGAGCCTAGGAGAAAACTGATTGCAGATCAATGTTGTGATCAATTGACAGCTGTCAAGACAAGGTATCCGCTGACCAGTATCACCTGGCCGTATCGCGGGCTCAGGTGTCGACCCATCCAGGGCGAGTATTTTTTGAAGTTATCCGCTGACAAGTTACTAGTTTTCAGATGATCGCAGGGTCAATTTTTTAACACAATATGGTGAAATGACAGCATTGCTAGAGCTGTTAATATTACACAATCATATGGTGTTGTTTATACATTAAAACATTTAGTGATGATAAATTGTTAAATATTGCGCTTTTCTAAGAAGACTAGGGCAGAAATCACAAATCATCGATATGTGAGGATAACGTTGAGGGACCAATGTGATAGTATACAAGGACTTTGAGAAAACTATGAACTTATGTTGCCTCTTTCTTACCGTATGTTGAAAGAATAAAGAGAAAAACATTAATACCTAACTCGGGTGAACACTTAAACAGATACGTTTTGGCCTACAAGATTTCTAAATGAAATTTCTCCCATGGCCTTCAGAGAGAGTTCTGAGAGTTTTAGTTGCCACAAAGGAAACGAATATGGATCAGAGCTTAAATGACTAGGTTTTTTTTTAACGTTCTTGGCTAGTTGCCTTTAAATCAGCCGCACCCCCGCTTCCACTGTCCATCGCAGCCGTTTTTGTCTAGTCTCCCTCCTCGGCGCGCTGGGCTTCACGCGTTATGGGGTGACGGACGTACATCAACCAAAAGTTGATGTTTGCACTCTTGGGCAGTGGTATGTCTTGCCCAAATTTTCGGGTAAATGGTGTCTGTAAGGGTAAGGACACTGAGCAATGCAAATTTGAGAGCGTCAAGGTATTTTAAAAGGAAAGATGCCTGCCTTGTGGTTGATGTGTGTCGCTCAAAATGCCTATTTTCCTCTCCTCACCTGAAAATCAGTGCTTTGCTTTGGCAGTTGTTTCACCAAGAACTCTTACGTGTTGTTCAAACACAGAATCATGCTTGTGGGTCTTTTTTGAGTCGTTTTTAACACTTTTATACAATACACTTCTCCCCACATGAATACTCAACTCATAAAAAAAGCTACTGAAAGCCACTACATGTGGTTAATACATCATTACTCTTTCTTTCGAATATAAACGCAAATTTTTGCGGGGGTTTATACAATACAAAAATCCCTTGTTCAGTTTCTAGTACCCAGATTCCCAACAGGCACAGTACAGTTTGTACGTTTGGGCCGCCTGTGATTTCAGTCCGAGGTGTATATGGCTGTACTGATGACCTGATGCATTGACGAGCAAGCGAAACAGGAATTCATCAACCGCTTTAAAACCTTCTTTAGCTACAGAACAGTGTCAAGGCTAGGTTGTCATTAGCCTTCAACGTAAACGTTCTTAGGGCTTCGTCTCATGTTTCTCCCCCACGAACGTTCGCTGTTTCTCGACTACAACCTAAAGATCTGGTGTTTTTTTAAGCTTGAAAGAACAAATCACGAGGATGTTGAAGGGAGGGGAAACAAAAGAAGACAACGAATAATCACTTGAGAATATTCGTCAAGGAGGTCTTTTTCTTACTTTTTGTCAGACTACAAGGGGATCCTCTACCCTTTGCTTCTTTAATTGCTCTTTGTTTTTCGAGCTATTCTACCTCATGACCGACCTGCCGTTTTAATAAAATTTTGAATTCTGTGGCTGTAAAAGGAAAATCCCTTGGGCTCTTTCGGCTTCTTTATATAGACTATTGAAGGGCCCAGTTGTTCGAAGGTCGCTATTCGATCCGGAGTTGAATTGTAATCCAGGTTTCTTTTCTTTCGTTCTCAAGCATTTTTTCAAGTATTTTCTCAGAAAATTTTCTTATTCTTTTTCAAGCATCTAATCATCAAATTATAGACAAAAAGAATTAAACTGATTTGCCTTTTAAGCTTTCAAATCTAAATTTCAATTTCAAACTAATCCAGGGTTATCTTAACCCAGCTTTGAACAATTAATCAGGCCCTGTGCCATGACTTGTTTATGAAGCCTTTTCATTTTTATATTTTGATAACCCTCAACCATTTGGTGAGAGTACAAAAATATAGAAACTGTGTAGAATGTGGCTTATTGCTTTAAGACCGTACAAAAACAACACTTGAACCACATTCTCTAAGATTATTAAAATTTAATAGACGTTTACAATTTTTTTTAGCGCACCTTTCAGACCAGTCATAAACGTCTTTTTTTAAAAGAGAGTCTGCCTTCAAAGAAATCCTTTTATTCTACAGCCAGTGGTACTGGTCAAGAGTTCGATTTCCTATGAGCCAACAAGCGGTAAAAGGCTGCAAATTCTTGACTGTAAGGGTTTTTACTTGTTTACGCCTTTGCAAAACCTGGTGGCAAAGGTGAAACAGTGTTGTGATATCGTTGTGGGAGAAATTTTTTACAACAAAATGAAAATGAACTGAGCCTGTTGTTAAACACAATAGCCATCATCACAAAACACATGCTCACTTCAAGCGCCCGCAGTAGGGTCTGTACCGCGTACCAGGGCCATGCGCGGGGGATTTCCGATAGGACGTCAAATTGGATAACCGAGTAGGTCTGGACACCAAGAAAGAGCAAGTTGAGGGTAGCAGAGATGAAAGCGAGGATACGAAGCCTTGAAAGGCCTCCATCGCCATAAATTTGTGCCGCCGAGTTGTTGGAAATCTGACATCCAATTCGAAGGAATCCGGCGGTAAGTATCAGACCAAGAAATAGAAAATAAACGTAACAAAGTATTAGCAAAATGAAACCTTTGCTGGTGAGAAGGAAAATAAGATCTGTTGAGATAACGATGAGAATGTTGAAAACCATCGCACCCATTGCGGTGGATAATTTCTGAAAGCGCGGAGGCGCAAGATTCATCTTTGTCGCGTCTGCAAACACAAGAAGCAGAAGACCGAGAGCCGCAAGGACGCACGGAAGGCCTAAAGACCACGTGATGTAAGTAGTGAGCAGGCCCGGGATTCCACGTGAGCTGTATGGATCGAAAAATAAAATAAAAGCCCTTGAACAACCAATAAATAGCAATGTCAGATACAGAGTCAGTTTCAGTCCTTTTACACCGTGATTGGCGACGACATCATAAACGAGCGCACTGGCAGACGTCCCAGCAGTTAACAAATACAGCACTGCAAACAGGTAAATATGTAGGTCCCCGGCTTTTCCCCAGGTTTCAAATGCGCTCGGCCAGTGGGGTCCAGGCTCTGGATTTGAGTCCATGGTGGTTAGACTCAGTCGATATGGCAGGTTCTTCGCGTTTACTCCTTGACACCGTTGTGGCTTTAATGCTTACCACGATAAAAAGATTGAGAAATATTATTTTTATTTGCGCTTCTTTCTCGTCTTACATGTAGTCTGAGTGAAAGTCTGCGTGAAAGTGCTCAAGTTAAATTTGATTTTGAGGAATTCCTTTAGTGAATGCTTTATAACTGTTCAGCCGATTGAGAAGTTTTCACTGCAAGAGAAAAAGATCAATTTTGAAAAGAAAACTTAAGCTACACGCTTCAATGAGTGACTTACGAATTTAAAAAAACCATTTGCTGAATGACACCAATAAGGAAATAAACTGAAATGTGACTTATTTGCTTGAAAACGCTCGGCGATGCTTGTTAAATTTTTCGACTTGTCTGCGTAGAGATCATGATTGAGGACGGTACTTATTCCAGAGACGTACTTTTAATTTCGGGAATAATGAACACATCACTTCCTATTCTTCCTTTCTTTTCCTTTTTTACTTTAAATAAAAAAGATGGCGGCCATGCGATTACGAATATGAACAAGCTGCTCCGCACACCATCAGAATCCAAAATACGTTTGCAAGCATTGCAGGCCAATCTTCCCTCTTTAACAGTCACGTCAGCGTAGCAAATGCCTAAAGCAGAGAAAATCAATAAGCACCGCATTTTGTTGTTAAGCGGGACGCTCATTTCGGACGGCGTACGTTCTTTCGAGTACATGCGTTAGCTGCCCTTTCATAACTTTTGTTTTCGTTGGTGAAAGGGAGGAATGTGAGATGTGTTATATCTTATTAGCTACGCTTCAGTTTTTTTTATCTCTATCAGTCAAGTAAGCTGTGGGCCTATATCACCAAATGAACAAATCATGATTCCATTCGATTGCCAATACTTTTATTGTAAACTATACACTTAGTTAATAATTCATAAATAACCTCTTTGCACAATTATAACTTGAATGAAATTTAAGATGGAACAGCAAACTCACCTAGCATCAAAGACTGGACGTCTTTTTTAAATCGGCTCTTTCACTGGTCGACGTTGCGATTCCTGATTGAACTGAGTGATGTTCCATGCGTTTTGTGTGACAGGGTGTCAGTTTTCTCATTTTATACCGGCCAGCTGTCACAGTTGCTAACAAATTTTCAAACTTGAGCGTCATTTTACTATTTCGCTAATGAGCAGTGTACGAGTAAAACGTATCCCATATTGTTTTACAATGATGACGGAAGCGGTTAAACTTTGTGTAATACGGCGTCGAAGTTGCATTTCATAACCTTAATGACAATGAAATTCTAGATAAAGAGTTCAGTTCTGCAGGTCCACGAATGTTTGGTTTTTTTTGGCAATGGCTGTCAACTTTAAATTTCTATACTGATGACCTTTCTTAATTTCCTTGAAAGAGGGTTAAATAAATTCACCCAAGAAAAAAAGTGTATCAGCAATTTATAGTATACGTGCGATAACCAGAAATCCTCTATTATTAGTATGAGAAAGGAAGCGATATGCCCTTCTTCGTTTCACGTCAAAGCCAAAAAAAAAGGTGCTAAAGGTTTTACTTTAAACCATCTGGCCTTGATGTTAATATTACAAGGGTCGAATTCATGACCTGTATCTTGCGAGACGGTTGAAGGGAATCCACCCATTAAAATTTTTAAAGGTAATCTTTTTTTATTATTAATTTTAGTTTAATGCACGCTTTAGCCACAAAGATGAAAGACGTACTACTGAGATATTACAAAGATGCCTTACTTCCTTTTACGCAATGGAAAAATATCCCTTTTAAGAAGAAAATCCTTTCTAAGAACGTATCTAGCGAGATGGAAGAATAAGTTCACTTAGTCCGATGGCGCGCTATAAATTTAATATAATTTCGTGAATCACAGAGTACTTTGCATCTTCATACTTAAAACGAGAAGAACATCAAAAAGTAGTAGAAAACGTATTAAGGGGCAATGTCCCCAAAAGCGTTCCACTCGATTTCAGTCTCGAAAACACTTTTGCCTTATATTTATACCATCAATACTACTATCCATCCTTATAAGTAAATTGCAGTTAGAATGAGGAAATAGTTAATTTTACTTCCATTCTCAGCATTTCATCTCTGAACGGTCGTTAGCGGCTAAAATATGCAAATTTTAGACGTTATTATTCAGGTTTTTTAACGATCGTTAAAAGCTACTTCGTGCCGTTAAACCCCAGACCATTTGCACTCATTTGGAAGTATATTGCTTCTTCTTACTGTTCCAATACGATTTAGCTGTATCTCTATGTAATCAGCAAAAACAGGTTATCTTTATTCTCATAATTAATCAAGTAAGCAAACTGCACCAAAATTTGCCTCAGAAACTTCACAAAATTCTTAAAAGTGGCACCTAACCTTGACCTAAAAACATGTTTTGGTTAAAAATAAAGAGGTATTCTATCAATTTATGTAATAAAACTTGCGGCACATCGCGATTCAGAATTAAAGTTTTCGACTCGAATTTGCATATCGATGCAGAATTCGCGTTGCGTGACACCTGCTGCTTTGACAGTAAATTTCTCCAAACACTTGAGCTCGGAAGAAAAATATGTTTTTTTAACCGAAAAAAAATCTTTCTCTTCCACTTCTTCCCTTTTCAATAAATATATTTTCATAAATATATTCCTAGAAGTTCAGCAGCCAAACCTTTTTAAACTTTAATTTACTAAATAAATCGTTTTATTGCTACCTTAGCGTTATGTGACACGATTTGGTGGGTTCATTCGAAGCATAGTCACAAGGCGAGACTTGAGAAAGGACCTGAAAGTCAGTCATCGCATTTGCTTGTTGCAATATTTTGTAAAAAATATTGATATTATTAAGCTTAAGAATAATAAAAAATGCCATTAGGCAACTTTTTTTCTAATTTATTTACAGGGCAACTGAACGGAAGTATGGACCATTAAATTTAATATTTACCTTTGCCACTAGCCTTTGTTAGTCTCGCCCTTCCGTACGTTCTTTATTCGACATACAACAATTGCGTTTTTAGGGAACATTTTTTTACAGATAAAATTAAGTATTTACATTTTGCAGCGGGCAAGTCCTTCACGAATTGACCTTTACGCTGTATGGGACGAGAGTACACGGTAGTCCTTAAAAATTGTGAAAATGAGGATTGGACCCCAAAAGCCCGGAAATTGAAAACCAGAATAGGGTGTCTATTTCCGTCTACTTCACGTTTTAATTACGTGTTTATGAATTCCAATCACGACTAAGCTGATTGCTATTTTCGCTTGAAAACGGTGAAATGTGTACAGTCAATGTCTAGAAACCTTAACTTAAGCAACTTTAGTAATAGTAGGTCATAGTACATTATTAGGGCGTGATGAATCAACCACCCACTAATCGCAAATATGATAGGCCGGGCTACACCTTGTCAATAGCTTAGGTTCGATATATGAAAATTCTAGCATGAGTCTTTATGGTCATATTTCAGTCTGTATTTGGTTTGTTATTCTTTGTGCTTTAGTCTCTTCTGGGAATTCCGTGACAGTGTGGACAGTTGGAGAGGCATCCTCGGAGACCCAGGGGCAGATAGTAGGAACGAGGAAAAGTCTAAACGGGCGGAAAAATTTGGCACGACGAAAATAAAGAACGGCGAGAAGAGCCCCTGGGGACAATGTCTTACCAGACTAGTTCCAAACGGTCGCCGCCGTTCTGGCTTCTGATTGGTGCCAGAAAACTTGTATCTTTCTGGCACCAATCAGAAGCCAGAACGGAGGCGTACCGTTTGGAACTGGTCTGAAGACATTGTCCCCAGGGACTCTTCTCGCCGTTCTTTACTTTTCTTCGTGCCATATTTTTCCGCCCGTTTAGACTTTTCCTCGTTCCTACTATCTGCCCCTGGGTCTCCGAGGATGTTGGAGAGGGAGCCTTGAATTCAAGTTGGAATTTTGAGATATCGAACTTTGGTTATTCCGTGATGGACAGTCAGTGAAGTGAGCTTGACAGTGTTCGATTGGCGGATTGATAAGAAAACAGTTAGATTATTTAAATATTTTATCGAATTAAGCGTCACCGTTTCATGTCATCGCGTAAAAGTCACATAACAAAATATCAAAAAACTCAACCTGCCAAATAATTTTCGAAAAATAAATTAACTAAGACTTGCACAATAAAAGCTTAACTGATTCAGTTACAATTAGAAATATTGTTCTCCCTTTTGTTTGATAAAAGGCGCAGTCGACTCTTTTCAGCAGTTGCATTCTTGGATGACCTCCGTTAACAACCTAATAAGGTCTGCCTTTCTATCTTTTGCTCGGAAAGGTACTTCAAAGTGCCGAAGAATAGTCTTGAGCATTGCAACATTGAAGGCCTGTAACTTTCCTTCCTTGTGATAGGCGCAAAGATCATATGTGTCACACACTATCGGATGATCTAGTCCAATTCTGCTTTGAAAATCGTCAAGCAAATTGTTGCGATCAGAGTCTCCAATGAGAGCGTCGATGTCGTCATTCTCATCTGCTGTAATATCAAATGTCTGTTCCTTTGATGTAGCATCCTGACCACGAGTTCTCTGCCGTGAAGCGAGGCGTGAAAGAAAGCCCATTATTTGGGTCTTGGTGAGCCACTCCTCTCTTTGAAACAATCTTTCATTCCGTTCATTTTTGGCATTGCGCATTTGACGTTCGATCTCTTTTGGATTGGCTTTTTTGCCCGTTCTTTATCCTATTTCAAATCTTGTTGTAAGGTACCGTCTCACGTTCTTAGAAAAACGAACTCCGCCAGTTCTACCTTTGGTAAGAGCCGATCCGATACTTAGACGAGAATTTGTGCTGTTAACAGTCAGACCAGTGGAGGATTTGTTGCTTGTTAACTTCTGGTTCTCAATAGAAGAAAATTTTTCAGCCCATTTTTTCCGCACTTTATCATAAAGACTTACGGACTTCCTAGTATCATGTATTCCTACGTCTGCATGCAACTCAAGTTCGGAGAAAGAGTCAGAAGTGCAACTAAAGCCTTCGTCAGGGCACACAAACATCGATGGCTGATCATCAATTTCAACGTCGTCTTTACTTGCTTGACACTTTCTTGGGTGGTGAAGAAACCTTTTCCCTCCATTAATGATATATTTGTGCAGCCCTGGTGCAGTATGTACAAAGATTGCCAAGGAATAAGCCTGCCGACTCCAACAGCGTAAACTTTCCACACTCTTATCCCACTCTCTTCGTATCTAAAGTTGTGCAACTCACTAAATTGTTTTATCTTCTGAACCTCAAGAATTTTGAATGACTCATCCAAAATGGCTACAGCCGCTGTTGTTCCTTTGAGAGGCCGTTCCTTTAGCGCCTCGTGCATTGCTCCGGCCTACGTTCATGATGTCATGGCCTTCCGCGCAATACTTTCTTATCGCTGCTTTCATGGGACAAAGCACCCTATCACAAACATCCTTTCCTTGTTGGGGTTCTGAAAAATCATATCGTGGAACTGTAATTCCCACTCGATCTCTAATATCTTTGACTGCTGCTATTAGGTGATTGCAATGGTAGCAGCCAGCCTCGTCAGAACGTAGAAATGCCTGCTTGACATTGGGAAAATTTACTTTGATGTTTTGAAAAAGGTTTTCTAAAATAGATACAACCGCATACCAGTCTTGACAACACGAATCTAATAAATGGGCATACGATAGGACCTTAGCTTTCTGCGTTTCTTGGCCTTTTGAGATGACACTGCTTATGTGCCAGCTAAGGCCTCTTTTAGCAAACCATTCACTTTGTTTTTCTCTGTATTTCATTTGAAGAAATTCCATCGCCCGGTCAATAACAACAAGGACTGATTGACTGTCCAGACTTTGGAGGGCTTCTTGTTTAGAAGATTCTTGGTTAACAGAGCGTAAGGCGTGAGATTTCCAAAGAAAAATGCCATTCTTAGATCTTTTAAAATCGTAAAGAGGATCATGCTTTTGTTCTTGGCTGTAAAGATGGCTGGAGTGTTTCTTTATACTTTCTTCCATCTCGTCCAGCGTTGCCTTCAATTGTTCGCATTGTCCACACAATGATATTGTGTGAGTGTGAGCACTGATGGTTGAAGCATGGATCAACTGGATCGCTTAACGCAAATTTTCTGCAGTGGTCTGCGCACTCACTCTCCTCTGCTGAACAGTTCACTTTAAACTCCGTCTTCATGTATCTTTTGCTATCGTTCAATCTCTTTGCCAGTTCTGAAACTCTTCTTTTGTCGGCACCAGCCTGATTCAGCTCTTCTAAAATACTCAATAGCCGCTCAAAAGATGCGACCCCTTCTGCTGATGTTGTCCAGACCACTGAGAGACTTCTGCTGTAAAGCCTCTCTCACTTCAAGAATGCGAAAAAGGGTTGAGAGGCTAGCCGGTTCAAATGATTCTTCTTTGCAATGTTAAAGGTACTGCATAATCATGATCGATCTAGTCACGGTCCGGATTACTTTGGGCATTGTTATTTTGCCTCCCCCATCTAAGTTCAGTGTTCGAGTCCCAAAGGCGATATCTTGGTAAAAATAAAGACGGTTTACAAAATCTTTAAAGTGGTCTATTTTGTTTGTGTCCAGACGTACTCGATGGCTGAATACTTTCAGGACATTTAACCCAGGCCCTCGTTTCCTTGCATACAATCTCGCTCTTTTTATTTGTCTCAAACTTATCTTTTCATAAGGCTCGCGGAATTTCTGTAACACCTTCATGGTATACCGATGAGCGTAGATGCTGAGTATTTGAATCTAACATTCTTCGTCATGGCATTTCGATATGCAGACATGAAAGCAATAAGATCCTCTCTTGGTTCATCAACATCGTTCGCGGTAGGCTGGTGTATCGCTTGAAAAAGCTTTTCGCTGTCTTTCGGAGCTGTAACACTGCAGATTACTTCACATGCTTTCGTTGCTTTCTCTATGCAAGTTTTTCTTTCATCTGGCATTGCTTCTCCCCATGTTGTGGACAGCTGGAATGTTGGTGGCATGAGGTCTTCCCTTTTTGAATGTCTAGCTATTTTCGCCATTCCCTCGTTAAAATCAGCAACGACGTCATCGGATACTTCAGGAATTTCGTCTGTATGTACGTCTTCCTGCGAACTACCACTTCCAACCCCACTCCAACATCCAGGCGTCCAGTTAGCGTCTGCAAGCCTGTCCGTTCGTGGGGTCTCAGCTCCCCCTCTACCCTTCCCTCCTTGGACAACTCACGGGCCGAAATTTCTGCACGTAAACCCAACGTAAAGTTATTCCACCTTCTAGGATCTTGCTTTATATAAAACATTCATCCTAATCATTCAACCCTGTATTTCTCCTGAGGCTGAATTCAAAGTCTTTCCCTGCCTTTCAGTTTGCATTGTTTTATCGGGCATAAAGGTCCTTAGACCTGATTAAATACGCAAAGTCAATAGGCCTTTTCCAAAAATACCATAACACTCTAGACACTCTTTGCTGTCCCTCCAAACTTTTGCATAAGCCTCATTGTGACCAATTTCTTTTCGCAATTTTAACAGAGAAATTAAAAACAATGCCTATGTAAAAATTGCATTGTGTTCAATTTCTCTTCGGCAGAAGAAATTGAAAGCAATGCTTATTCAAAATATTGGAGGGACAACAAAGAGTATTATGGTATTTTTAAAAAAGGCGTAATCTTACTGAATATTAATGACTTTTTAAAGGCTAGTGAGTTAATTACATTTAAAGTTAACTGGCTTACACAATATGGTGAAATGACCGCATTGCTGTTAATATTACACAGTCATATGGTGTTTATACATTAAATACATTTAGTGATGATAAATGTAAATGTTACGCTTTTCTAAAAGAAGAGGACAGAAATCGAAATCATCGATATGGGAGGATAACATATAGGGGCCAATGTGATAGTATACAAGGACTTTGAGCAATATATGATCATGAACTGATGTTGCCACTTTCTTACCGTATGTTGAATTAATAAAGAGAAAAACATTAATACCTATACTCGGGCGAAAACTTAAACAGATACGTTTTTGCCTACGAGATTTCTAAATGAAATTCCTCCCATGTCCTTCAGAGAGAGTTCAGAGAGTTTTCGTTTCCACAAAGAAAACAATTATCACTGCGTGAAAATGAAAATATTCGGAGATATTCGAGCCTAGAATACGTGGTCATGACTCCCTAGAATCCTGAGGTATTCAAGGCGCACACCTTACGTGAAGTATACTGAAATATTCAGCTCGAATACACCCGAATGTCCTTTGTGCGAGTCATTCGTAGATTTTCCAAAACGCACACTTCAACAAATTTCATCGGCCAGTTTTTGATGGTAACAAATAGTCCGTTATGATGAAAAAGATTGAAAACTTGAAAGATTGAAAACCGTTTTTCAATATTACTTGACGTGGATGGCTTTATAGCGAAGCGATGGGCAGCGCAAATGCGCGCGCACGAGTGTGGTTTTTGCGAAATACACTCAGTGTCTTTGTGTGAAATATTAAGAAACGTAAAGAGTGCTTGGCCTATGAGAAACTTTGCGCGTTTTAACGGAAACGCAAAGACTGCCGTTACGAAAATTACATACTTGTACAATAGTAATGTAAAGAGCTCACAGGACGAAATAACGTGTTTCCGTATTTTGTAAACTCGACGGAAACGTGAAGTTGCTTATACCCATCACTTTTCCACCCCAGTGGAGAAAATCCTTAATTCTTTGATTTTAGATGCAGTGACATAAATTGACTTGAAGCTAGTCGATCTGTTATAATTTTATAACAACCATAAAATAAAAAGAAAACAAACGGAACACTCTGACAACTCCCCGACCTACGTGGCGGCGCAACTCACCATTTTCGCAAAGCTGGAGCGCGAAATGCCCCTTGGTCAGCTGCATGGGAGGACTCGCACCGGCCCCAAAGCCTTAAACGCTGCCGCGCATTTGATGCAAACCTTTTTAATATCTTTGACTGACTTACGAGAAGGGTGTTTGAAACTGTCTATATATATATGAGAAATTGGTAGTCTCAATCATTGTGGTACTCCAAAACCGGAATTGCGCATGCTCAGATTGCTTTCCTTTACATAATTTCACATGAGATTATCTAAAATTTCACTACCTGTACTTGACGCTTTCGAGAGCTCATCAGCGTCGATTCTTTCGCTTCGTTTGGGATTCTTAGATAAGTCAAATCTATTGAAAATACCGGACTGCCCGGCAGTCGTCCTGAAAAAAGTTCTAAGTGTCACAAAGCATGGTTTCGTTTTCTGACCCCAGCGTAAGGTAAACGCCACACTTGAGATCTATGAAGCATTTCAGGATCGCTTGACTTTCCTTAATCGATATACGATAGTTTATAGATTAGCTGGTTTTTCGATTTGTGAAATTTACTGAGAATATATAGGACTGCCAGTCAATCAGTTTTTTAAAAAACATTGACAGGTTACCGGCCATATAGCCAGAGCGTTCAAAATATGATCGAGTCATTTCATATAATTATTTCGATCAATCCCAAAGGTCAGGATTCGATTCCCTGTCAAGCCTTGATTTGTCAGGTACTTTTTACTAGGATTCTCAAGGATCTCTGTAAAGATATTTCTAAAAAAGATCCTAGAAGATCCTCAAAAGATTTTCTCCAAGGCATGGACAGGATGCCGCGGTTTCCGTCATGTTTCCGTCGGCATTCCTGTTATCACATTTCCGTTCTTTCTTGTTTCCGTTACGTTTCTGGTGACGTATTCTTCTTTTTTCTTTTGATCGCGTGATTAATGTTTCAGAAATTTTGCCTTTGCGAACAATCAAGGTGAATAAACGTAAATTTACTTTGAGATCGCGCCATTACTCGCGCGCTCATTATTCGTTACTCGCGCGCGTCACATTACATGTAAAGACTGTAAGGTGTGCGAGGTTACCATTGCTTTCGATTCTAAGTGATAAAAATCGAAGAGAATACTAACAGCTATCGATGTTTGCAAGATTGATCTCAATGAGTGCTAGCGTAAAAATAGATCCACCCCCTTTTATAAACTGAGAAAACAAAAGAGAATGGGGCCTAGAAAAAAGCGGAATGCTGGTCAGCGGACTTGTCTTTTGCTCATGCTCATTGCCGTCGTTATTTTTGGCGTCCATTTTGAAAGTGATCTTGGTTTCAAACTTGCCAGCTTCGTTTAATAGGCTCTAAGAGCGTGGAGTCTGTTTATTTTTGCTTCTCGATAGCACCACAAAGCATCTAAGGGTTGTTATGTATATTTAACGACCTATCGGCCTTCAGTAATCGATCGCTTCCCTTGTAAAGCGACCCTTTTCTCACACGGTTGAGCAGAAATTATGTGAGACAAAAACCTCGTGTTGCGCCAGTTTTATTTGAAAGTTGGAGTGTTTAATTGTGCTAAGGCTATCCAAGACGGAAGATTTTGATGGAGAATACAGATAGTAAGACGAGGTAAGTTGCTCTGGTACTGATCAATAACTAGTACTTAGCAAGTTTAAGGAGCTGTGTCATGAAATTTATCAAAATTTCAGCAGTGGGAACCACCACCACCTCAGTGAAACAAAAAAACATATCTGCTCAAAACATGAACAGGACGTTTAAGTAAGAAAGCAAAGAGCAAGAGTGAGTACAAATAAAGATTATTGTTTTTGTTAAAAATGAGGAACAGATGAACACACTTCAGATAAAGAAAACTGAAAAGAATGGCAGTTGTTCCTTTCGAAATTTGTTAGCCTAACAGTTTTCCAAATTCATTTTTGTGATCTGTAGCGTTTGTTGCTTAAGAGACATATTTGTTGACACAAAGCTGTGATTGACGAGTAAGTTCATAGCAAATACAGACGTGTACGTGTAATTGACATTATTGACAGAATGATCCAGACAAAAATAAACATTGTGACACAGCCTCTTAAGTTTTCATTTCAGTTGCCTGCATTGCAGACGCTCTAAACCTTCTGTTTAGAACGTCTGCGAATTAGTGCATGATATTGTGTTTGAATCCTGCAGAGTTGCAAAGACATATGTCAGCATTTTTGACTGACTACTTTCTTACGCAGTTCGTGATTAGTCCGATTTTAATTAAGGGTTGAGAGGCCAAACACGACTAATAGCTCGTGACAAGAGAGACTGAACTTGTGATGTGAAACGTGACCTTAGAGTCAGCTTGAACAACAGAAGTTTTTCTTGCTCTCTTTTTGTGCAGTTTATGCAGTGGGTGGAGTATTATACAATTGACTGAGCAAAATCTTTTTGGCCGCTTCGAGTCTCACATTTAGAGGTTATGAAGCTGGTCTGATCCATGCATATTGAGTAATTGGTTCCTGTGGTTTTTGTTTCTGCAGATGTTTTCTGACAGGATTTGTCAATGATCACAAGTCATATGCAGTTTACCATAATGATTTTCATTTACATGTACCTGTGTTTTAAGCCTCGTGCTTTTTTATTGCGGCTAAATAACCCTAGTTTTTTTTTGTTTTTCTTCGAAATGCCTGGACCTGAATAGCTACATGTGTTTAGTTTTTTTTTTTTGCGGGGAATATCATGATTTCCTGATTTATTTTGTTTTGATGCTAAAACTGTCGGCTAGATTGCAGAATATGTGGCAGTACATCTACAGCAATTAGAAGACACTGGAAAACCAGTTGGCAAATTTACAAGCAAATTCTGGCCTTGAAGGAATTCTCTCAAAGCAATTTTGTTCTTCAGAAAAAGGCTTTAAAGTTCGAACTGCTCTTTCATTGTTTACTGCAAATGATCCTTGCCAACTCCCTTCTGTGAATTTTTGACTTGTCACTGCGCCCAGCCATCACCCACATGTAGGCCAATCGTGAGGCGCATAAGAAACCAGAAAGAAACTCGCCTATCAGAAATGTTCACATATATCTTTTCGTCTCTGCTGGATACTAGAACGAGTGTTTGTGCACTAATTCGCTAACGGACTATACAAATGGTTTAGACAAGTGCGTGGCTCGACTGCAACGCAGGCTACTTTTCAGTGGGCAGCAGAAAGTTCTCTCAAAGCAAGCAGGGTCATGGAACTTAATTTTAGTCACAAGTTACTGTGCTGTATGCTTAGTCAATCAAGTCAAGTTCTGCAAATTAATGCAAATCTTGAAATACTACTTCCATTCTAAAGGCAAAAAAAATCCAGTTGCTTGATATCAGTTTTTATTATAAAATTATGACTGCTACCTTGAATGGGCAAAATGAAGCATACCCTGCATTCTAATTGGCTAACCAAGCGGGCAAGATGGGACTAAAATGGGACTACTTGTAGCTCTGGGCGAGTGCTTTGTCTTAACTATTTTTAATTTTGCTCCAGCCATGTAGACTTTTTTAGATTTCATTCTAAAATTTCCTTTTCACATGATAGGATGATAACATGACTGCGTGAAAGTTGACTCCTTTATCAGATTAGAAGTGAAATACAATCCAAGATTAATGGAATTGGAATGCTGTAAGCTACTAGGTCTCTAGCTGAGAAGGCAGACTAAAAGTCTTAGTTCTTGTCAGCTGGATACCCATTTTTTTTTTGGTTGCTAAGAGCATGAGGCCCTTAGAATGATAACTGTAGCTCTGTATATGTAGCTTGATACCTCATCAATAATACTATTATTAGTGTTGCAGTTGTAATTTTAGTAGAGTATGGTTTTGTACAAACAAAAAATCCCACTTTGTTCACTTTAGGCAGATGTGCATCTTCTTCATAATAGCTTGTCATTGGACAGACAATACAAGCTGAGGAAAGGTATGACTGTTTTTTTTTCCTGTGCTGTGATTATCCAAAAATGGTTGAACTGTTAAAATAATGTAGCTTAAGGTGGCTTCCTACAGTTTTCAGAACTTAGATAATCATTCCTAAATCCTTAAGTTTCTGCTGTGTTGTGCTTTTGCTGCCTACAAAAAAGATTCTTAAATTTTCAAAGAGAGTTATACAGATAGTAACTCTTATCCTTGATTATTGTTTTACTCTCAGCCTTTTTCAATAACTGTTAATTGGTTCGACGTTCCTAGTGCTCTCTCACCACACAACATGTGTGTGCGACACAATCTGGGAGAGCAGATAGCTAATGAAAATAAGGGTTATGCCATTAAGACAGTCAAGCATAAGTCTCATCATGAAAAATAATATGGTATGTATTGTTTACTGGCACGTGGTTAAGAGTACAATAATTTGCAATTGTTATTGGATTTGGCTTTGTCAAGGCGGGACTTACTTAGACTGAAGGCCTAGGTGGATAACATCCTCAAAGATTTGTTTTATTATTCATTCTAAATATTTCCAACTTAAAAACATGCTTTATACCTCGACCAATGAAAAGCTCCCATTTTCATAATACTATTGAAATGATGAATATATAAATTTCTTATACTGGAAAAGTGGAATGAATGAAAATGAAATGCAAAGAAGATCACCACAGTTTGAGATGCAACTCATGAAAGCTTCAAAAAATTTCAGACCCGCTGGGATTCAACCCCTGACCTCTGTGATACCGGTGCAGCACTCTAACATTGAGCTACATGTAGCAAGCCAACTTGGAGTGATCATTAAATTGGCTTTCTATTCGCAACTTTAACTGCAGTGATCTTCTTTATACATATAATATTATTATAAAAAACATTCTTCAAATGGCATTTGTCATCCATCAGATGGTATTTTTAATGTTGTTGCTATGTTTTTAGCCAGTAGTTACATTTTTCTACTGTGGATGAAATCTTTGGTGCTTTTCTTTAGCTCGACCAAAAATAGCTGAGCTACCATGCCTTCAGTCCCTTGTTCTGAACAGTTATCTGTAAAAGTGACTCATTTTTCATAACAATGGCAAACATCTTGCAAATTTGGTCAACAGTTGTTGGTTGTGAAGGATTAGTGTGGGGATTTTCCATTTGAAATGGAGAAATATTTTTGGAATGAATGATAATAAGTTATTTGGCAACCTTTCATGCAACTCAACTCAATTAACTAGTGCAAAATTATGCACAATGGTGTTGTTGCCATTCTGTGTTACCGTATGCCTTCAGCATGGGCCCCTGGGTTACTCACATGCAAGTGTGGTAGGGCTTTCCGGTTAAACTGCAGATACCTTAAACCCTACATGTATATCACTACAGGGTTCGCATGTGCCTTGAAAGTCCTTAAAAGTCCTTGAAAGTCCTTGAAAATTGCGGTTGGTGCTGGAAAGTCCTTGAATTTCGGTGCTAACTTTATAATTTAAGTAGAACTCCAAAGGAAAAGGAGCAAACACAATATACAATTACCTATGTTGTGGAAGAACTAAAAAAAGACATAGAATTAAGGCTCTTTTTGAATTGAATAGAGTCCTTGAAATATGGGAAATGTGTCCTTGAAAGTCCTTGAAAAGTCCTTGAATTTTTTGTTCAAAAACGGGTACGAACCCTGTCACTAATTTAAAGCTTTATTGAACTGGCTATCTTTATAACCCAACACTTTTAAAAGAGTGCACTGTCGATTTTTTTCTCTTAAGTTGCATGATCATACAAATATACAGGTTCAGTAGATACTTTTTCAGCTAAGAGTCAAAGGGAATTTGTTCAATTGACCTAAAATTTTGAGGAATGTTTCTTTGAAGAGTATTAAAGCAACAAACATGTCTTGGGGAATTTTGTGTGTCTTAAAACTTTGTTGTTGAAAGGAATTTTTCTATAATCATCAAACTTTTTTTAGCCCTATTTACAAATTTTTCAGTAACTTTTCATCACAATCGAAATGGGAAAACGCTAACAAGTTTTAAGTGCTTTGACTTCTGAAAGAATAGAACCAATTAAATTGATGAAAAACAAAAATTGCTTTGGAAAGGTGATTTACAGTTCACATGAAAAAAATCATAAAAATTGACAGTGCAAGTATTTTAAAAAAGTCTTGGTCTAGATAGCAGTTCACTTAAGCGTTCATTTGAAATAGGGTTTTAGGTGTCTACAGGTTAACTAGAATGCACTACATCACTTTGTACATAAGAGATCCCTTAAGGTATCTGGTAACCTTGAGTTCTTTGCAGATACGCAAAAACCTTAAAAAGCTATGCATACATGTACATGCATTCAGCTGACTGAAACTATGGATGAAGCTGGTGTGGTTTGATATTATAATACTTAAAATGACACTCTTTTCATTTTTATTTGCAGGTGTCATTGTTACATGTAGGTACTACAAAACAAAAAGAAATCTTTAACTACAGTCACTTCCTGAAAACCAACAATAAACAAAACAAGACAACAAAGTACGTTCAAGAAGGAAAAGGGTATGATGACTTGAACTTCTTTAATTATGTGAGCCACTATATGTGTAAAAGCATCAATTAATAAGAAATCTGTACAGTGCCAAATTTAATTGCAGAAAAAATGTCCACAATAAATTTATTAATCATTTACTTGTGGGTAAAACATTTTACTGCAACACACAGCTTTAAAGGAATTAAGACTTCTTCATAAAAATGAGTCCTAGTACAGGACATATATGTAGCCTGGTTTTAATGTGAATTTAAAAATCTCCTTCAGATTTTCAGTGCACGAGTTAAAGTGGTGAGGAGGCAAGAAAAGCAGTTAATGCAAGAACTTAACTACGACTTTGTAAGTGATCAGGAAGATGGGCCAGAGGGAAAGTTGATTATTACGTCACCAAGCTGGAGGTCCCCTAGGGCCAATGAATTGATGAGAAGACTCCAAATAAGAATCGATCAGTCAAGAGAAGAGGAAGTGCGACCACATGTGTCAAGAATCGAGGGACCTCTCTCAGGAGATGGAAGAGCATGTATCTGAACGCAACTCAGGGCCGGAGGAGAAAGAGGAGGTACAGACAGAAATTCCTGTCGCATCACCACCCAGGAGGAGAAAAAGATACCATCATTTTGGAAGTGATGACTCTGAAACTGATTAACTCTTTCATTCTGACAGGCTTCTTAGGGTTTTTTTTTAATCAGTTTATTCTGTAACATACTGAGAATAGTATTGCTTGATGAATTTTTCTTCCTCTTTATTTCTTTCGAGGTTAGGATTTCAGCTTAAATTTATAAATAAAAACAATGAATTATTTGTACTGCAGCAGTATTGCTCTCATTTGAATAGTAATATTATTGCTATAGGAACAAACTTTTGAAGTAACATTGACTTTTTTAATGTTGGAATGAAAAGGTTTATCCTAAGTAAGTTCATATATTTATGAACTAAAGCTGATTTACTAAGCAATGATTACTATTTAGTACTGGAGCTTTCTTGGATAGTTTTTAAGAAGTTTTGTTCCTTTTGAGGTTGGTGAAAAAGACAATGTCATCTCTTTTTGTAATTATCCAGGAGGAAACTTTTAATCATTGGCAAATGAAAAACCAGGACAAAATTTTAAATGGCATTTTTTACAATTAGTTAATACTGTACATTGTATAACTAACTAAATTGTTTATTTTTATTAAATAAAGTTTTGTTGGCTGATAGTTACAATGTCTTCCTTCATTGAACTGTACGAGACAAAAAGTAGTCCACGGAGACGTTCCTAGGGCTTCGTCATGCGTTCCTTCCCCAAGGGGCGCGAGGCGAAGCCCTAAGAACGTCTGCTATAGAGGCTAGACAAAAAGAACACTCCTGTGCTCCGGGGTAGATACATCTAAGTATAGACCCCATGTGAAGGTGAATCCTTTAAGACCAAAGCATATGAACGTCCCAAAAGCGTAAGCGTAAACATCCAATAATACACAAAACACTTTCATGTTCAAGAATATGCAAACTGAATTTTAGGAACGAGATAAGCATTTCTACTCGTATATTCTTGAACGCGAAGAATGTTCGTAGTTGTTCCAGTTTGAATACTGCAGAATACCAATGTTCCGCAAAGTCATGGGTTCGCAAACGCGGCGAACACTTGAGATGTGCGTTAGTATTTGGGCGTGTTCGCGTCTGGTAAACCTTTCGTCACTGTCGTGTTCGCGTCGCATTCGGACTCGAAAATTTGTTGTCATGCTAAGATGTTCCAATGACAAATGATCATCATTGTTCGAAGCTGGTCAAAATTGATCTTTTTAGAAAAGGAGTCGAGCGTATGCCGTTTAGAATGCTTCAAGTATTCCAAGGTATTCTATTTGAATTCGGAAAAACAGTCCGGATTCTAAGTAGAATACTCGAGGTGTACATCGCGTCATGCGTGCTTGAATACCTCAGGATATTATCGTACACTCCACGTGTGCCTATCCGTATTCGGGCAAATTCGGTCGCGAATATGTGCCTTTTTGCGCAGTGTATGGAGCTAAATGACTAGGTTTTTCTTTTGAAGGTGCTTACCTAGTTGCCTTTAAATCAGCCGCACCCCCGCTTCCACTGTCCATGCAGCCGTTTTTGTCTTGTCTCCCTCCTCGGCGCGCTCCTCACGCGTTATGGGGTGACGGACGCACATCAACCGAAAGTTGATGTTTTGCACTCTTGGGCAGTGGTATGTCTTGCCTAAATTTTCGGGCAAATGGTTTCTATAAGGGTAATTAGGACACTGAGCAATGCAAAATTGAGAGCGTCAAGGTATGTTGAAAGGAAAAAGACCTGACTTCTGGTTGATGTGTGTCGCTCAAAAACGCCTTTGCTTCAGCCACCTGCTCATTTATTCTTATTTTCCTCTCCTCACCTGAACATCAGTTCTGTGCTTAGGCAGTTGTTTCACTAAGAACTCTTACGTGTTGTTCAAACACAGAATCATGCTTGTGGGTCTTTTTTGAGTCGTTTTTAACACTTTTATACACTCCTCCTCACATGCATACTCATAAAAAAGCTACTGAAAGCCACATACATTTGGTTAATACATTATTATTCTTCCGAATATAAACGCAAATTTTTGCGGGGGTTATTCAATACAAAACTCCCCTGTTCAGTTTCTAGTACCCAGATTCCCAACTCGCACCGTACATTCTGTACGTTTGGGCCGCCTGTGATGTCAGTCCGCGGTTTATATGTACTGATGACCTGATGCATTGATGAGCAAGAGAAACGTGAATTTATCTACCGCTTTAAAACCTTCTTTGGCTACAGAACAAAAACTAATCCAGGGTTATCTTAATCCAGCTTTAAACAATTAATCAGGCCCTGTGCCATGACTTGTTTATGAAGCCTTTTAGTTTTTATATTTTGATAATCCTCGAACATTTGGTGAGAGTACAAAAATATGGAAACTGTGTTGAATGTGGCTTATTGCTTTAAGACCGTACAAAAACAGCACTTGAACTACGTTCTCTAAGATTATTAAAATTTAATAGATGTTTACAATTATTTTTAGCACGCCTTTCAGACCAGTCATAAACGTTTTTTTTAAAGAGAATCTGTCTTCAAAGAAATCCTTTTACTCTACAGCCAGTAGCACTGGTCAAGAGCTTCGACTTCCTATGAGCCAACAAGCGGTAAAAGGCTGCAAATTCTTGACTATAAGGGTTTTTACTTGTTTACACCTTTGCAAAACCTGGTGGCAAAGGTGAAACAGTGTTGTGATATCGTTGTGGGAGAAATTTTTTACAACAAAATGAAAATGAACTGAGCCTGTTGTTAAACACAATAGCCATCATCACAAAACACATGCTCACTTCAAGCGCCCGCAGTAGGGTCTGTACCGCGTACCAGGGCCATGCGCGGGGGATTCCCGATAGGACGTCAAATTGGATAACCGAGTAGGTCTGGACACCAAGAAAGAGCAAGTTGAGGGTAGCAGAGATGAAAGCGAGGATACGAAGCCTTGAAAGGCCTCCATCGCCATAAATTTGTGCCGCCGAGTTGTTGGAAATCTGACATCCAATTCGAAGGAATCCGGCGGTAAGTATCAGACCAAGAAATAGAAAATAAACGTAACAAAGTATTAGCAAAATGAAACCTTTGCTGGTGAGAAGGAAAATAAGATCTGTTGAGATAACGATGAGAATGTTGAAAACCATCGCACCCATTGCGGTGGATAATTTCTGAAAGCGCGGAGGCGCAAGATTCATCTTTGTCGCGTCTGCAAACACAAGAAGCAGAAGACCGAGAGCCGCAAGGACGCACGGAAGGCCTAAAGACCACGTGATGTAAGTAGTGAGCAGGCCCAGGATTCCACGCGAGCTGTATGGATTGAAAAATAAAATAAAAGCCCTTGAACAACCAATAAATAGCAATGTCAGATACAGAGTCAGTTTCAGTCCTTTTACACCGTGATTGGCGACGACATCATAAACGAGCGCACTGGCAGACGTCCCAGCAGTTAACAAATACAGCACTGCAAACAGGTAAATGTGTAGGTCCCAGGCTTTTCCCCAGGTTGCAAATGCGCTCGGCCAATGGGGTCCAGGCTCTGGATTTGAGTCCATGGTTGGTTCAGGCTCAGTCGACATGGCGGGTTCTTGACGTTTACTCCTTGAAGCCGTTGTGGCTTTAATGCTTACCACGATAAAAAGATTGAGAAGTATTATTTTTATTTGCGCTTCTTTCTCGTCTTACATGTAGTCTGAGTGAAAGTCGGCGTGAAAGTGCTCAAGTTAAATTTGATTTTGAGGAATTCCTTTAGTCAATGCTTTATAACTGTTCAGCCGATTGAGAAGTTTTCACTGCAAGAGAAAAAGATCAATTTTGAAAATAAAACTTAAGCTACACGCTTCAATGAGTGACTTACAAATTTAAAAAAACCATTTGCTGAATGATACCAATAAGGAAATAAACTGAAATGTGACTTATTTGCTTGAAAGCGCTCGGCGATGGTTGTTAAATTTTTCGACTTGTCTGCGTAGAGATCATGATTGAGGATGGTACTTATTCCAGAGACGTACTTTTAATTTCGGGAATAATGAACACATCACTTCCTATTCTTCCTTTCTTTTTCCTTTTTTCTTTAAATAAAAAAGATGGCGGCCATGCGATTACGAATATGAACAAGCTGCTCCACACACCCTCAGAATCCAAAGTACGTTTGCAAGCACTGCAGGCTAATTTTCCCTCTTTATCAGTCACGTCAGCATAACAAATGCCTAAAGCAGAGAAAATCAATAAGCACCGCATTTTGTTGTTAAGCGGGACGCTTATTTTGGACGGCGTACGTTCTTTTGAGTGCGTGCGTTAGCTGCCCTTTCCTAATTTTTGTTTTCGTTGGTGAAAGGGAGGGATGTGAGATGTGTTATATCTTATTAGCTACGCTCCAGTTTTCTTTATCTCTATCAGTCGAGTAAGCTGTGGGCCTATATCAGCAAATGATCAAATCATGATTCCCGTCGATTGCCAATACTTTTAGTGTAAACTATACGCTCAGTTAATAATTCATAAATAACCTCTTTGCACAATTATAACTTGAATGAAATTTAAAATGGAACAGCAAACTCACTAGCATCAAAGACTGGACGTCTTTTTTAAATCGGCTCTTTAACTGGTCGCCGTTGCGATTCCTGATTGAACCGAGTGATGTTCCATGCGTTTTGTGTGACAGTGTGTCAGTTTTCTCATTTTATGCCGGCCAGCTGTCACAGCGATTGCTAACTAATTTCAAAGTTGAGCGTCATTTTACTATTTCGCTAATGAGCAGTGTCAAACGAATAAAACGTATCCCGTATTGTTTTAAAATGATGACGAACGCGGTTAATCTTTGTGTATTACGGTGTCGAAGTTAGCATTTCATAACTGTAATGACAATGAAATTCTAGATAAAGAGTTCAGTTCTGCAGTTCCATGAATGTTTGTTTGTTTTTTTTTTTGGCAAAGGCTGTCAACTTGAAATTTCTTTACTGCTGACCTTTCTTAATTTCCTTGAAAGAAGGTTAAATGAATTCACCCAAGAAAAAAAGTTTATCAGTAATTTATAGTATACGTGCGATAACCAGAAATCCTTTATTATTAGTATGAGAAAGGAAGCGATATGCCCTTCTTCGTTTCACGTCAAAGCCAAAAAAAGGTGCTAAATAAAAGCTTAAGGTTTTACTTTAAATCATCTGGCCTTGTTAATATTACAAGGGTCGAATTCATGACCTGTACTTTGCGAGACGGTTGAGGGGAATCCATCCATTAAAATATAATGTAATCTTTTTTTATTATTAATTTTCATTTCATGCACGCTTTAACCACAAAGATGAAAGACGTACTACTAAGACAGTACAAAGATGCCTTACTTCCTTTTAAGCAATGGAAAAATAACCCTTTCAAGAAGAAAATCCTTTCTAAGAACGTATTCAATGCAAACGCTCTAGCGAGATGGAAGAATAAGTTCACTTAGTCCGATGGCGCGCTTATAATATAATTTCGTGAATCACACAGTACTTCGCATCTTCATGTTTAAAACGAGAACATCAAAAAGTAGTAGAAAACGTATTAAAAGCTAGTTTTAAACGATGGTGACCATGCAATGATTACGAAATAAAAAAGTCCAAAGAAGAAAAGAAATTATGGAACGTTTTTCATATCTTTCGTGCAAGTGTCACCGGGAAAGCTTTAGAACCAAGGAAGGAACGCCGCCTCTTTACTTCCTTTTGCGTAAAGAAAATAACTCGGTTTATAATTAAAAAGGTTAAAAGGTTGGAAAAGGTACAATAATTGTGCAGAAATCCGAAAAAAACAATAACAGTTCTTAAAAAGCACCTATTTACGAAAATGTTTGCTCAACTTCAAAAAATGTGTTCCGAAACGATCATGATGGTGGAAAACTATATACACCAATCTTCCAATTGACCAAAAAAAAAATACTCCATTGTAAGGAACATTTTCAGTAATTATTCAGATATTGATTTATTGTCTTTTTTTTGCTATCAGAGAAATTAAAAGGAAGGGGAAGGAAAGTTTATTTGAATGTCTAAAACGCTGTTAAACAATGCAACTATTGTTTAACTAAACGGAGAATGAACTCACTTGACACGGTAATTTGTGCGTTGCGCGACAAATCGCGCGACATTACTCGCACTTGTAAACAGGCCTTGACACGTGTGTACAGGTGAACAAGTAAGACAGCAAAGAAATTATAGTGTGGGAAGCGAGATAATTTAAGAGATTAGCAATAATTTGGTAGATCGATTTCACGATGTCTTGGAAAACTTTCCGATAATTTAGAAAAAAAAAATTAATCTATTGGTAAATAACGTGTTAACAAGAATAATTGACGGATTTGTCAAGGTTTAAATGATCAGATTTCATTTTTATGATCTGAAGCGCTCATAACACCTTGATAGAGATAACAGACAATGATGGTAGATGTAACCAGCTTGAACGCAAAGACTGCAGTGTATTAATCGGCGATAGAATTTCTTGGAAATATCACGTAGTGTACATCTGTTCGAGAATCGCACGAAATGCAGACATTTGCCTTAAATTAAGGCACTGCATGTCTTTTTCCCAACTCAAACAGCTATATTATTTAACAATTAGTCGCCGAAGGCGACGTGAATATCGGCGAATAGTCACCGAGACGAAGTCGAGGTGACTATTCGCCAATATTCACGTCGCCTGAGGCGACTAATTGTTTTAGTATAATTACATTGATGATTATTCGAGAAAATAAAATTATTGATCAATTTCCGACCCCGAAACATCAAAAAATCTGGCTGCCATTTTGAAAACTGCTAGCCTTCAATGCTATAATCACCGCGCGGTGATTATAGCGGGATAGTGCGAAGCTCCTAGCCAATCACAGCGCTCTATTTTCGATAGTCATCAATGTAATTATACTAAAACCTGATAAATCCACTTATCGTATGCTATAATATATAGATTTAGCTAGGGCTAAAAGCGAAGCTCTCGATAATATTTATAGTTTGTTCAAACAAAATATAAAACGTGTAATGCTAAGCGGCGAAGGCAACGCCGGAGAACGGTGGAAAACAACACTGGGTCTAATTAGCAAAAAAGCAACTTTGCACATGCAGCACACTTGTTTTGTACATTTCTTTGCCGTCGTTTTGCACGACTACAACTTGAAACTTCCAGAAATGTCTTAGTTACACGTTTTTAGAGGAAACTGTCGTACGTTTTCTCGTTCACTTTTTTTTCACTGCCGCTCATTTTCACCTTGCATTGGTGGCCGCTAGCATTTCTCATTTTGTCACCGCCGCTACAAAATTTTCATGTTGTTCTTCCAACAAAAAAATTTCTCCTTTGTTTTTTTATCACTCGCTCTAGATCTCTGTCGCCCCTTTTCTCGTTGAGCTTTCTCTTGCCCTATATTCCAAATTTGTGGACATGACAATTAATCTAAGCTTAATACTTTAGAAAACACGAATACAGAGACAAAATCCGCTTTCCGTTTTCGTCTTCATTGACTGTTTAGTTGTCTCTGCTTCAGAAGACGCGGGTGGTTATGCGATTTCCCGTCAAAATAACCTCGAGTTGCATTTGGGTTGCCATACCTGTTGATCGAGTTATTTTGCATTTGCATTGTGGTGCGGACGGAAGGTCGGAGGGGGGCGGTGTAGGGTCACGTGATTACTAAATTTCCTCGGATGGGTAGCTGGGACGCGAGAACACCGCTTTTAGCTTGGGGTAGTGCCAAGTAGCAAACGTCACAAATCAATAAAGTCCAAGTAAAACAAAATGCATTACAGCAACGTTTTTCGCCGTTACTCAAGGGAAGAACCCCTCATGAATTTACTCAATGTACTGTCGCAGATATTACAGCCCTTATATTTTCTTCCCGCTGGCACAAAAGAGAGTTGCCAAGCTTTTTTTATAATTTTAAATTTTTGGTATGCTGATCAATTACATTATAATAGTACAGGATATGCCCTAAACAGAACTTTAATAACCGCAAAAAAAACGGACATTGGAAAACAGTCGATTCAACCTGTAGTTGTTGATCCCAGGAAAGATCTTCCCCATCATTTGAAGCACCTCTCAAATTTCTTCTTCCAACGCTTACTAGTCGGCTACGTCAGACCGTGGATATTATTATATGTTACGATTCATTTCGTTCCCCAGGAATGTTTTTATTTATGACTACACAGCAGGTTTTAAAGTCCTGCTCAGTGGATTTTATTTGAATGGTCACACTTAAGGATTTCATCTAATGAATCAAGAGTAGAAGCCAACATCTCTGTTCTAGATTTTTGTCCTGGCAGCGAAAGGCTTAGATCAAATCCTTAAAGTTGTCTGTCTCTTGAGCGATAAAACGTTAAAATACTTTTGCATTAAAAACAATTCATTAGAAATGAGAGCATCGCTGTCTCACAAAAAGCCTGTACTCGTTTTCAGCCTTCGTTCTGTTTTTCGACTTTGGCGCTAAAAGTGTTTTACCAGTTGGCCGCGTTGGCTCGCTTGGAGTTGCAGTGTACTTTTGCGATCTGGCGTTTTAGCTTTCGTGTTTAAGGTAACGTTCGCCTACAGCGCCTTCCAGACTCCTCAAGTCCACCCAGGTCTGGAAGTTCTCAAACCATGGGTGAATGAGCGACTTATCACACATGAATCGCAGACAAGAGAACTAGCATGAACTAGCACTGGTAAGGCAAACCTTACTTTAAAACAAAACAAGTACTGAAATCTACAGTGTAAATGTATAACAGACCACACCATCCTTACCATCTTCTTTAGTTGAAATGGCTTTAAGGTTTTTTCATTCTGTTTATCATTCTCCCTTTCCTTATGGAATACAGGTCCAGATGTGCCTTTAGATGGGAACGGCTATTGTTTGAAATATCACTTTTGATTTTTTTTACATTTCTCCTTGGGGAACATTTTGCTCTTACATGTTTTCCTTAATACAATTTACCGACTGTTATACAAAAATGCATGTACTCGCATGCACTGTAACAGCAGGCTACTGAATTGCCAGTAATGCTATAAAGGATCAAAACGAGGAGAGCTTTAGTCATGGGTCCCCAGCGGCCCAGCTTGGTGGGTCTCTTCGTAGAAACTGAAAGAAAAATGAAGGAGGACAGCAGCGAGGATGGTAACCCACGAAACAATTATCTCGTACGATGTTCCAAGGTTGGATAAAGGGGAAATGTCACGATGACATTGCAAACTCATTACTCCAAGGGTATATTCGAATGATCGTACTCCGGAATGAGAATACTCAGAAATATATGATTCTGTGACAAATCTCTTCAATTGTAAATTTTTGGACGGTTGAAATGCTTTATTCATCGTTATTTATAATCTCCACCAGATTTCTGGATTTTACCACCCAATGAGAGCCAAAACAAGTGATTTTAAGAGCATATTCCCTATATCCGTACTCCGGAAAACGGTCCTTACTGACGTTGACCATTCACATGGTTTGGAAGATGACAAACTCAGTAAAATTTCACCAAGAGGCACTAACCATAACCCCTTTTTGATGATTTTTGCAGGCATAGCATTCTTGAAAAAATGGACCCAATCAGAGGCACCCAACGAGTATATAGTTCAAAACCACTGGAACATAGCATTGTTAAACATATTTTAGTATTTAAACGGTATGATATAGGCATATTTTTATCCTCAAAAAATTTTTCATCTGTTCGGATTTCCTAGCTGAAAGTCTAGTGATCCGAAAATTATAAGGGTCAAAACTTAGCTTTTCGAAAATTTCAGCCAGAAAAAAGGCTCACGAAAATTCTAGGTGACCTTTTTAGGGTAAAAATTCGTTAAAAATAGGCAATTATACCATTTTTTAGATTTTCGAAAATCCTAGGAGAGGCAGGGAAGCAAGAAATGTTGCAACAAATGTCCCGAAAATTCTAGAAGATCTCAAATCGTCTTCCGAACAGATATTTTCCGAAAATTGACGTTGGGTGCCCTTGACCCAATTCTCAATCCATTCGCTTCCTTGCCCTCTGTAGCAACAAACAAAAGGAAACTGTCTTTTCAACGCCTAAATATAGCATTAGTTAACAAAACTGGACTATTATTTTTAGAATTCAAGTGATGCGAAGACATGCATGTTGTTTTATTTCAAAAATAACAAATAGCGTGACACAGCCCTAAAGTCTGGCCCCCCAAAAAGCTCAGTTAGCCTACTGCCAACTCTCTCAATAGCATTATTGTTAACTTAAAGATTTACTAATTAAAGTGCTGGGGTCACACTGGAAAAAATTTTGGCAACTGAAAGAGGTATATGCTAAACCATCCCTGCGCTTTACTCATCAGGCGTTTATATATAGTTTAGAGTGTTTGCCAAATTCAGAATATTTTAGAAACCCTCCTATTGAGAGAGTGGTCGGCAAAATGATTAGCAGAGCAGATCGGCTTTAGGATGCCAGCAGGGATACAGTCGAATTACTTAGGATCATGAACATGAGTTCTAGTGCTAAGCATTTCTATTTTACTGTAGTCAGTTTGATGATGAGATTTCAAAGACGATGAGACTAACAGACTTTTTACACTTGCAAAGAAGTTCGTAAAGCAGAAAACTTATTCGAAAAAAGTTTGCGATCGGAGGCTCGCCAAATGACAAGACAATACAGCCTTTTGTGCAAAAAAGAAAAAAAGTAAAACATTTCCAATAAAGTTCGTTGTTTATTTTGACTGGAACATATACGTACACCAGTAAGCCTAGCCTATAAGTATCGAAAGTATATAATTCTCCTATCACGGCTGGGTCAGTCTCTATCTAGCTACTTACGCCAGCTGGAAAACAGATGAGGACATTTCACCTTAGAGACTACTGTCTACGTCACTAAATATTCCGTTAAAAGTTCCAATTATTCCTCAATCCAAGACAGTTATCGATTACTTGCGTCCTTCTAAAAGTACAGATACTTGACTAGAGCAACAGCAGAGGACACGACAACCATGATTATTCTATCCTTTACCCGCGAACAGGAATTGCATTTGTCTTTGGAGCAACAGTGAACGCACATATAGTACAGCGATGAGCCAAACTCCTTTTTGGAGTCGTAACATTTGTTCACACATGATCGTCGCCAAAACAGGCCGTCGCTTGTGCATCCTTTCACGACAAACGGATCGTCTTCATCAGGACTTTTCTTCCGCAATTCCATGGTGTAACATTTCTCATCACAATCTTCTGTCTTGGGATTGCTGGTCTCGCAACTGCCGCCAGTGCAGGAAACGCATTGCAGGGAGGCTTCCGCGAAGGCAGGAATCACACACGATACGGTTGCAACAATGAAAAACACCTTCATGTCTGGAGCTGATTTCTTCTCAGTAAAAGAGAGCCGAAGTAGCGTTGTTCGATTCAAAGTTGTTATACTGAGGCTGTGAACGTCGTACCTTTTCACTGTGAGAGGAGTGCAACTGGGAACAAGGCTAATTCCAGTGTGTCATCGTGTGTCATGCAAATTCCTGCTGTTTTGACCAACTGCGGCTCTTTAATTGATGTATCTCTGACAAGTGTTGTGCGTCGAATTTTCTTAGAACGACTTCCTTATCCAAACATGAACACAAAAGACGACTAACAGACATCAAGATTATTCAATACTAAATGCGTCAGTTTAGGCAACCTCGAAGTATACCATTCCTTCAGTGGGTACAACAAGCCCGTATAATATAAAAATTCCTTCAAAGGGAAATGAAATGCGCGAAACTTACTGAACAGGCTCTGCTGAGTTTTTTAGCAAAGAAATACTAAACTTTGACTAAAATTACTCATATCATCATGGGGTGCATATCGACTTCATGACAATTTTTATTGTCATTTTTAAAACTCCGTACTGAATCAAGCAGTCTTCTCCAGGTTCTTGAGTAACCTGTGGTATTTGTATTTAGGTCTTTGTATATTATGCGTTTTTCCCACTAATGCTCCACCATAATGCTCCATTTCCCACAAAAACTCGGCTCGGACTACTCCTCAAGATCATCCTTTAAACAACTGTATTGAGGTGGCATTTTATTTTTTATTTCGACTTTAATCCATTGCATGTTTCGTCTGTACCGTATAATTTATTTTTCTTGATAATTTTTATTTCAGCTCTGTCTGAGAAGAAAATTCAGGGAAGATTACACTAAAATGCTCTAATAATATGCTTTATATTTTGCCTCACTAAAATGCTAGAAAAAAATGTTAGCATAATGAACAAAAGCCTAATCCGTCCTATCGGACATAGGAAGTTGCCTAGTGTAAAGTCGTTAAGATAGCGGGGGCGACGGGAAGTCCCTCTCTTCTCCTTTTCCTTGCTTTCTTCACTTTGACCTGCTACCCCGACTATCTTAACAGCTGTAACAGGCTAACATAGACACGACAGACGACGAAAAAGGTGCATCAGCTGAACTCTTAAAAAAAATCAGGCGTTTGTTTAGGAAGAGGAAAGAGAGAACCAAAAAAAAAAACATGAAGGGAGAGAAAAAATCTTCACTTTTACCCTCCTTCCTCTCCCGCCTTCCTTTGAAATCTCCCCTTCCCTTCTCTCTAAGGAAAGCCTCAGTTGTACCCGGGCTGAGAAAACTTGGATATAGACATCAACATATTATGAACCACCTAGCCCGGGGAGGGGGGGGAGTACTGCCATACATAACCTACACGGGTATGTGCCGCCCAACGGGGTCGTGATTTTGAAGCGCCTGATTTAGAACGGGGTATCCATTTCAGAGGCGTTGTCTAGAACGGAGTATAAAATTTCGAACGCACGAAAGCTCCTGACCAGTTTTGTAGCAGCCATTTGAAATTATTCAAGGACAGATTGCTTTTAAAAATACGGTTCAATGCGTTAACAAGCACGCTGTTGTACTCTTGTTGCACCCTGTGTTTTAGCGTGCAGGGCGGGCGTATTTTCTATTTCTAGAACGGGTATCAGTTTTAGGGCGAATTCTAGAACGGGGTATAAAAAATTGGCCCATTTCTTAAACGGGTATCAATTTTAGGGGAAATTTCTTTTAGAACGGGGTGCCAATTTGGAGTCCCGGGCGGCACATACCCACCCAAAAAATACCCAAGTGCCCCCCCGGGCCACGTTGTCCAATTTTTTTTTTATCTTTCGCAAAACTTTCACTAGAAAATTAAGGCTTAAAGAGGGTGTAGGTAATTAATTTTATTAAGAGCCAGAAGTGTCGAGGGGAAATAAAGAAAAAGGAAAAAAAAATTGGTTTGTTACGAAATATTTACATATTTATTCTATTCTTTGAGTTACAACATCGAATAACACAACACACCTCTCTTTTGGCCAAGGTTGAAAAAATGAAACGGAGATAGTGTTATCATGAAAAAAAGTAATTTTCCAAAAAATAACGGCAGTTGGAATGCAAGGGCAGCATACGTATTGCAGAAAAAAAACTGAATGTTAGCTTAATGACCACAAAATTAAGCTGACGAAAACTTTAGGACAACTGCAGGTATTAATTACAATCCTTCCAAGAAAAAAAGCGTAGAAACTAACGCCTTTTTAGATAGGCTTTTTTCAGAAATTAGCGCAGGTTTTTTTCTCGTAGGCTTTGGCATAAGTTTTACAAACATTATTTCGAATTCCTTTGCGGTGCAATTACATTTTAGACTCAAGAATCCATCATTAATGCAAGGTTTGCAAGTCAACGTGTCAACGGACAAACAACGCCCTGGGCTCCGTCACTTTTTCAGCAGCTCTTGCTTTATACGGATTAATCTGCTTGGTTTTTGGCTTCTGTTTCTTTAGAAATAAAGATATTTTACCAGTGCCAGAGTAGTAGACGCAAAAGTAAAGATGATGCCACCCTTCATATGAAAGCCTGCAGAGTTTGCAGAGTTACATTTGTCTCCGGTGCAGCAGTGTACGCAAATATAATGCTCGATGCCTCCGAACGTTTTTTTCTCGTCGTAACTCTGGTTATCACAGCTGTGTCGCGTAAAAGCAATATCAGAAGTACAGCCCTTTATTATGAACGGTGTCCCGTCCCAGCTGTCCTCGCGTAAGAGCATCGTAAAACATTTTCTGTTGCAGGATTTGGTGCTTGGGTTGCTTTTGTAGCAGTCGCTGCTTGAACAAGCAACGCACTGCTGGGCAGCTTCTACTGAAGAAGGGCTTATGGCATAGAATGACACAGTTAAAACAAAGGACACAGTAAAAAGATTCTTCACGGCTTCGAGTGCTTGTGGATCGAGCTCTCTGACCTACTTCCTTGTTGTCAGTCGGGCGCAATGTGCCTTCTGCGCCAGGTAGTGTGATTTATGTAGTCACTAATGTATCAATTGTGCAATAATCTGTAAAATAAAAATATTGGACTCTTGCGCAGTTTAGAGGAATTTTTAGTTGACGTAACACCCACTATTGTCACGTTTTAGAGTCCGCCGTAAGAAACCGTAGCTCCCAACACGGTCATTTCCAAAAAAGGCCAAAAAAGTCACAAGCTTTTATGTTGTTATTAAGATCGTTGGTCATTTGTCAGCCTGATTTGTGGTACTATCCACCCTGCAGAAGATCTCTAATTAAAACAAAGAAATAATAGTGTTTTTTCGAAACAAGAACTTCAAAAAGTTCTTTTGTTTTAGTTCAAGTAAAAGAAACTAGTGCTAAAAACTGTACTTCTTGATTTCAAAACAGCGGAAATTATGGCACAGTATGAGGTTCAAATATCACTGGAAAAGCACGAAAAACATTTTTAGTCGATTATGCTGTCACATTTCTGGGTCGATCCGCGGCCCTGATATCATGTGAATTGAACTTTAACAATATTTGCCTTCCTTAGTTGTCCTCTATTGCGAAAAATAGCTACCCTAAAAAGTTCTTTGTTCATCAATTCTCTCCCGAGCGGTTGGAACCTATGGTTTTTAACCTTAGTAACTTTTTTAACCTTTGCTGAAACAGGTCACGTCCAGAGAAAGTTATCCGGAGATCTCATTTGTCTCAGACCATAGCTGCCGTCAATTCCCTCATTTTGTTTTCTAGCAACGATATATCACTTTTTGTTGATGAGCGCGTACGATTTATTTCTTACTCCGAGAGTTGTGTTTCACCGTTCGAGATCTTTCGATATTTTTTCACCAGTGAAAAATTATCTCTTATAGGTATATTAAATAGGATTGCGCTTGTCTCAAAGGCGATTGTCCCCTATTGCCTTGCATTGAGTGATTTCCAATAGTGCAAGTCTTGGTACCCACAAGTCTTTCTCACTTTAGCAAAGGACTGGCAAAAAATGCTTGTATGATAAACATACGTTATTTTTAAAGCTAAATACATCAGATTTTCCAAAAAAGTTTGTAAGCTGAAAATATTTCCTTTTTTCGTTCATGAGCTGACTGAAAATAAAATACATTCTGATACAGCTCTTTTGCATGAGTAAAAATTCTGCTAGAACTTTCTAGAAACTTTTAACTAACTATTAAGGTGGCGGCATAGGTTCTTATAAATAGTCTCGTTCGTATACTTGCCCCTATGGGTATAATTTCCCTTTTTTTATTTTAATTTATTCCCATTTTTTAACGTTTTCTTTGAAAAAAAAAGTTTCTACGTAATTACGTATACGGTAGTGAAACTCAATGAAGTTGTTTGAAAAAAACAAAAAGGTGCACAGATCACGGTATTGACCCATGATTGAATATGAAAACGAAAACAAGCTCGCTAAGAAAAAAATGGACCAGTGGTTAAACACACATTTACCGGTAGATTTATTCCGAAGAATTTAAGTTTTAAATATCGAACAATGAAATATATTTCTTTTTTTACAAAAACGTTAATATTGTAAAAGAATCTCAAATCTCTAAAGAAAACTCAATCAAAGCAGCGTAACTAGAAAAGCTTACAAAAACAAACATTAGCAATAGATATCCGATTTACAATCCTTCCTGTCAATTGTCGCCCTTTTCGTCCTCTTCTAAAAAAAACTGAGGAGTGGGGAAACTGACGCCTTTAAGCGATGGCCACTTTTAGAAAGAAGCAACATTTTTTTTATTCTTTTCCATAATCCTAAAATGCTATCTTAAAAAGTCATCGCCTTTGCGCTTATATTACGATTTTAGCCTCAAGATATCCATGCCGTTCACGCAAAGTTTGCAAGTCATGTCAACATTATTAAGCAACTATACAGCTCCGTCATCTTTTCGGCAGTTCCTCCTTAAATCTCATTTTTTAGTTGATTTTTGCTTCATTCAGAACTAAAGACATTTTACCAGTACCAGAGCAGTGGACGCAAACGTCAAGATGATACCACTCTTCATCTGAAAGCCTGCCGAGCCTGAAGAGTCAGAGTTGCAGTTGTCTCCGGTGCAGCAATGGACGCACATGTAGTAGTTTGTGCCTCCAAACTTTTTCTTCTTGTCGTAACACTCGTTGTCACACCGGCGTCGCGAAAACACTTGATCAGAAGTACAGCCTTTGATCATGAAAGGTTTCTGGTCTCGGCTTTTCCTACGTAAGAGCATCGTGAAGCATTTTCTCTGGCAGGATTTGGAGCTGGGGTTGCTGGCGTAGCAGCCGCTGCTTGAACAAGTCACGCACTGTTGGGCAGCTTCCACTGAAGACGGGGTCATGGCATAGAATGCCATAAATACAATACACACAATAAATAGATCCTTCATGGCTTCGCGATTCGAGTGATTGTGGAGTGAGATTTCTTTGCTGCTTGCTGCCTGGTTTGGTGCGATATGTCTACTGCTTTGTGGGGTTATGATTTATGTAGACAGCGATGGATAAATTTCGCAATTTTGGAAAATGCCGATTGCCCATTTTGACGTAACACCCACTAGTCACGTCTTAGACACCCACCCAAGAAGCTGTAGCTAACACGCAACCTTCGACACAGGCATCGCCAAAAAAGACAAAAAAATTCAAAGGCGGTTAGGAGGGAGGCTGGTTGTTTAAGGTATTGTTTCTAATCGGTTTAGGCATTCGCAAGTGGTCATGATCGAGAACTCTTTTTGCGTCCATTGCTTCATTGTTCTTCTCTATAAATAGCTCCTCCTTAACTTTTTTCGAGGCTTTCACTTGAAATGCTTAATTAATCCGAAAAAACGTCACAAACGTTTTCAAAACCGAGCTCCATGTTGAACAGACCAAAGAAAAAAAGTTTCTTGTGACGTCATGCATGTATCTGTACTCTAATAGTTAGTGGGCAACGACCAATCACAGAGCTAGACAGCAAAACAGTCGCCGGGTTTTTTCTCAAAATTTGTTTAGAGTAGGGTAGGAGCAGCGTGCGAGCCTCACGCGCGCGAAGTGTGTGAGCCTCACACGCCCGTAAGGCATGTGAGGCGAGGAAAGCGTCTTACCCCAGTCTCGCTCTCCGTTTTCAGCTTTTGTTTTACTGTTCTTGCGTACAGTGGATTTGAACAGAATCGCCAACTCAGTGATAGCCTGCGATCATGCCCTCTCTATTTCTTTATTGTTTTTTTCATGAGAAGGTTTAGCTTAGCCTGCGTTTAGCTCAGTATTTCTATCCGTGGTGTGTCCCCACCTTTTCTATATTCCTTGTATTTTGCCTTGCGATTTGGGATTTGGTTGTCACATAACTTGAACTAGATGAATGAAAATACAAGTTAAAAGGGAATATTTCTTCGCTTCCAACCAATGACATGGACTATAAAAAGAAGAACGCCTTATTCACATTTTAATAGTGTTCATTGCCTGGCTAATGAAGACTGATTTAGAAGTATAGCGCGTGGACGGGTGGTATAAATATCTGGTCAATAGAAAACGTTTGTAGAAAACGCGGACAAATGACAAGGGGCTCTAGAAATGATAGGGTAAGCCACAAACTTCGTTGAAAAGCAGTATAGGGACCAATAGATCTCTCAAGTAATTTTAAAGAAAATTCATCTAAGGATATTAAAATATACATTCAAATAAATTAGTGATCCTATTCATTTTTGCAGAAATGCTGAAAGTAGTTCAGTTGTTATAAAGAGGCAAAAGGTAAGAGATCAAATGAACCAATCATTTGCAATACCGAAGGCTGGAAGCTATAAGAGCTTTCTACGCAATACACAGCTGGTGAAAAATTTGTGAGCAGTTTGTTTAGGCCAGGCCTGTAGCCAGGTTTTTTGACAGGAAAGTAAGATTCAACGAGGCCGACGGGCCAAACGTGCCTGGAGGCGCAAATCTCTGGGGGTGGGGGGTGGGGAGGTATTGGGTTGTCTGAGACTACCGTGAAACCTAGCCTGTGTTAAGCAGACTCCCTCAGGGAATGCTGTAGTGTTCGCTTAATACAGGATGTCCACCCAATACAGGTTGCGATAGATAACGTCATATGAGGTGTCAAATGTCATTCAAATGAACAGTGTGAACGTTAAGAATACTCCCAGAGACTTTGACTATATACGTTTGCATTAATTTCTTTATCAAAGTGGATCAGTTGATCATATTACCATGAACATAGCTTTCAACTCAAATTTCAAGAAATCAGATGAGTGAAACAAGTTCTATACTATACAAACAAAACGAAATAGAAAACAATACTGTACTGTGAAACTAATCTAATAAGTTCGTCAAGTCACGTTTTTTAAATGTAAAAAAAGAAAATTTTGTGGGTGGCAATTCGAGGCAATCTTTCGCATTTCCGGTTTCTGGCATGTTGGGTGGTGGGATTTGATAACAAGAGTCCGTTTAATACAGGTTGGCAACAATAGAAATGACCATTTCAGGTACTTTTTAGGTGTCCGCGTCCGCTAAATAAAGGTTTCATTTAAAGTCAATAAGGGAAACAAATTTTGGGACTCCGGCTACTGTCCGCTTGATAGAGGGTGTCCGCTTTATACGGTGTCCGCTTAATACAGGTTTCACTGTACATCTCGAGCGTTTTGAAAAACTGGGTCTTTGTCAAACTTTTCATCTTCAAGAGTAATTTTTTTCAAATAAGCGCTTTATTTTTACAATTTTTTTAAAGAATGATAAGCCGTGATGACACCATTTAAAAAGCAAAAAAAAGTGGAAAGAAAGTTGTAGAGACGAATATTTCGCTAAGCTTGATACATAATCTTTGCATCATGATCTTTCAATAGTGTACCAAACTCAAGATTTCTTGGCTGTTTCTTAAAAACAGATCAATCAAAGACTTCTCTCAGATGGATGTATATAAGCGCCAGTGAAGAGAAGAGAGAGCCTAAGAGAGCCTCTCTTGTGCCGCGAATACTACTTTTTGGCCACAGAAAACATCTGATATTTTAAGCTATCCTCAAAGAAAAAGGACCACACAAAAGAGGAACAATACCTTCATCTTCTCTAAGGAAAAAAGGATCTGAGATCCGCCCTTTGTAATTGACAGAATGCCATTAGTGGCTCCTGTAATTGGCTGTTTTTACCAGCCAATTAGACAACGAGAATTTCAGATCCTTTGGCCTGATGAATGCGTATAAGGTCAACATTAGGCCAGTCAAAACGGCTGTACTGCTCTCGCCACAAAAACAAAATAATGTTGCTCCCTAGCCAGCAAATGCTATAATAACCGCAGAGGGAGAAATAATGAACATCGTCGCGCTCCAGTCCTAAGACTTGCATTATTCTAGTTTATATGAAAGTGCTTGGAGTTGACTGATAATGCAAGCAACACTGTTGACCGAGTGGCATTTCATTTTTTTGTACTAAACTAAGAGTAGGGAGGCTTTACCACTGGTTTAATAGGAGTTTCAATATCGTGCCAAGCAACGCTAAAGAGCTGGTTTCAGCATGTCAAAACTGTACCAGGGAATCTTATATTTAATGTGAAGGGAAAATGATAATTCAGATCCAACTGGAAGGAAACTATAGAAACAAACACTAAAGGCTATTAAGCCACTTTTGAAAATAAGAAAAGAAAAACTAGCGGTTTCAACTAGCGATCAGAGGTCAATTTCTGATAGAGCAAAGATAAGAGACCACAGGCAGCCACTGAACAGTAAAAGACCACATGACTTCCCAGTAAAAGAAAAGCGGCATGAAAACATTTAATTTGCTCAATCCGCATTACAAATCCTCCAAAACAGACTTGATATACTCCTTAAGGACAAAATGAAGGAGTGAGCTCTGTATTAGCAAGGGGTAAATGCCTTGTAGGCATACCAAATCCCGCCTAGTCTTATGCTTTTTGACGATGGCTAAAACACGTTTTATGATTTACGTTTACTACACAATCAGTGAATAAGAATTGAAAAATGTTAACTCATTTTGTTTTAAATAATCGTTGGTCAACAAAAAAGTGGACCCCTGGGACCTGTGGGGGGGGGGGGGGGGGGGATGCAGATCCTTGTATCCGGGTCTCACTCTCTACGCGGACAGAGATTTGGAGACTACAATCAGGGACAAAAGTAGTTGACACACTTGTTTAAAATGAGTGCTTTTATCAATCATTTAATTCATTTATAATTTCATTCCTTTTAAACGCCGCACATCCCCTCACCCCCCGGGTCAATGTTATCTGAAGTAAAAGAAAGACTTGAGGGTCCAAAATACAACATTGATTTTTGGGGGAAGGGGTTGGGGTAGACAGGGGAAGGGGATAGGTATGTCCACTATGTAAAAGGAGCCATTTTACGGAAGTGTCTCAACACTTTTGTCCCTCATTGTAGTTTCCCACTCAACTTGTAGTTGAGTAGTTGAGTATGTAGTTGGTATCCCCCTCCATGCGGGCCTGTTAGTCGTTATTTTCAAGGGTCGATATAGGTTTTACCAACAAAACAATACAAAAGCAAAAACTGACCCTTAAAGAAACAAGACGTGTTTATTCGAAAATTCTCTAATAATAATAATAAAAAAAACAAAACAACTAAACTTGGCCAAAGCGCTACCCATAACATAAAGTGTTCATGCTTAAAACAATTCTTCTGTCGACAAAAAGCGAAAGTATTCCATGACAACGTCACTTTTCTAGGGACGCTCCGTTATTCAAAAACCTAACTGCATATCAAACTTCAATCTATTGCTAGTTTGCAAGTAACCGGGTGACTTAAAAGCATACATATGCCGGTCGAATGCAAAAGCAAATTGTGGGAACTTAAAAAGAGAGCGCCCAAGCGAGCGACGAGCAAAATACCGGAAACGGGCTTTGAGAAAGTCAACAAAGAGGTAAGAACGTTTTGAGGTTCGAAGTATTTTGAATGAATTATAAAACAATTATAGGTTTTGGTTTTCGTGAAGAATTATACGGACCTCAGAAGGTAAGATCCTCCTCGATCTGCATAAATCAGCATTCCTCACATGGTCACATAGTGTATTGTGTAGTATGGGTGGATATAAGACAAAAAAAGCATGGCTGATTTTACAGTCGGGAATATATAATCTTTTAACCAATACTTCGGAAGGCACGGCCGCTTCGTTCTTCAGGGTCTCATATAATGGTTGCGTTGCCTGTGGGAAACTAGTCTCCAAATCTCTGTCCGCTTAGTGAGAAGACCCGGATACAAGGAAGCGACAAAATGGAAGAACTAGGTGTAAAGATTACTGAGGTGTTTGGAAATGTGTCGTGGAATAACGAGAGCTTTAGATCTGGGTCAGTAGAAGTTTATCAATATCACTTGGCGGACCTGTACTTCATTCTTGCCGCAAAAAAAGCAGGAGGACTAATAAGGGTACGTTGTTTGATTACAATAGTGTTATCACTGATTTTGTAAACTTCTTATACAGGTAATAGGGTTATTGAAGCTTATTAGTTAAGCTTATTATTGGCTAGCTCATGTACCCTCCAGCATGTTAAGGTTACAATTATTGAGCATGTAGTTGAACACTGCAACAAAGGTCATGAAAATTTCCCGTTGTTCAAAAATAACAAAAAACTCTTTATAGAATCAAGGGAACAGGAAAGCTTAGGGCTTCTAATAAATAATTCTTTAGAGAAAAAGCTCTTTGTTAAGTCATATAACAATTATGATATGTGGTCTGTTAATTAAAACTTAGTAGAGGGACTTAGAATATTAATTTTCATGGCAAGAGAGGGTATACATTGTAGACAGTTTGTTGATGTTGATCCTTCCTGATCATAAGAAAGCACACGTTCCGTAAAGAGCTATATTGGGTCTGTAAATTGCATCCCATTAGTAGGACTTAAATTATTTTCATATGTCAAGAGTGGGTATTTAGAATGAGAATATCGACTGAATATTATTTTTGGAATGCACTTTTTTCTCTTCATGACCCAAAGACAACGGGGGTAGGGGGGATATGTATGCGATGATGCTTGTTTCATTCATTTTCATCATTTTATGCCTTAACAACGAGGGATATTACTTATCATTATTATTGCCTCTCTTTATTGGCCTTAAGGTAGCTCAATACAGTTTTTCAGGGTCAATACCTCCCAAGTTTGAGCATAACCTACGTTGCCATAAACAAAGTTTGGAAGAATTGTCGCCACAGTTGCATCAGATAAAGATGAAAATTTGTTATGATAAAGGTTGCAATGACATCAGAGTTATCATAGCAACAAAATGACACTATTACCTATTTTACTTGCAGCAGTATTTCTTGGCACTGGGAACTGTTCTTCTAAAATCTTTTACGGGAGCTTTTTCTCCAATAGCGGCCTTGATGTTCGTGAAGTTTAAGTGGAATGTGTAAGAGTGTTATCGAGATATTGTGGGATAAAGCTTTTATGATTGGAAATGTGGTAAAAAATGGACAGTCTTGATGTTCGGCTGTTATCTGTAGGAAACGAAGCGCTTTGACAAGCAATTTCACTCTGTAGTAGTTTCAGTCTTATTAAAAAGGCATGTGAAAGGTCATGGAGATAGCTCTAGCCGATTGCTAGAAAGAAGGATTTGATTAGTATGTAATGAGGCGCCCTTGTGAGCAATTTGTAAACATTTTGGTGTACTTTAACAAATTAGCGAATAATTTTTAAACCGCTCAATAGATTTAAAAAAAAAAGTTTCTTGAGATAAACCTTCCTTTTATATGACCATTTAGTTTCAAGATTATATTGATATATTCTAAGGCAGCAAAAAAAGAGCTACAGTTCACTACTATTTTGTCAGAAATTTTGTGTTTAAAAGTGAGAGCTTCTCATTATTCAGGTTATTGTCTCCAAGTTCCATATAATTTTTTGTGCACGACAATAGCTAGCATTTTTGCATATTTCAAATGCATTGTTCGTTACTGCTGTTCATGTGAAAATGAAACTTGGAGACAATACCTTGAATAATGAGAGGCTTTTACTTGTAATGACGAAACTCTCAAGAAAATATTAACGAATTGTAGCGCTTATTTTACTGCCTTACAATGTATCAATAATCTTGAAACTAAAAGGTCCTATAAAAGGAAGGTTATATCTCAAGAATATTACATTTCTAAAAAAATCTATTGAGCGGTGTAAACATTATTGGCTAATTTTTTAAAGAAGACCAAAATGTTTAAAAAACCGCTAACAAGAGCACTTCGATACATACTAATCAAACCCTTCTTTCTAGCAAATGGCTGGAGCTACCTCCATGATCTTTTCACCCACGTTTTTTTAAAATGATTGAAACTACTATGAGGTGGAATTGCATGTCAAAAGGGCCTCACTTTCTACAGATAACGGCCAAACATCAACTTTGTCCATTTTTTACTGTTTCTAACCGTAAAAACTTCATCCCCCAAAATATCTCGATAACGCTCTAACAGATTGCTGTTAAACTTTACGAACATCGAGGCTGCTATTGGGAGAAAAAGCTCCTGTAAATGATTTGGAAGAACAGTTCCCAGTGCCAAGATATACTGCTGCAAGTAAAATGGGTAGTAGCATCATTTCGTTGCTATGACAACTCTGATGTCATTGCAACCCTAATAACAACAAATTGTCGTCTTTATCTAATACAACTGTGGTGGCAATTTTTCGAAATCTTTGTTTATGGCGGCATAATTTATGCTCAAACTTGGGAGGTATTGACCCTGAAAAACTGTATAGAGCCACCTTAACAACAACAGGGCCCTTGTTATTGGTCATCGCTTGTCATGACTTGTTATCCATTGTGGGTTTCCTGGAGAACCAGGATAATCAATCACCCATCATTCTCATTCCTAGAGCCTGTCATTTGTTTTGGTCATGTTGTCTTGAAATGAGGGGCTCTGAAAGCAGCCATTACTGAGTGGATGTCAGGAAATTTCTTACATCCGTTTGCACATGTGCAGAAGTTATAAATATCACCGCGCATGCTCTTAATGGCTTTTTGACCCACACATGCTCACTGTGGGAAAAATTTTACTTCCTAAGCTCTCCCTAGAGAGTGGCTTCTTTCAAATGTTTTGAAAATTACAGGCAACACTGATCAGCTGACTTTGCTCAACTTGGATGCACTGATAATTTAAGAGTTAGAGGGAGAAGACATTACATGTAGAAACTAGCTCAAAATACTGTTGGTTTGCATAACAGAGACAATCTGCAGATGATTGTCTGGTTTATCTGAGTTCATGTTTGGCAAAAACTATTATTGGAAAAGGAAGATTGCAGAGATTGAAATGATGTGGGAAAAAGTCAGTGACTATAAAAAAGGCATCTCTTCCCATGTCCTGCAAATCTTGTGTTTTTAAAGTGGTTATAAGGACAGAGTAAATATTTGTTCGTTTCACTTGACCTTAAGTTGTGTTTTTTCCTATGTTTATTTTTCTTTTGAGGTGTCTTTTCAAAAAACAGCAGTTTAAGGCCTCATTAGAATTATAAGTTTATTTGAATTATGCTGCTCAGTGAAGGACAACATAAACAGATTATAGTGTATAAGTTTGTCTATGAGAGTGATAGCTTAATACTGGTCGATACTGGGGTGATAGATATTTGAGAACGTTTATTAAACTTTCAATGGGCTTCCATGGCAACTTTGTATAGGATTTGAAAACTTTTGTCCATCACTTTAAGGGCTCCTGGAAGCAGAATGACTGTGAAGGTCTGTGATTAATTAGATCAGTTGGTATTATTGCGAATTAAACTTTGGCATTTTGTGCCACCCAATACTCTACTGCACATCTATCAAAGATCCTACCCGACAAAAATTTTAATCCTTCAAAAACGAGCACATAGATTTATTTTGTCCGTGAACAGAGTTGAACGTGGTAAACCCTCTTTTGCTGATGCTGATATTCGACCACTAAATTTTGTGTATTACAAATCCGTTTGTTGTTTAATGCACGATATAAGAAATTGAAGGATGCAGATGTATACCCAGTAACATTTTGAATATATTTAGTGACAGTACCAGAAAATTCATTCTAATAATTATCGGTCTTCCTCCTCAAATAACTTCTATATTAAGAAATCTAGGCTAGATATCCAACAAAGAACTTTCCAAGAGTAGGAGCTAAAATTTGGAAAAAAAATTTCCTTGTTGATCTATTCTAAAGAAACATGATGTCTGCTTTTTTTAATATATTTATTCCTGATAATCACATTAAATAATTACATTTACAATACTGCAAGAAAGCATTTTAACAATAGACATAAACAGAGTAAAGCAAAGTTAATTGTTAAAATATTACAGGGCTAAAAGAAATTAGAAAAAAGTACAACAGGGCAATGAAATAATACGGAGTTAAGACGTTTAACTTAAATATGTCGTCAGTATCCACTTTCTTTTAAAGGATTCTTTGTTGCTGATTTTTTCTTCTGTGTCATATTTAGCGATGATATTCGCCCTAAATCCATAAATGTGTGGAATGATTTGTTTGCTCCTACAGTCCCACAAATAGAGTTTTCCAATAATTATAAAATAGTTCAGCAATTGAAGTAAAGGGCAAGTATTTTCCGTCAAAATTCCAAAGAGCATATTTTCCAAGCAGAGACGAATTAAGGTACCAATATAATTCAAATTCAATCCAGAATTGTTTCGAACGTGAGCAGTGATAGAACAAATGGGTTAATGATTCGACGGGTTGATTGTCACAGAAAGTACATAAATCATTGGTTCTAAAACTTATTTTATACAACTTTGTATTTGTGTACAGAATTGAGTTAATTACTTTGTAATGGAAGGCTTTAACACACGATTCGACAACGATAGAGTGTCGCAGATTAAATATTTGCTTCAGATGGTCGCTGTTAAAATGAAAGTTACTCTGATAAGTAGGTTGTAGTAATCCGTTGAGTTCCCTTTCGTAATATCAAAAATGTTTTCACTTTCCGCAAATGTTGAAGAGTTTATGGAAGGATACCTCTATGGAATGGACCTATGTAAGCCCGCCCATTCTAAAATATTTGTTTTGCATATTTTTTTGGTAGTAGATTATAAGAATCGGTACTGTTCAGACTAAATAAGAGATCTTGAATGCGTTAACATAATGTTTATAATAAACCGGCTTGTTTTCTACTTTTATCAGTGTGTTATTCCATATTATTTATTATGGTTTTCCAATCTTCTTCAGTGGCAAACGTTTCACGAAATTGCGACCACCATAACAAAAGTTCCCGATAAAATTGAGAATGAATTTTGTAATCCGAGTTATTGTAGTTGCAGTTGAAAAAGAACAGTCCCCCAACGGAGCTCAATATGTGTCGTAGGTAGCTTTTCCAAGTTCCATTAGTCCCACTGTAGATACGTTTTAACCAAGTTAATCTCAATGATTTAACCATGCACTCGAGATTTACCATTCTTAGCCCTCCCTCTTCGTATTCGTTTATAACTGAAGCCCTTGTTACCTTAGCTACACCTTTCCAGAGAAATTTAAACAGTATTTTATTCGATTCTTTTAGTAATTCCTTAGGAGTTGGAAGGATCCAACAAACGTAAATGTACTTAGGGATAAGAAAAGATTTGATTATTGTCACCTTACCGTATATCGGCAGGCCTCTAGCGAACCATATATTAATAAGTTTTTAAATTTAATCCAGTCGTTCATTAAAAATTATTTTCTTTAAGCTCTTTTTGGTCGTAAGTAAAATATACACCTAGAGCTTTTATTGGCTCGTCCGACCATTTAATACCGAATGGCTTTTCTTTATAATTAACAATTATTCGCCAAAGACGACGTTAATATTGTTGAATAATCCCCGCGAGGTAGCCTGTCGAGGGGAATATTCAACAATAATTGTTTTGGTATATTCACACGAGGTGATCTCAACAGAATCAGAAAGGGAACCATTAAAAAACGATTAGTTTGATTGACGGGTGAATTCATGCGTGAACACGAAGCAAACAGTGGATACGCAAAAGTTAGACCTTTACAGTATTTTCAAACATGGCAAATGATAGTTTTAATTTTTTTGTATCGAGTTTTGTAAGCTTTAGCATCAAGGGTCTAAAAGAAAACGCCGAAAACTTAAATTACTACCCAATTCAGAGAAGAAAAGTAGAGCTTTATTTGTTTCTGTCAACTCACCGTGAATGAGAAAGTTTTCTTTGTCGCTTCTTGCAAATGCTGTCAACAGCGGCTACGATCAAGGTGAGCGTTGTTTCTCTCCAGTGTTCTTTGCCTTGTGAACTTGTTGGCACGTACGATTTTCGAAACTATTTGTCTTCCTCTTTTCTCCATAAATTGACTTCTATTAATAGGCAAAATTGGTCTTGCGAGAAAATCCCGAAATCACAAAACAGTGACAAAGCGACCTCGTTTTCCTCTGTACAGTAAACTACTTCACAATAAATCACGCTGATTAAACACGATGAAGTCTTTTCTTGCCTTCAAAGTGATCAACATTTGGATATTCGTGTATTTTCAAAAAGACTTTACTATGAAACCTTGGCAAAACACCCAGTTCACGACAGCGATTTTTTTCTGCCTTATATTCACCGCCTAGTGCGGTGAATATAACGTCATAGTCCGAGATAGCTAACCAATCAGATTGCTTGAATTACCAAGATCACTGAGTGTGTATATACTAATTAACAATTAGTCGCCGAAGGCGACGTGAATATCGGCGAATAGTCACCGAGACGAAGTCGAGGTGACTATTCGCCAATATTCCCGTCGCCTGAGGCGACTGATTGTTTTAGTATAATTACATTGATGATTATTCGAGAAAATAAAATTATTGATCAATTTCCGACCCCGAAACATCAAAAAATCTGGCTGCCATTTTGAAAACTGCTAGCCTTCAATGCTATAATCACCGCGCGGTGATTATAGCGGGATAGTGCGAAGCTCCTAGCCAATCACAGCGCTCTATTTTCGATATTCATCGATGTAATTATACTAATGTCTCTTAGATCCAATCCACATACCTTCGGGTTTTAAACAGTTAATCTTGAGTCCAGAGAGAATTTCGAATGTGTTAAGTACTTCAAATATCTTTCGGCCAAGCTTGTGTCAGCTAACAGTCAGCGGTTGTATCGTCTGCAAACTGTAAAAGCTTAGTTCCTGTTGTGATTCCTTTAATTGTCTCTTTTTGCCTTATAGCAATTGCTAAAGTTTCTACAGCAATTATAAATAGGTAAGGAGAGAGTGGATCACCCCGCCTAACACCGCGTTCCAGAGTAAAAAAGTTACAACTAACGCCATTGTTTATAACACAGCTTTGAATGTTGTTATAAAAGGTTTTCACCCATTGAACGAAGTGTCGACCAAAGTTACACTTTTTAAGACTCTTAAAGAGAAATTCCCATTCCACACTAACAAAAGCTTTTTTGAAAATCTATAAACAGCAGTTAACCTTGTGGGATGTTTTCCTTAGCTGTGAAATCCATAATATCGAAAATAGAACGCATTGCTTCACCGATGAAACGATCTTTAACATAACTAACCTGGGTGTAGTGAATGATACTGGGTAACACCTTTTTAACCCTTGCTGCGACCACCTTGGACATAACATTAGCCGAAACATACTCCCTTGAGATACTCAAATGAAGTATTTTCAGAAGGTACTAACCCTTGTACAATTTTAAATATTGTTTCTCAGAATCTAATTAGCTTCAACATGATGACTACTCTGATATTTCCCAAATTACCTCTGCTATAAAAACATACAAATAGAACTTAAGTTGCTTCATCTTAACGTACTTAAAAGTCCGACAGATTTCAGTTATCATCTCCTAACGAAAGAACCCCTTCATCTGTAGGTCGTGGATCGAAGATAGTTTACAATAATAATTGCTGTCGAACCCAGAAAATTTTGAACACTACGTACTAATAAAAAAAAATTGCCGTTGGTGTTTGCAGCATAGTTTTCTCACCCAGCTTAATGACTGTTTCTTCGCAATACAATAACGTTACAATGTTTCTGGTGTACACAGTTTCGTGACTTTCGCAGATATCTCAGTGAACTGCTCCAGTCTCTTCCCTTGTAGGGGTATAAGGAGTTGTAAGTTCTTTTGGTTACAGGTTGCTATGGAATACTGTTTCTAGGACACTAGATTAGTAGGTAGTGATGGCAATCATGCATGTGTACCCAGGGAGAAGTCATTTGTCATACTAGTGCCATCCATAGACTGTATACAGGCGTACATCTTCGCTATGGGCTTTAAGAGGGTTTGTAAATGGAGAGGCTTATATCCGAGAAGGCTTGCATGTATAACTGGAATATAGTCCGGCGGCTTAGCTAGGAAATTATGCGATTTTTGATACAAGCGCCAAACTTTGTAGGATTATTAGCATTCCCAGGCCGGTCATTTCCTGATATAGTGCCAAGCTTAATTTTCTAATTCCAGCTAGTTAGCAACGAATGAAATTTTTAGACCCGAGTCCCCCTTGCGAAGTAAATTTTCTTGCTCTTTTTTGCGTTCGAGGTACGAGAACGCAACCCCTAAATTGTGTCGGGTGTTCTGCACATTATCGGGTGTCCTGTGCAAGTTATAAGGGAGGTTTTTTCGAGATTGCATTTTCGTCGTCGTCGTCGTGGACACACCTTTGCCTCGCTTTGAGGCGCTTGCTTACGTTATGCCACACTTTGACGAACTAACTCACGTGTTGCGTTCATCTTTCAAAGGTTTGCTGAGGTCTGATATTCTGCCTTCGTAAAGCGTACATCGATCTGTGATTGCTGAATCGTCCAAAGCCTTCATCTTTCAAAATTTTGCTGTTAAACTTTACTTTGGATTAAGCCTTCATATTTATCAGCATGATTCGTCACTGTCTTCGGAAAATGTCTGCGACTCCTGGTGCATGCATCAAATCGGGTTTAGTTCGGCGGCCGTTGTGCCACAAAGTAAATTTAACGAGTTGCCACCGAGCCACGCGAAGGTCTCGCCGCTTGCACTGCAAAGGGAGTGACTTCACTTCTCAGTTATTTTAAGACCCTGAGTATTGGTCCGGTGCCGAAAGGCAACGGTTACGGTAACGAAAGGCAATAGTCTCTTTACTTTTTTGCTTTTGTTTTAGCGCCGATTCTCTTTGGAATTTCCTGATCTCACAAATCGAGTACATTCTCGAATTATGATTTCTCATTCTCGTATAGTGCCTTTTCATTGTGGAATTGTGATTTCAAATTCTCGTACAGTGATTTCCCAATCTCATACATCGATTACTGAAACTCGATAGATGATTTAAAACTCATACCACTTTTGTCATGTTTGGTTTGCCATAGTAATGACCGAGATGCATGAGCTCAGTCAGACACATATAACCCTTTACTTCTGACTCAGTATACAGACTGTTAGCAAACCATTTTTAAGGGTCAGACAGGATGAGGACATCACTCTGGTACTTCATTATCTGATATTGTCGCTCAATAGTATTTTTGCTCGTTGTGTAGCTCTTTGAAATGTACCGATTCATAATGAAGATTTTCACACATATTCCATACAATAGCTGAGATAAATACAGGAAACGCAAGGCTCCACGTACAGTTTCAGTTCGATTTACACAGCTTTGATCAAAACATTCTCAGTTTCGAGAATAGTTTATTCTAAACCATAAAAAAAAGATCTAATTAGAAGTTGAATTTTTCGCTATTTCTCATTCACTTTTTACATTCAGTTCATTTTATTTGCCGGAAAGTAAGCCGTAGAAATTAAAAAGACGTTTGGTCAATTCAATCTCGCGCATTCTATTCTTTTTTAAAACTTTATAGCGGAAGGACATCTGTGAGCAGGGAATAAGTCAGCACAGAATTTGATTGTCGGCGAATTTCTGTAATCGTCCATCGTTCTTCTAGTGATAAGCCAGCCGTTGCTCACTCATGTTGCTTGTTTGGGGCTGAGTCTTATTCCGGTCAAAGAGAGAGAAAGAGTGTCTGGCAAGGTTTTTAATCAAAGATTTGTGAATTCGTGTCTGGCAAACTCTCCAAGTGTTTATGTATACACAGTTATACGCACCTTATAACTTCATCTGCGCTTAACGAGTGTCTTTTGGTCCATAACTTTCAAAACAACTGCTGCAAAGAATGTCACTGATAACAAGTAACGAAGTATGACTGCACAATAAACGTCACAAAATCTACCTAAGCGGTCCCTTCGGGATTTTCTGTCTTTACGTCATCCTAACCATTTCAAATAGGGGTCTTTGTTGCATGAGCATGCGCGACCGCTGAACAAGCGATGTGCATGGAGGCTCACCAAAGGGTCTGTCTTCATCAAAATGGCGCGTCTCAAAGCTATCATCGCGATTATTTTGCTCGTTTGTCTTGGCGAATGTGCTCGAGATTTAACAAAATGTGTAGTTTGCAAAAAAACTTTAACATGGTTTTAACAAAAGCGAAGTAGACCGGCTGTAACTCACACGAGCTACTATCAAATTTCATCTCCCCACTTGACCTGGACAACAGCGCGCGCATACGTAGTGCCTGTAGGAATGCGCTGACCTCATCAAAGTCCAAACAAATTGCCGAAACGTTTGTTGATGCAAGTAAACACTTTCAATTTTCTTTGTTTTGAAATGGGAAAGGAACAGGAATATTAAAAAAAAAAAAGAAAAATGGCAAATTTCAGCGAGCGGGTTCGCAGTGCGCAAAGCCGGTGTTCAGGTTAGAAGTGAATCAATATATGTTCTACAATTTTTCCAGCACTTTAAAGCTACAAAATTAAGAGCACACGAGACGTAGATTAGTCACCCGATGAAATGTTGGTGGTAGTCACTCTGTATGTCTCGAACAATAAAAAAAGGAATATCAATGAGACACAGTCAAAACTGCATTCAATAGGACCGAAATTAAAGTTGAACCTTGTGACCGATTTTGATGAAACAAACGGTTAGTTCTCCCAAGAAGTACAATAAACATGTGATGTAGACCAAAAGTTACAATACAATACAAATTTTGTTGTCAACTCCCCATGGGGGCTTTTCAGAGACAAATATTAATAGTACAGGCAATCAAAAACAAACAAAAAAAAAAAATACTCAAAAATTGTCGATAAACAATTATTAAGAAACAATTATTTTGAAACTATTTGCATATAGAATTTATGACATCGCAAATTGATTATCAATAAACTATATTAAAAATTGATTTAAAAGGAAGGATTTCATTGTACGTTTGAAAATGGTAAGAGATTCACTTAATTTAAAATGGGGTTTTAACGCATTCCACAATGTTATATTTCTGTAATAAAAAGATCTTTGTCCCGACTTGGTTTTAAAAAGCGGTGTATTAAGCTGGGAAGATGATCTGGTCGTCCGACCACTGATATTCCCTCTGGAGATAAAATTTGAACTGAGGTAGTTTGGTACCTGACCTGTCATAGATTTAAAGGCCAAGATGGCGTCTCTTAGATACAGGTGGGACTTAACTGGTATACATCTCAGGTCTTTCAGGGCAGGGGATACGTGATCAAACTTCCTTGTCCCAGAAACTATGCGAGCATCGAAATTCTGTACTCCTTGTAGTTTGCGTATATTGGCAGAAGTATTTGACCAGACGGACGAACAATAATACAAGTTACTAAACACGAGGGAATTAATTATTGTAACAAGTATGTCTTTTCTAAATATATGTTTAACTCGGCTAATTTGCCTTGGGGCAGACATACAAGATGATACTGTTTTAATTATGTGGTCGTTTAATGAGAGATTACTATCAAACACTACACCCAGGTCCTTGACAGAGTCGACGGGTACAAGTTCTTTACCCAAGAGAGTAAGGCGAAAATCCTGAAGTTTCGATATCATTTGCCGACTTCCATATACAATCAGTTTAGTCTTGTCCGGGTTCAGGAGTAGCCTATTATTAAAACACCAATTACGTAGTTTAATAAGATCATCATTCATCGCGGCCATAGTCGGTTCACAGGCCTGCACTTGGAATGAACATAAGCAATTTAGTGTCATCAACGTAGCAGTCCGTGGAACAGTGTTGTGGGATTGTTGGCAAGTCATTGGTGTAAGCCGTGAAGAGCAACGGACCGAGGATGCTTCCTTGGGGACACCGTACCTCATTAGCAGGGGTTCGGAAAGAGCAGTATTTATACGCACAGCTTGGTACCTGTTTGACAAGTAGCCCTTGAACCACAGGATGGCGGAGGGTGACAAGCCAATATCTTGTAATTTTTTAAGCAGAATATCACGGTGGACACTGTCGAATACTTTACTCAGTCATATCAAGGAGAACTACAGCTGATGTTTTCTTTTGGTAAATTGCGGTGAGAATGCGATCAGCAGTGTAGATCAGTGAAGTCTCGGTGGAATGCCACTTTTTATTACCACTTTGATGGGCGGAGAGACGATCGTTCTCTACCAAGTAGGGCATAAGTTGATTTAAACCGATACGCTCGCATAGTTTTGAGAGAACAGGTAATAGGGATATAGGTCGATAGATATTTGGCTTTTCGTGATCGCTTTCTTTCAACACGGGGATCACTTCAGCTGTTTTCCACTCAATTGGAAAGGTATTACTTGCGAGGGACTCGTTAATTATGGACGTCACGGATGGCAAAATAGCAGGAAGGCTATGCTTGATCACTCGAATGCTAATTTTGTCAATCCCCGGGGCTTTGTCACTTGGCATTGATGTAATTACATTTTGGACTTCATCACAATTGACGGGTCTAAATGGAAATTGTTGTGAAGTGAGATAGCACCCTGGCACAAAAGATGATTGTGAGGTCATAGCTGCATTCATTTGCCAACGAGTAAATTTTTTCAACTGTGTTTTGACCGATATAGTTAAAGAATTCATTAAACTCTTTGGCCACTGCGTCATCGCTGTCGCTAAAAGAGTTTTTCTTCACAGATTTTCTGGGGATACATGATCGTATCGTTTTCCAGACGCACCTTGGATTATTGGGATTGTTTCTAATCTGGTTTTCAACATGTTCCCATTCAGCTAATCTTAATTCACGCTTAACTTCCCGCTTAAAATTCTTGTAGGCAGCCCAGTCCAGGGGATCTTAGACTTCCTTGCGATCTTTCTCCAGTAATCTTTAGTTCTAATTAAGGAACGGATCTCATCAGTGACGCATGGGTTTGGTCGGCTTCGTAATTTAATTTTTTTAATAGGCGCATGGTCGTCTAGGAGTGGGTTGAACAATAGGTTGAAAGCATTTAGTTTATCATCTACGTCCTCAAAACAATCGATAACCGACCATGGAGCGCAGTTCAAATCGACCAGAAAGGATTCAGGGACGAAGTCTTTATAGCTTCTGGTAGTAACATAAATCGGCTTGGAACGCTTTTTCTTTAACCCCAGCGAAATGAAGACCAGATCGTGATCGCTAAATGGGACAGGTAGAACCTTTGCTTCTCTCATGAGACTTGTGCTTGAGGCGAGGGTAACGTTGATTAAAGTCTCTGATGTCTCTGTTATCCTTGTAGGCTGTTTAATTACTTGGGTCAGATTGAAAATTGAACAAAATTCGTGACCGCCAGAGTTCCATGATCTTGGGGATTTAGCAAGTTACAATGTAGGTCTCCTAGGGCGTAGACATCGTGGTTCAGCGATAATACCGAGATAAGAGCATCGCTGAACTCAGCGTCAAAACAATTTAAATCAGAGTTAGGCGGTCTATATAATGTGCAAATAACAATCGACTTGCAGCGACCAACTTGTACTTGAAGCCACAGCTGGTGAAAGCCCGCGGGTGAAATGAAAGACAAGTCATGTAAATGTTTAGTCTTACAAGATTCTCGAAAATATGCGCAAACGCCACCGCCAGTCTTTTTCATGGTATTGTTGGTTTTCACATGACGTCACTAGAATTCAAACTAAAAAACTATCCATCCTACCGAGATTTTACTTTCACGATGCATTAGAGCAACTGAAGACTAATTGTCAAACAAATTTTCGCTTTAAAAGGGTTCTTGGTTTTGTGATAGAGCACGCTTGAATTTCTAAGCTTTTGCGTGACGCCACATTTACATGACGGCCAAGAGAGCTGTCATGTAGGTTAAAAAAATGACTTATTTCATGAAATTTTGCCATCTAAACAGTTCATGTACTGGAAAAAGTATTATTTTAATGTTTATGAGTTTCTCGAAGAATAAATTCACGCTTTTGTAGCAAAACTCGGTAACAGATGTCTCTGTTGGTTTCTGTCCGCCATGTTGGAGCTCATCCAGGTGAGCACCAGCATGGCGTCTCCATACAAATCTCTATAAATTTGGGTAAAACATTTCTTCGGATATCTCGTATATGAAATATTCCTCTGACCTGAATCTTGGCGAGGGTCTTTGCATATGTACCTCCATTCATTTCCCAGATTCTGGACTTTATCTATTGAATGGTTTTGATTTTTATTTTCATCTATTTTGAATGGCGTGACACTGAAAACCAGCAATACGTCGTAGCCTGGAATTGCAACCTCCAAATCCGTAATAGAGTTGTCCAAGCAGGTTTCAGAAACCGTGAAATTTGCCACAAGGTTTTTAGCGGAGCTCTGGCGGGCGAAGCCCGCCTGCGGAGCACCATGGGTAAGTAAATCTACCCATCCCAGAAAATTTGCTAATCACGTGACGGTACACCGCCCGCCCGTCCGTCCGCACCACAGGGCAACCAGTGTTCAATCCTCACACTTTCTACCTAGTTTGGGAGCACAGGAAGACTGATATTGCACACATAAATTGCACATCAATGTTGTGATCAATTGGCAGCTGTCAAAACAGGGTATCCGATGACCAGTATCACCGACCGTATCGCGGGCTCAGGTATCGACCCATCGAGGTCGAGTATCTTTTTGAAGTTATCCGCTGACAAGTTACTAGTTTTCAAATGATCGCAGGCTCAAGTTTAATTTTTTTTTATTCATATGAAATACGTTGTGTTTTTTATGTGCCGCACAATTAAAATTTTGATTTCAAACTGACCTCGGAAGCTAAAATTCAGCAAGTTTTTACAAGCAGGGAATACATGCCAGTTGCTTTTTGACTTTTCTCACCAAGGTCACGCGTTGGTGACGCTCTACGTCCAATTTTTATGCTGTGATTGGTCAAAATTTGACAGGTGAGTTTATGCGGAAAATTTATGCAGCATCTTGAAACCTGTTTACTTTGACAGCTGAAGCTGACAGAGTTTTGTGTCAACTTGTGATGTTTTTAACTGTCTTTTTCCACTGAATGTACAAAATGAAATTCAGCTGCTATCAAGAGTCTTCTGTTATTCATGGCTAGTTTGTTTATTGGGTTTTTGGTTGAGAAATACGTCGCTTGTTAAATAATGGTAATTGAACTGAGTGGAGTGCAATTTGGTCTGAAATCATACGCGTTATTTCAAAATCGAACGAGCGCGCAGCGCGAGTTCGATTTGAAATCACAAGTATGATTTCAGACCAAAATTGCACGACACGAAGTTCAATTACCACTTTATTACATCCATTTTGAAATCGTAGAATTTAGTCAGTACTAATATTTATTGATCAAGTAGCTGGTTTGTTAAAAAGCCGAAACAGATGGCATCGTTTCCCTTTTTTACCTTGCTTGATGCGTGAGAGGGTTGAAAAGTCTGAAGCGATTCTGGCCTTACTTGATAGTTTTCAGTGCATCTCGAATGGTAAGCCTGAGTAATTATTGTATTTGACGTTTGTTCTTTATATCTAATTTAATGAAGTCGAGCGTAGTTTATGCGGCTATTTAGTTTATGCACGTTTTTAATTGTAAGATTTGAGACATGATCTGACCGAGTATCAGGTTTGATTATAAGCTTATAAAACTTTAAAAAGCCTTTAGTCATTTTCTTACCGCGAATAAAAAGAAAACGTTCCAAAGAATATTTCGTTATAATTCTGGCTGTAAAAGAAAGCTTTGAGCGATTTTCTTGCCTCGAGTTCATCTTTGAAAAAGCAAACAACGGGGAAGCCGGCTTACAAAATGAAAAACATAAACAAGGATTTTCTGAGACACTTTAATACTTGTCTTCGTGAATGAAAATTGTTGTCTCTGTATATGTTTCACCGAATTATTGTCCTTTTATTGATTGTTGGTAGTCTCTTTTGCAATTTTTATCGCTGTGCCGTTTGTTTTCAGTCGCTCGTGAACATCGCTTGCATGCAGGAGTAGTCAAAATGCCGCGCGTATCAAACGCTTTTGAAGATTACACATCGTTATAAAAACATTAAATAAAAAATAAACATAATAAATTCTTTATTATGTTGAAGCGTATAACTCTATTAATCATAATTTAAACAGCCGTCTTTGGCGCTTGTCAAAAGTGAGAACTGGCTAGCCGTATAGGTGATTTTGGAAATTTTTTTAACGGTTTCGCTAAAAGCCCACACGTGCTTCGATCGTCCTGAATATTGAGTGAGTGCAATTTGTATTGCAAAATTGTGAAATACTGCATTCTGTCCGAGGTCTGTATGATAAAAACAGCGCCTCATGGTACTGTTTCACCTCAGATGTATAAAAAGTATAAAAGGCTGGTTTACACGTCCCCAGACTTGTTGGCAAGATTTTGTAAAGTAAACTTGTTGAACTCAAAAAATTCCGCCTGATTTGTTTTCCAGGCCTAATCTACTGTGATCAAGAGCCCGCGCTCTTAAATGTGATCGAAGATGATTGCTATGTTTTGGGTGTACATATATAAGGCTATCAACTCGTTGTAAGATTAAGTTCACTCTTAGCTTGGACTGTTTGCAAATTACTGTTCTCTAAAATCGCTTAACCTTTTCCTCAAATTAGTCACATGAATGTGTTCTAAAGTTAACTGAATTGTGGAATACAAGTTTATTGTTTGATTTAAATCATAAATTCGAGTTAAAAGGAGCTTCGCTTTTAGCCCTGGCTAAATCTATATATTAGTTAAGGTGTAATGATCTCTATTTTTTATATAGATAAAAAGCGAGCATTCAGGTGAGCGATCTTTATATCACTCTGTGGCTTCCCAGCGCCGCTTCCATTGACTCAGGGGCACCCAACGAGAATATAGTTCAAAATCACTTAAACATAGCATTGTTAAACGTATTTTAGTATTTAAACGGTAGATATAGGCGTATTTTTATCCACTAAAAATTTTTCATCTGTTCGGATTTCTTAGCTGAAAGTCTAGTGATCCGAAAATTATAGGAATCAAAACTTACCTTTTCGAAAATTTCAGCCAGAAAAAAGGCTCCCGAAAATTCTAGGTGACCTTTTAAGGGTAAAAATCTGTTAAAAATGGGCAATTATACCATTTTTTAGATGTTCGAAAATCCTGGGAGAGGCAGGCGAGCAAGAAATTTTACATCAAAAGTTCCGAAAATTCTAGATTCAAATCGTCTTCCGAAGAGTTTTTTTCCGAAAATTGTCGTTGGGTGCTCCTGTTGACTGGCATTCCAGGATTTACTTCTATATCACCAGTAAGAAGGATGAGGTTGAAAGCAAAAGAGGCAGTAGAATTTGGATAATACCGAACTCTGCTCTTGGAAAACCGTCGGTAGCGACGACAAGTTGACTTCTCCTGTTTGATTCAAGATGGCGGCTAGGCCAGGCTCGAAACGCGGTAGCTGTGGTGCTACGTAGAAGGTCGTGGAAAGGAGCTTCGGCTCAACTGAATTTTGTCTCCATAGTTAAAGTTGTTAAGTCGATCTCTGAGCGCTCCAGTGTAGAAAGAGCTTGCCAGGATAAGAAATAAAACCGAAAAGGACGGAGCAAGATAAAATGCGGCCGCCATGTTGCCGCCATGTTGCTTTGTTCGGTACCAAATTAATAGAGCACTTAAGTTGTAAAAGAAAATTCCTGTAAACGATGCGTTACAATGTTATTCCACGCAAAAACAAGAAGTTCTACAAGTTTCCGATAAACAAACTTTGTATCGCTAAAATATTTAAGGAAACAACTTTCTATTCCAACTGATAACTGCGTCGTAGTCGCCCGCTGATCGTTATTAATCCACTCCCGAAATATGGCTACATCAGCTATCCGCAAATTATTGACAGAAATTCTCTACGGCATCGAGAAACTAATTTACATCCGATTTATAGACAAACACTAAATAAAGAACATTTTGCTCAATAGCTACGCATCAGCAATGCATTCTATGCCAAACTTTGCGGTTGTTAAAGGGGAATGAAGACACGAGTCGAGCGTCAAACAACAACAAGCAGCCATGTTCGTGTCAGACATCCTTAAGAAACTTGCTCTTTCATCTCGTTTAGCGCGTCAGTCGCCACTTTAAATCACCAGATCTTTACTTATTTTGTACAACGAAGCTCTCTCCTAAGTTCCTGCTACCATTTCAATCTCAGGCAAGTGTTCAAATTGAACAATTTGGTTCCTATGACTATGCACCACAGTCGCTGTCGCTGGTCGCGTGCTCTTTGTCAAGTCAGCGTTCGCGCATGCTCATGCAAAAAAGGCCCCTGTTATCATTTCGTACTTGCGGGCGCAAACAATAGAAACGTCATCATTACCTACCGATTCCTCGCGGCACCTGTTCAAGCAAATCGAGATTTTTTCCAGTATACTGACTGTAAATTTGAACTGTAAGTACTGTCCTTAATATACGCGCGAGTTACTAGGGTGCCTCCTCGGGATTTCACCTCTGGGCGAAATCCCTGCGGGGGCACCAAATTTTATTTTTAAATGCCGCCTAGTATTTAAAATGCCGGTGGGAGGAAATCTCTATTTCTTATAGGCTCGTTGTCTTCTCGGAGATTTCTCCGCCACAGTCGGCACCTTCCCAGCTGTTAACAAATTTCAATTTTATCTTATTTATCTATTTACTATGCGTTTACTTCTACTTACCGTAATTTATTTTATGTGGCAAAATAATAAAACAAATAAATAAACTGTGAATAAATGTTGACGTGTTGTACAGTTTGTACGGATCAAACCGTTCAATCCGTCAACTGCTCTTAGTTAATATACGCCCGTGACAATCCGGTATTATTGGTAATGACTGAACAATTCTTCAGAAATCTTAGGAATGTCTTTGGAACTGACTTCAGTTAATTGGCTCATCTAAGTGTAGCACTGAATTGTTTTAGTTTCTTAAAGCGTAAGCCACAGTAGTCATTATAGGTAAATTTTCCCGTTTTAGACCAGTCCAGAGAGCTGCGTTTTCGTGAAATGGGGTGTGAATTTTTTTAGATTTTACAAAACTGTCAATGAGTTAATAATATGACTTATCTTTTCTTATCTTGGGTTTTACTTTATCTTTTCTTAGTTTGACATCTCACCTAAAAGCTCCATAAAGGTCGCCAAAGATTCAATTACGGTACATGAATTACCAGACGTCTACCAGTCACATGTAGCTGTTCGTCTGCAAGATGCCAAGCCAAGCAGGATAACGCGTTTTGTTAACAAGCTGCCCGTTTCTCTCAAAGGTAACGGTATATATTATTTTCCTAGGGGCAGTCTAGCGGTGTTCGAGCAACTCGCCCGCGAAAGGCAAGTCATGTAATTGTAATTTGTTTACTCACGGAGCACTTAGGAGTTCTTAAGAACTCGTTGAAACGTGTCCGTGCGTTTCAGATCGAACTGGAATTTGAAAGTGTTGATTTTTAAGGCCAGAGTACCCGGAGAAAAACCTCCCGGAGTAAGGGAGAGAAAACGTTTTGGTTTGTTGTCATCCAGAAATTTTGCTTCCATGGCAACGTGACGTAACGACTTCTCCTCTCTATTGCACCCGTGCGCAACGCTACGAAACTACCCGCCTTATTTCTTATTTTCTTCCTTCTTAACTTTCTGATCAACGAGTGTGAATAAAAACCGGAAATTGTAAAACTCAACAAACTGAAACTGAACATGATTAATTAGTATACGACTTATTAAAACTGAAAGGTCATTAACAGTAGCTAGATAAAATTGTCCTTCGGTGTTACCAGCAGACGTATGAAGGGTTGTTCAATTCTTTGAGAGCTTCGAAAACTTATAGATCAATTACGTCATGAGAGCAAACAAACTCGATGCTAATCAAAGATCTAGACTGGTTTTAACTAAGCTCCACTGCGCCAAACGCTGTTTTTGTTTACATTTCGTCCTTCGTTGAGGTGCTTGGCTTGTTTTGCACTGCGCATCTTAGCCAGCAAAAGCAGCGATTCCTCCTCACTCCTCGCTGCAAGGGACGTTGCCCAGGAGGGACGTCCACGAGTCAGCGACAGAAATTCCATACTGATGACGTAAAATGTGTCCGAAATCTAGTCAGGAGCTCTAATTGGTGGACGTAGTAGTTCTTTTTTTTATTGTTTTAGCTGTTGCTTACGAGTGACAAGGCTAGACAAAAGACAAAAGGCCTTAATGCTATCTCGATGAATCTACTACGAAACAGTCAACATTCGTGGAATATAATCCTCTTTAGAAGAAGTATTTGAGTTTTTCTCCGTTTCTCAGAGCTCAGGTTTACGCCTCTTGAGGCCAAGTTTTTTTGGTATCAGCGCTCTTTGAAAGATGTTTGACGATATTAGTGTGGGTTCGCTAATCAACGTTTTTAGTTTTGCATTGGGTTTTACAGCAGCAAGCTGATAGAAGTAAAAGATAAAGAAGAAAAAAGGAGAAAAGGCAAAGTTGTCAAAAGAGACAAGGGGAGCAGGAGAGGCGCGGTGGTGAGAGCACTCGCCTCCCACTATTCACTTAAAAAGTGGATTCGCACTGTTTCAAACTTCATCGATCTTAATTAATTTCATGTAATTTGCCAAATTTTGGCGAAATTTTCTGGGCTAAGTTTAGAAAAAGAAAAGGAAAATTTTTGTGTTGTGCTCACCTGCTCCATAAAACGGCGCGTGAAATTAGGAAGTTTCATGTCGCAGTTGGGCAACAACGGCTACGAAATGTACAAAAAAGCGTGCAAAGTTGTTTTTTTGCCAGTCTAAACCTAGTGTTTTTTTGCTGTCCACCGTCGCCGTTGCAAAAACTCCCTGTTGTTGTAATCCAGGCCCCAGTTGTTCGAAAGGTGGATAGCGCTATCCACTGGATAGCGCAATTGGATGTCGTAATACTTATCCTCTGGATAGCGATTTATCCGGTGGATAGCGCTATCCAGCTTTCGAACAACCGGGGCCAGAAATTTTGCTACCATGGTAGCGTGACGTCACACTTCTCTCTACCACAAAGTGACGTAATACATTCTATGGCAGTTATGGAGGATTATGTAAAAGAGTCATTTAACTTTGTTACCTTTTAAGAGTTAAGCAGAATTCGCTTGTAGCTGAGGCCTCGTCCACCCCAAAGCGTTTTCGTTTTAAAACGCATACATTTCGATGCGTTTAGGCCTTCTGTTCACACTAACGCGCCCAGAGTTTTCACAAAAAACTCATCAGTTTGAAAATGCTCTTAAAAGTGGACCAAAACGGAAACGCATACATAATAGGGAACTTAAGAACCACGACGACGGCTTTGTCGACGACGACCGGAAGTGAGATACAGTGTACTGCGCAAGCGCGGCTGGCAAATTTCGTCGTGGTGGTCTCGTCGACGACGCCAAACACTGTTCAGTCACGTCGTCCTGTTTCACAAGACTAGGCAGGTATGAATCCACTGTTTTTAAGCGATTTTTTAAGTGTTCTTTGCATTTTTTGTCTTCGTAAATCCAGCTATCCTTTTTTTTTTTTCCTAACAAGCGATGTTGACTGAAAATTCGGCTAATGAATTGTTTTTTCTTCGAAGAATGACAACAGCTGTACATGTGGAGCCCGAACGAGCGATTTCGTAAGTGATAAATTTATTTTATTTTGTACGTACATTTCAAGTAAAACCATTACGGCTCTTGGGAAAGACAAATCATTTATCTTTAATATAGAGGGAATAAACTTTATATAGAAACAGCTATCGCAATGCAGCACTTAAGTGGAAATAGGCGTTTAATGCACAGTGAAAACGTGATTGCACGGGAGTGACAAGTCAAGTACTTGATCCGATCAGTTGATCCGCAAACTTCCAGTCTTGAAACTGAACAAATTCCTCAAAACCTGAGGGCGATTGTGCCTTTTTGTCTGCCCGAAAGCCCTTGGTGTTTGTGACCCAAAATTGCAGTAAATATTTTACAAAGCGTATTATGAATGAACACTTCAATAGCCTTTGGCAGCCATTTTCTTCTACTTCTGGTAGGCTAGCTAGCAGGAGTTAAATATCATAGCGCCGTTTGTATGCGAATCTAAACCCTCGTTGAGAACAAAAATATGAGTTGTAAACCCAAGCTAAAAGGCAAATGATTCTACCCACAAACTTTG
>JBBMOI010000006.1:32752500-32862500 GCA_038088405.1 Porites divaricata
TAACGCACCCTTGTTAATGTATACGAAATTCAGTAAGCTCACCGTAAGAGAACTCTACAGAGCGTTGAAATCTTAAAAACGTAAAATTTTTTGTATTATAGAATGCATATTTTACCTACTGGACCGTACATGTTAGCAATTAAGCCATTTGGCAAAACGACCGACTGGAACTTCAAAGCGTGCACACGCTTGTGGCCATTGTATAAGATACGTTGGTTGTCCCCAGGGCGAGCGATTGGTCTTACGGTGCCGTCTATAAATCCAAAACAATTTTGCAGGGGGGCACCTCTTGCGGTTATTGCTACAGCATACATCTCCATTTGGTCGGGGTCTAGGATATCATGATTCCATCGAGTTATTCTAGGACTGTGGGTGGCGTGTATGATGTCCAGCACAGCGTTCGTCACCATACTTATAACTGGGACGGGCTTCGCAAACCTGGGAACCATATCTGCATATCTGCATGGGAATGACAGGCGTCTTAAGACCATACAAAGACCCTCCAGGCCGTCACAAGTAGATCCTTGTTCACACCGTATGGTCTCTGGAATGCCAAGAACATCTGCGAGTATGGGAATGTCTCTTTTTCGAAATCTGAACTCGGACAGACACTCGGACTCGGTCATTTCATCCAGGTTGAACGGCGAATAATCTTCGTATGGAAAACAGGGATTTTTCCATTCAAAAAGGTCAGACAATACTAAGAATTCTTCAGCCTCAATGAAATTAGCCGTATGGCTAAAAAAAATAAGGTCTTGCATTGTTTTGAAAGACGCCATTGCGAAAAAACTTTGTCGCGAACGAACAGTTTTGTGTTTACCTTCAGTGCCGTCGTCGTCCACCGACTGCATCTTAAGTTTCCTTTTTCCCGCCGAAACTGACGTTCTCGTTCCAGTCCTTTCCCGGTCAACAGACGTCGTCGTCGTGAACTTCGTCGTGGTTCTTAAGTTCCCTAATGTATTAGCGTGGACGGTCGAAAACGGTTGAAAATGCTTCGAAATGAACAGCAAGTGGTAACGTTTGCGCATGCGTCAGGCTTGGTGGGAAGCACTTGTTGACGGGAAATCGTAATGGCCGAAAGCTGTTCTGAAGCTCTTTCAAGGGAGATTTTTTTGCCTACCCAATCAACAGCAGACATATCTTATAGATTGGATACTTTGGTTAAGCCATGTTGAAGTGTCATGTATGAGAGAAAGACCATGTAGCCGGTTAATTTTCATCCATTTGACTCCTCTGATGAAGCAGATAAAGCGTTCACGAGGTCGTTTGTTGTGATATGTTGATTTGTTGACATTCAAGCGGTCACGGATTTCTGGGTTATCGTCCATGATCTGCAGAGCTGCGTAACATTTAGGTAAGATATACCCCTTGATTTAATTTGTGAAACGTGGAGCAGCATCATCGCATGTTATGTGTTAAAATTATAGCAGCCTGAATTCAACGTAATTTATGTGACCCCCGTATTTCTGTAGTATTTAACCCTCTCCGTACAGCGAGATCCAGTGATATATCCCACACAAGCGACTAAACAGCTAAAACTTCTCTTTCGGTCGGGGGGAAGTTCGAGTATTTTGATACTATTTAGCGGCATGAAATTAACAAGCAAATTTCCTACTCTTACAAGTAAGACCGTAGTCGGATGTTTCCTTCCATTTTCGAAAATTTGCTTCGGCGGAGCACGAAGTAAAGGATTCGCGACGCGAAAGAATGTATCAAAGTTGACTTTTTTTGACAAGATTGGGCATGCAAAGTCTTTAGGTTTTCGGTTTTATTCGGCTATTTGACGAAGAGAGAGCCGAATTAGTTCGAGATATCTCGAGATCACTTCGATTTCTTTGATTTATACTTTAACTTTTTCGAGGAAGAAAGAATTATTATTTTGGCTTTTCCGGGCTTTGAACCGACTCACCTGTGTGACCCGTCAGATCAAAGGAGACTCTAAGCTGAGGGATTAGCCGATTGTGCTACTGCGACCCAAGGCAGTTGGGCATATGAAAAATAGTTATGAAATGATGCACTAGTTTCGGGACAAGATTGGGCGAGCAAGTTCGTGACGTTTCGGCTTTTTTCGGCTATTTCACGAAATGAGACCGGACTACTCCGTGATATCTTGAGATCACTTCGAGTTTAGTCTTTAATTTACTCGAGGAATAAATAGAGGATATTACGTGGCCGCGCAGAGACACGAAATTTCTCTTTCGAGTGTTGAAAAACATTTCACGAGTGAGCCCTCCTTTCCAACTGTTTTATGATGAATTTGAAGTTACAAGATGCTCTATAAAGACATTTTGTCTTTGTTGAGTGTTACGTTGTAAAATTGCTTTCATGCGTTGCGTGACTTTCTCGAACGTTCTCTACGTTTTTGGATTATTCATGAATAATTGATTAGGGCATGTTTACATTTCAGCATGAGTCACCAGATTTGCATCAGTTACTGAAATCATAAAATATGTCGAAAAGCTACCACTATTCGCCTGTTTAGTATTTTCTAGAACCTTATGTCAAACGGTATAGAAGTTCCAAGCGAGTTCTTTTGACGAACTAAGTTTTTCCCCACGAGCTGGCCTGAAGTGTTTAGTCAAGTTCTGTGTTTACAAGTTAGCGGAAGTCGTAAGATATCTGAAGTTCAAGTGAGAGTTTGTTATTATTGGCGGAGGCTGTTTAATTTTACTTAAGTTCAAGTCAAGTTTGTGTTGGCGGATGCTGTGTTTTAAAGCTCTGTAAAGGCTATGTTCCTCTGGTATTAAACTTCCTTGTTTTAATCCGACATCCTTGCGTGCTGATAGTCAGTGAATAATTATCCTCAAAACATTCTAACTCGTAACATTGAGTTTCAGCGAATTCCATGCTCAACGTAACTGACTCCTTACCCATGCCTTAATCTATCTTTAATCAGTACATGAGACTGCTATGCTGTTTTTGAAGCCTGATTTGACTAAGAAATATAGAGAATTCTTTTTTCACTGTTTGTTTGGTTATACTTGTTATTCACCTTTAGTAACCTCATATTTGACTTAAGTCTAAACGTTTAGACCCAAGTCAAATTTAGGAGGATTTGTATGGAGTCATCAGAGCATATCTGGGTTAATATCTCAGAGACAATTTGTCCCGAAATGCTAGTTTTTGGCAAGTAGGCCTCTTGGATGTTGCTCTTTTCAGAATATCCTGACAAATCTCATTTTCACAAATTAACACCTTACTCTTACCATATTTCATTTCTTACTATTCCCCCGCATTTACACTTAATCAGTTCCACAACCACGAAGCCAAAGTGTACGCTCCGTAGCGTCTTGTCTGGTTTACATTGGTGCTCTATGACGATTACTTATTCTCAGATTTTTAGAGATCGAGGCGGTGGATTGTGAAATATTATTTGTTAAAACGTCATTAAAGATAGACAAATTTTTCTTGTCCTTTTCAACCTTGTTTTCAGATTTTTCGTGAACATGTAAAAGTGTATCCCAAAAAAACCTTTTTCTAAAAGCATTGTTTCGGAACGCTCTTTCATTCTTGAATGTTTGTTTTTGCATCCAAGTGGGGGAACACTGATGAATTTGCGTTTAGTAATCATGCACTTTAATCTCTCAGATTCATTGACAAGAACCCTCACCATTTGGAAGATGATTCTATTCTGAAAATTATTCTATGATGATTTGTTTATACATACAAAATTGGCGCCAAAAAGAATTTAAAGGTTATGCTTAAAATGTTTACATAATGTCTTAAAACATAACTGAAATCAATATAAAATATGAAGATACAAATATGTGCATTCTTTTCCCTGCCCTACTATAAAATATGATAATTGTGATTTACTGGTAATGCATTTTCATATGACCATTGTGATATTACTCCCACTTTGACACTAGCACAAGTTTAAGCGCAAGACAATTCTTGTCCTTGTTCAGCTTTGCACTTGCTGGACTGCCATTCCTGTTTGAAGTGCAGTACAACACAGGACATAAAATCCCTGAATTTGATTCCTTGCATTGGCATCCACATAAGAATTAGCTTCATCACATACAATGTATTTGTATGCTTACAAAAATCATAAATGTTGTTAATCCTTTTCTATCCAAAAGATGTCTTTCCTTCTTGAATATAAATTCGTATCCATGACACTTCAGAAATCCTGAAAATTTAAAGGGGTATCGCTAGTTGTGGGCAACAACAAAATGCCATAGGGGTAACTTTTCACTCTCCGATAGAAATAATTCTTTTGATACTCTGGGTCTCATATATTCAGTGTTTGCGCACATAAATTTAGGAGCACTTGGCTTGCCAGTGTCAGTTTCGCTGTGTATACACAGTAGTAGTGTATATAGTCATCTATCATAAGCTGCACAAGTTGCAATTTATATAAAATTGCCCCTGAAACAAGCTCAGTGATGCTCCTGGTGTTGCAAGATGACAAGTTATGAAAAATTTCATTTGCCTTTTGCCTGTTGCAGGAGCTTCCTATGAGATGCTCAGCACTAAACCTTGTTGACTCAGGTGATAGTCCTTGAGGACGACTGCATTGTCACATTCAAACCAGTTGCACTTTTCACTCAAGCCATAGCTGTCTGCAGAATGTGTAGGGTCTGCCACTCCATCCTGAACTGCATCAAATAGCCTTGGTACCCCAGAAGACACACAGACAAGCTTTAATTTTATTGAGTCATACATTGGCTCACTTGAAGCTACCAGAAACTCAGATTTTATAAATAACAGTCTTTAAGATTCTTAAGTTCTCCTCATGTTGAAATTGAATGAAAAGGAAAAGTTAGAGCTCATTTTCAATTTTTTAATCTTCAAATCATAAGAACTTGGCCGCAAATAGATGTAAGGGCAAGTCAAGGGAGCTAAGTCTTATTTGTAATATATTAAATAATTAGCAAATATGCGGTAGAAAATACCAACAACAAAATTTATGAAAGCAAAACTGAGTGCAAGCATGGAAGTACCAGAAGCAGAAAATTCACTTCTATATCTAAGAGAAAATGCAGGTTTAGGTATGACTGTGATCTTTCCTATTTTAAGTATTTTCACCGTTGGGTGCATATTTGCAATTTTCTAGTATGTAGAAGTGTGGGGAATAAAAGGGAAGGATTTTTCATGGTTAGGGTTTCCTCAATAAAACACATCTGTACCACACTGTACCACACTCCTGTTTTGGCTCATCTAATTCTTTATTTTAGAAGTATAAGGGGCATCTTGGAGTCAAGAGCCTCCATATTACAAAATTCTGCCTACACCCCTGAATAAGTTAAGGCATCACATACATTTAATAGATGTTATTTCTAGAGTTTGGGTCTTTAGTTTTATATCATCTAGTCAAAAATGGAAACACAATTTCATAACCCTGGGTGGGATATCTGTGAAATTTTATCAGTCACAGAATTAGGGCACTGCACCTGGTCTGGACACTGGTGGTTAGGGTGGGGTATCTCTGAAAAGTAATCACTGGCAGAATCATTGCACTAAGGTTGCACATCTCTTAGCAACAGGGCGTTCCTGAACCATAACTGACGTGAAATCGTATTATTGTAAGGAGATTGTCGCAACAACTGCAATTGTGACTATATAAACAGACTAGCAGTTAGAATTTTTTTTCACAGCGTTTTTATTCAAATTTTAAGCGTCGAACGTTTTGTACTCGGTCACAACTTACATGAAGAGATTTTTCCCCAGTTATCCAGTGTTTTAATAGAGGAGTTTTGCAGCTCTTACACAGAACCCAATCGAAGCTTGACGTGTCCGCGCGCAAGCTAAAACACGAAACAGTAATCACTAATGGACCACAAACCACCCAAAATTGTGAATGATCTGCGACTTATTAGCCTTGAGACCAATCTTGTCTTATGTGCACTCCACAAAAAACAGGCGCCAGTTTTCTTTGCTGCATTCGCTGCAATCCAATACCACCACAAACTTCCGTCCAGCGGCTCGCGCATACTCGCAACGTTACCACTTGCAGTTATCGAAATGAAAACGATGTCTTCACATGTACCACGTGGGTTTTAAAATATCGCGGACGCGTGTGTTTGTAGCATGCGCATAGAGTTCAGCTTACGTCACAACGTGAAATTCTATCGTTTTCGGACCTTTTAGTGTGGACAGTCGAAAACGCATTGAAACGGTAGTATTGACGCGAAACGATCGATGCGTTTTTGATGACAACGACGTCTACTTTTGAAAACGCATTAGTGAAGACATGGCATAAGTATCTTCATACTTACAGGAATCTTTTCCCAGAATTTTGGTTATGTGTTTGCCATTATTTTGACCTTAAGGTTTGATACATATCTGGTATTAAGTGAATGAATATCAGACACCTTTATCAGGTACTTTTGAAACGCTTCAGGAATTATGGCTTCATTTTGTGAGATTTTGTGAGCTAGTAAGGATAATTAAGAATTTGATAATATCTCTTTTTAATATATCCGGAAGTTTGAGGTAGGGCACTACTTTCTCTATTATGACTTTAAATATGCAGCTTATGTATTTATTCTGTTTTTTTTTTCGACTCTAAGTTAATATGCTTTTGTATATATGTTTCCCCACCCATAATAATAAAATAATATTGTTATTAAATCTAGGTATATAGGTAAGATATATATTTATCTACCTCTTTCGTTTTTGTAAAACGTTTACCAGGAAAGATACAAGATCAACGCGTAGACTCGCAAAAGCCGTTGCAAGGATGGTTGAAGGAGATGCAGCAGGGAGATGGAAACTCAACGAAGCAGTTGAACAGTAACGTAAAACAAGGCGAAACATACTTGTTGAAGGACATACAACACGGAGATGGTGGAAACTTGCAAAGGTCCATTGAGAGTCGCCAAGGCAAAGAAAACATACAAAAGGAGTTGTCGGAGTGCGAAGCGAATATGAGTGAACCGCAACAACAAGTAGGAAAATATAAAAAGCTGTTTGTTAAAATGCGGCAACGTAACTCACGAAGGCAATTGCGCGAGATACAGAAACGCGAAGAAAATTCACAAGGAAAGTCAAGGAAAATGCAGCAAGGCGAAGAAAATTCTCAAAGGCAGTTGAGACAGATGCAGGGACGCGAAGAAAATTTACATAGGCAGCTAGCGGAGGTGCATCAACACGAAGAAAACTCACAAAGGCAGTTGAGAGAGATGCAGGAACGTGAAGAAATCTCTCAAAAGCAGCTAACGGTTATACAGCAACACGAAGAAAACTTACAAAGGCAGTTGAGGGAGATGCAACAACACAAAGAAAACTCACAAAGGCAGATGAGAGGGATGCAGGAACTTGAAGAAAACCTCCAAAGGCAGCTATCGGGGATGCAGCAGCGAGAAGAAAATTCACAAAGGCAGCTAAAGGAGATGCAGGAAAGTGAAGAAAACCTTCAAAGGCAGCTAACGGAGATTCAGCAACGCGAAGAAATCGCACAAAGGCAGTTGAGAGAGATGCAGGGACGTGAGGAAAACTTCCAAAGACAGCTAACGGGGATGCAGCAGCGAGAAGAAAATTCACAAAGGCAGCTAAAGGAGATGCAGGAAAGTGAAGAAAACCTTCAAAGGCAGCTAACGGAGATGCAGCAACGCGAAGAAATCGCACAAAGGCAGTTGAGAGAGATGCAGGGACGTGAGGAAAACTTCCAAAGACAGCTAACGGGGATGCAGCAGCGAGAAGAAAATTCACAAAGGCAGGTAAGGGAGATGCAGGAACGCGAAGAAAACACACAAAGGCAGCTGAGGGAGATGCAGGAACGAGAAGAAAATTCACAAAGGCAGATAACGCAGATGCAGGGACGCGAAGAAATCTCTCAAAGGCAGTTGACAGAGATGCAGGAACGTGAAGAAAACTCACAAAGGCAGCTGAGAGAGATGGAAGAAAGCGAAGAAAATTCACAAAGGCACCTAACGGAGATGCGGCAACGCGAAGAAAACTCACAAGTGCGGTTAATAAATTTTCAAGGACAAGTTTCAACCTTGGAAAGGGAGCTAAGGGAACAAGAACAGGAAATAAATGAACTAGAGTTGAGTCTTTCATTAGCCCAGCAAACAGTAAATGAACAGCGACGACAGGTAACACCTCACTGGGTCATTTCCCGCAATGAAATTCAGATGACAGAAAACTGCTTAGGGAGGGGAGGCTGGGGAAGTGTTAATGAAGGTACCTACTGTGGTTGTACTGTAGCAGTGAAGAAAATCCATGACCTGATTTTGTCTCCTTACAATAGGCTTTTATTTGAAAGAGAAATGAATATTGCTTCGGCTTGTCGCCATCCCTGTTTGCTGCAATTTATCGGCGCCACAAATGACGAGGGAACTCCCCTGTTTGTGACCGAGCTCATGGAGATGAGTCTGCGAAATTTGTTGGAACAGCGGCAACTATCTGGAACAGAAATACGCGTCATTTCTTTGGATGTAGCTCGTGCCCTGAACTATCTTCATCAGAAGAAACCACATCCTATCATTCACAGGGACGTCAGCAGTGCTAATGTGTTGCTATGGCAACAGGGTGACCAATGGAGAGGTAAAGTGTCAGATTATGGCACTGCTAAGTTCATGCAGCAGACCATGACAGTGGCTCCTGGAGCTATAATTTACAGCGCACCTGATGCAATGACATCAAACCAAACAGTCAAGGTTGGTCATCGTTGATTTCAGGTCCCAGTTTTTTTTATAAGCCGGCATATAACACAGTGTGACTGTATTACGGAGGGAGTGAGAGTTTGAGTGAACTTTTTGAGGTGAGACGTAAGTCAACAAGAAAGTTATTTTACGTTTATGGGACTCTTCAGATGATATCGTCTTTGGGGCATCAAAGCAAGAAAGCTGGATCAACAAGAAAGAGGAGTATCAAAACTTTCCGGCTCAAACGTTAACTCAACTTCTTTACTTTTCTTTTTGACTCGTTAGGTCGATGTTTACAGCTTTGGTGTTTTATTGTGCGAAATGTGCATCCGGGAACTTCCAAATCCTGAAAATCGAAACGAGCAAGTTTTGCTGATTACGAGCCGCGTACTAAGAGGCCTGGTACGACGCTGCCTGCAGACAGATCCTGGCGTGAGACCAACAATGCAGGAGATCATCAATGATTTACTCAGAGCTGTTTAACGTCTATCAGTTATTTTTCACTCAGCCGAGATAGATATAATGAAATTGTGGAAGTCGTGTCCAATCGTTCATCGTCACAAAGTAGTTTACGAAAGTGTTACTAGAAAAAAAAATATTAAGGGTTTTTGTAATGATGCCCAAAAGCCATGATACAGGTGTATAATTATGTTGTGGTTCAGTTTTATCCTTGGTTTAAATTTTATTTTCGTTTTTCAAAAATCATTATCATACGTTACCATATTCCAAAATAAAGGGGATAATTTTCAACCGAGGATAAAATTGAGCCACAACCCGGTAATAGCACTAAGAAGTACTTTTTAGGATTAGCAATGTCAAAAAAGTTCATTGGGTCTGAGAGAGGATCGCTGAGATATCAGTCTATATCTACAGCTTTCTTTCTATTTGATGGTTAGATAGGGATTTTTTTGTTATCACCACTGAGAATTTGACAAACAAACAATAAAAATAAATAGCTTTATTTCTACATATGCAATACGTCACTTATAAAATATGTTTTTTCCTTAATATAGATATTTCTTTCTTCTGAAAAAGGTAATACACACGAAGTAACGTGGTCAATGTTGATTAAAGGTATGGCTAGATATGTCGCTTAAGTTGAAGAACATACGAGTAGTAGTTAGCAATTACGGTAGACTCGAGTAGAAGTTTGTACTGAATTGAGTTCCGTATGCTGGCATTAGGTAACTTTCTCATAAAGCAAGGTTTACTTTAATTCCAATGCTACTTACTTATGAGTAGGTTGTGGACGTGAAATTGACTAACTTGACCGAGGATACCGTAGATATGTCGCTTATGAAAAGTATAGTAAAGCCCATTAAGGTATTTTTAATTAACCTTTCCTCTATAAGTTAAGTTTCCTATCCAATAGGTAACTTACTAATAAATTCATATATAATTACCTTCTTATATAGTAGGTCATACGCATGAAATAGACAATGCTGAATAGACAAAACTGACCATTGGCACGTCAAAGACCGGAAATTGCAGATGCTTCGGCGCTCGTCGTCGTCCCGAGAATTTCGAAAAACGACCCTCAGAAGACGAATAGGGTTAGAAACATTATGCACGAAAAATTTGAGCATTATGCTTTTGAGCGTCAACTCGAAAATCAAAATTATGCCCAAATAATGCTCGAGAAGCAGCATTCTCACACTTATTAATTATTCATGCCGTCAAAAGCCGATAAATTTGGGTCGAGTGATTGTGGAGTGAAATTTCTTTGCTTCTTTGAGTGGAGAGGGAGGTATGAAAACGCTCCCATACAACAATATCTTTGTGTTACTTAGAATACGCACCCCAGATTGTCTAACATCAGCCTTTACGATCATGAGTCACGGGCTGAGCTGTTCTGCACATTCTAAGTCATAATGGTTAAGATGCCACGAAGACGACAGCGGCAAAAACGTCACTCAAAAAGTGACTTCGCGTCCTTTGGAACTTCAGCGCTATTCCTGGCTATTATGTAGGCGAATTCTCTTGGAGTTGAATTAAAAAACAGAAAGAGAAATTCACCCTCATTTGTATACATTGGCAATTTCCGTCGTAGTGGTGTAGTGATAGCAAAGAAATGAACCCAAAATTGTGCTGCACCGTGCAAAGTTTGTTGTCTTTTTTGCTAGTCTGAACCCATTTTTTTTCGATATTTTGGCCGTTCTCATCCTCGTTGCCGTCTTGGCGACGAGGGCGACGTCAACGAGGACATCAAAAAAGCAAAAGGTTTAATAGGCAAAACGGCACACTTACTTTGTACATTTCTCAGTGGTTCCTGTACAACCACCACATGAGACTAATTTTATTATACATGTTTTATGGAGGACGTAAACAAACGACGACGAGTTTTAATTTCTCTCTCTGAACTTGGGTTAAATCCCCTAAAATTCAACTCCAGGAAAATTCACCTACATGTGACATTTTAAGCAAGTCGGAATAAACGCAACAAAGTTTGAAAAAAGCGCATCTATTTTAAAAGTGACGATGACTCTGGTGATGCCGAAAGTTACATTGCTGCTTTTATCATCGGGAGCTTAAAAGCTCCCGATGATACACTCCCTACACACTGAATGGACAGCGACGGACTTAACGGAATGGAGAATAGACACAAAATAGCTTCCGATTAACCGTTCTCACTTTTTGAATAGTCTATCCGTCACCATAGGAACGAGAAGGAATTGTTTCTTTAGAATCGTTACATGTACTAGGGATTAACGCGCCGGTCAACCATTGGCCCATCTTTATCCCTGACTCTAGTAAGTCACAAGTCTTTGCAAAAGTTATTAAACTCTGCCCAGTTCCTTTCTCGTTTCTAACATGGCGAATTTCCGAGTCGTCCTTAGCGAGGTCTGGTGTCAACATTTATGAATGAAAATGAGTTAAATTTGCGAGTGAGCGAGAAGACGTTTTAATAAAAAAATGACCACCAAGATAGACTTTAAGGCTGCCTTCACACGATACCGAGGGAATTTTCAACCCGTTGAAAACATTTGACCGAGTATTCTGCTCACACGGAACCGTTCAGTAATTTTTACTCTGTTCACACGGAACTGATGAACCAGGTTGAATTTTAACTTTTTCCTATTCTCAACTCCAGAACTCAGAGCATGAATACGGACGAGGGTGGATTCAAAAGCATCAGCCGCTTTACGGTCGAGACTGCTTTTTCAGTGGTTTTCTGCCATCTGCATCGAAACAAAATCAAAAATGGTGTCGCGCACATCCGTACAACCACGCCTTTGCAGTACAAAAAACGCCTAAAGCGTGGTTTTCACTAGCGCATAATCATAAACACATGTTTAAGCAAATGAAAACTGGGTCGACATAAGCATAAGCACAAGAAAAACGGACAAGTTCGTGCTTCTTGTGCTTGTGCTTATGCTTATGTCGTAGCTTTGACTAGTGAAAAAACGGGGTCGACATAAGCTCAAGCATAAGCACAAGGCCGTGGACAAATCATAGGTCACTTTCACCCAGACCTCATGCGAACATATCAAGAGCAATATGGCGGACGTTTCGTCCGCCATCTTGTTTATCATTGGGTCTACGAGAGCTGGTATCGAGAATTGAATCAAATATGCGATTCTTCGCGTGCGTATGTCCTTATGCTTATGCACTAGTGAAAACCAGGCTTAATGGTGTTCACACTACATACTGGCTCCAAATTTTAGTTTTCGAATTTTTGGACGGCTTGGCGTTTAAATTTCATCTTATAACGATTAGCATGGTACCGTTTAAACAGAGCACCTAAAAGCCCGAATTTTCAACCGGTCGGAAATTCATTCGGCACTACGTCAATGCAACCTAAAGGAAAGGCTAGAGATACGGCTTCAAAAATGGCCTGTTGGCCTTGCGTTAGGCAGTACAAGAGCCGCCTGCAAGAAAGCTTTTTATTTGGGGGATGTCATGAGAAGAGCTTGCTCGCAGGCGAGCAATAAAACAAAGACAAACAACTGTATTTTTTGGTAAAGTAATTGATTTATTTAATGAAGATCCACAAGAAATAAGTCATTTATGTAAAAAAAAAAACAACAGCAACAAATTGTGAAAGTAAGCACATACAGTACCGTCAACAATATACTTGTGTACCAAACCAGCTTTAGTTAAAAAAGAGAAAGATTTATAATATGTGAATTGAAATTAAACAACACATTCATATAAACTCTGAGAAGTTTTATTTTCAATAATGTGCTTATTGATTTTGTCTGTATTTCAATTTATATAATCTCAAGATTCAAGAAGTCAAGTCTGTACAGCAGTACATATCTTCGCCATATGTAAGTTGTGAGGTTTTTTTCCCACTGTGTTTCTTAATCCGGGGCTAAAATGTTAGATTCATGACGGACGTATTAATCAAGAAATCTGAGGTATAACAGACTGTTAAACAGAAGCTGGGATATTCAGTCCATAGAAGAACAAACTTAAATCCTTATTTTACTTCTAAATTTGGTCCTACATTTTCTTAAATTTTCAAACGTGTCACTACAATTAATTAAATATTATTTTATGTACAAAGTTCATATCAAGAATAAATACAATCAAAAATCGAAACGCTACAAGACACTTCGGTTCACACCCTGTCCATCAAAAGTAAATTTACCTCCTGAATACCAACAGTTTACTAAAAGGAGGAGGGTTCTTTGGAAATCAATACAACAGCAGAAGACTGAAATGTGGCGCTAATAGCAAAACTGCTCAAGTTTATCGGGGGAGGGGAACCTGGGTGTTCAAAAGTGCTTGTACTGTTGGCGCAAGTTTTCTTAGGATGTTTACAGTTATAACATTAGATATTTTACAAAAATAAAATTCGACCAGGGAAACCTGAAAGACAGAGAATACAACAGATTAGGAGTGCATAGTACAAGAGATAAAAAAAATCTTTTTACGCTAAACAGTCGGTGGCTCGGTGCAGTTACTGCAAAAATCGGTTTTGAAAGGTTTCACTCATCTGACGCGCTTTGTTTTGCATTCTCTTCGGACCAAATGTTGTAAATTTAATTCACAAAATATTGCGATGTTTAACCTCGAAGAAAACTGGGCCCTTGCAAGGACTTCTGGGACCGTTTCTGGGGACAGGGAGAAAAAAACTGGCCAATAGCCTTCACCGTTGTAACTGAGTTGTGTCCCCAGTAACGATCCCAGAAGTCTTTGCAAATGCTAACTTGGCCCAGTTGCTTTCTTGCTTCTTAAATGGCGAATTGCATTCTGGGACTCTAAAATGTGGGACGAGTTATTCCTCATGCTCATTTGCTGCCCAACTTTCTAATAGCCAAATTGAAAATAAGTACACGTAGTAAGAATAACTGAGCCCCAAAACAGCTCCATAGTGGAGTTTGACACAGCCCACCCGAGGCAAATACTACTTTAGACCCGGTTCAGACGCCGAACTTTTCATGAGCCGAACCTAATTCGAATTAAGGCCGACCCAAATTATTTAGACCGGCTGAATTGATTCAGACGCCGATCTTAATTCCAGCCGAACTAAATTCAAAAGGAGAAAAATGCTCATTTCGCTCAAACTACTTACAAAATAAGTTATAATAATTTATGCATTAGGTTCGGTACATGAAAAGTTCGGCGTCTGAATCAAAGCCGTTCCAAAGTCGCTCCAAAGGTGAAATTCCCGGCTGGGCCAGGCGAAAAGAACGGCTGAGCTGTTCCAAATTGAAACAGGCGTTCCTAATTGATTCAGACGCCGAACTTTTCATGTACTTAATTCAATGTATTAGGTTCGGCTCATGAAAAGTTCAGCGTCTGAACAGGGCCTTAAAGTCTTTAGTTTGTTACTTCTAGTATAAGACTGGTCTGTTGATTGCACCTGTTAATCTGGCATATTCTGGCACGTCACTGGTCCAGCGGAGCTTCTTTATGGTTTCATCGCTAAATAAACATAATAATTGATATAAGTACTTTGAGATACTGTCACCACTATACAATACATGATAGGAAATTTTGTACACCCGATTGTAAAATATGCCAAAATAAAGTAAGTTCCCTTGTCGGATTTTCAGTGGCAGTTTTCAGACAAAATTTGGTTGAAGACGATTTTAAAGTTTTTAGTTTATTTTTGTCATAGTAAAATCGATTTTACTAAAAACTACATTTTGAGAAACTTCAATTCAATTTTCACTGGTGAAAATTTTGTGGCGATCGGACAAGAATGAAATTACTTTTAAGGCGATTGAAGAACATCGGTATATGGTCTCGGACAAACTGTATCAAAACACCTCAGGGTTCATTCACACGCGTGGGTAGGGGGGGGGGGGGGGGTCGTGTATATGTAAGTTCGTCTGAACGGGCGGGGGAATGGCCTTATCAGACGAATACTGGCAACTTTTTCGGATTTCGATCGTTTCACGAACTGAGAAAAGAGCCGTGAAGAACTAGTAAATTAGGAAAAAATACGGCTTTTGCCGCCCTTGTCTTATAAAGACACAATAAAGCTAAATGTTTTCAAAAGCGGATCCGGTGTCTGAATTTGATTAAGTGCTGGTTTCTCAAAGGCAGTTTTCTTAATCGCTCCGAGCATCTCACCTGAAAAAATGCTGATTTGTCGCTGCCTGGTGGTCCATGCACCACAGCAGATACCAGGAGGGTTTATACACTACCAGAAGCTCCAACTGATGTTCAAACCTTGTCAATAAGGAAAAAAATAAGTTAATTCAAGACCTATCAATATGTTATTTTATCAAATCGGAGGCGGGTAACATTTAGCAAATCCTGTGTTCTGATTGGCTACCAGAGTGGGCAAGATGGGCCCTTGTTGTCCGCTTGCGATTTGCTGCGTTGGGGCCCACTAGAAAAGTAGGCATTTGTCCATATAATATATATCTTATTGACCAAGCTTGTTCTGCCGAAATTGCTTGATATTGAACTCGTTTATTTTTACATTTTATTGAGCTCAACCTCGTCTCAGTCCATAAAAACGCAAAAAACTACCATCTTGACCTTGCGCATGCGCTTATGGCCCGCTGTTTGTGTGTAGTGCAGAGGCGCTAGTCGAGACAGGCAAAAGGCGGTAAGTTTCATAGACCTAGAGACTAAATAAAAAACAGCTTGGAAGCCTATGAAAGGATGTTATATCAGTTGTATAAGAAGGTACATTCTTTTCCAGTTCCTATACTTATTTGTCATTTAGGCGACGTGATAAAAGCCTGAATGGGGAAATCATTTTGATCGAGTCTGGCGAACAAATGAGTATGCGAAGACTAAGTTCCGAACACAGATGGTGGTGTCTGGCAAATAGGCCGTGCTGCCATCCTCGCTCTCGTATATAACGAGAAGTCTCTCGGCTCCGGGCGCGGTAAGCGTCCTCAAAGCAACTGGAATACAGCTGTGTTAAGACAAAGAGTAGATAAAAAAGGTCAGTTCATGTAAGAGAAGTCTCGGGCGTTTCTTTTTCATTTCACGAACTAAGGGAAAAGGGAGAGATTGCCCGTAGGGCTACAGCACTAATTCAGTCGAGTTCATGCTGTTAATAAGCTCATATCTTGCGTGATAGGCGTTGAAAGGGGGGCTTGAGAATTCGGGTAACGCCTGTCACGCAGGCTAATAAGCTTAACCAATATGGCTCAGAGGTTTCCCACAGACTAGTCTACCACGCAGCCGTTGCCCAAGATTCTTGCGTGAAATTACAAAAACGGCTGCGTGGAAGACAATGGCTGGCCCTAGCGTTCAGGCCCTTCGCAGTGCTTGCAGTCGGCGAACATAAGAGCGTAAAGAACATCGAAATGTACTTACTCTGCTCTCATGGTGTTTGCAACCTGACTGTATTGTTTGGCCTTGATGGACACTACATGGTAACCATGGCTGTGAAAACCTTGTGAAAAGAGTAAAAGAATTTAACATGAATTTTGTTAGATACATACACTTAGTATAATATACTAAAAAGAGGTTTTGAAAAGGTTTTTTTAAAGAATCTTTACCGTCATAAGTCATGCAGTCTTGCATGAAATCTTTATCTTTATGGGCAGCCATGAAAGCAAGGGATGTAAACTGAGCCAAGCCTTCAAAGGCTTTGGTGCATTTGATGGCTGCAGGTCTTACTGTTTGCGACTTATGACTGGCGGACATCGGTGCCATGGTTACGTTGTTCTTCAGGTGCCAGGAGCTTACCGCGGCCTCGGAGTCTAAGGAGGCAAATAGGAGATAAATCTGGGAAGCAGAAAAAGAATTAAATCAATATTTATATTCACACCTGTGTTTAGAACATCATTGATTAAAATGATACTGATTAATTTAAAGTTTGTTCACAATTTGGCAACCGTTCAGTGTGAAGATTGGAGCGGGTCGAGAAACTTCAACTTTACCTTCGAAATGAGAACCCTGTTCCCAGAAAATGACTGGTAGTTAGCCTAAGTAGAGAGCATACCACTCGTTCGGCCCCAGTTGCTCAAAGAGGGATAACGCTATTCAGAGCTAGATTATTAGGGGAAGGCAATCTAGTCTAAATTGGGATAATCACTGGTAGAGAAAGTGCAATTTGTTTTTATATACTTTTAGTATAATTACATCGATGACTATCGAAAATAGAGCGCTGTGATTGGCTAGGAGCTTCGCTTTATCCCGCTATAATCACCGCGCGGTGATTATAGCATTGAAGGCTAGCAGTTTTCAAAATGGCAGCCAGATTTTTTGATGTTTCGGGGTCGGAAATTGATCAATAATTTTATTTTCTCGAATAATCATCAATGTAATTATACTAAAACAATTAGTCGCCTCAGGCGACGTGAATATTGGCGAATAGTCACCTCGACTTCGTCTCGGTGACTATTCGCCGATATTCACGTCGCCTTCGGCGACTAATTGTTAAATATTCCCTGGATATAAATTTATCCGGTCGATAACGCTATATAACGTTTTAAACAACCGGGGCCTAAGTGATGACCTCCTTAGAATGGTGATAACAGGCGTAAGGAGAGGGGAACGAGGGCGAACAGGCGACAAAGGGAACTGTTTTCAGCTTCCTCTTCAGGAGCTTCGTTTTTCTCATGGTTTCGCAAAGAGGCCAGCTCGAAACGCGAATGACTAGTGACGACGTGCAAGGGACCATGAGAAGAGAGAGAGACGTCTGGGTACGAGGCAGGACTTTTCCTCTTTAATCACACTTCAGTGACTGTCGTTTGGCTATCAATTCCTATGGTGGTCCTTGTATTTTTTGCCTCCTTGAGGACTAACGCTCAGTAGGATTTTCCTAGGTTATATTTCTAACGTAAGTCAGCTAAAAATTGCGATCTCACTCTAATTGTCCCTAGCCTTATGCAAGGAAATTGTCTTCCGCCGACTGAAGGACCACGAGTCACAGTGGAACCGTGAGGTAGTTTGCCATTAGGAGGTATCTTTATATTAACATGGTTAAGGTTCCTTTTCCTTCCTTATCAATTACTGGATGAAGAAAGTCGTTCTTTATACCGAGGAGTTCAATTAACGCAGGAAGTAATCCTCAGTGATCCATTGAGTTGGCTCTGCGACATAGTGCCCGCGTAATTATCTACAGCATTTTTAAAGACTAAGCTGAAGACAGGCCCGGAGCACGTTTTGGCGATGGTTGGAGGCGTTTCCTCTTCTAGTCATTCTCTTCGGCCCCACATTACTCAGCTAATTCTTCTTTGGGTGTGCATTCGGTCACCGCTCTCTATAACAGATACTGGCCTCCCCTGGGACGGGGAATTTGTAGTGCCCTTAATAGCGTGAATCCGTAATGACGGGACATTCAAACGTCTGAATGTTTTGGTTGGTGGAGTGGGGATTTAGCTGCTGCCGGTTTTCCAGGATGTCCGCAATTTATAATGAGACGCCCGCAAGGCTGGGGTTTATGACCCTTATAGTAGCTCGGTTATCGTTGTCCCAAACATTTTGCATATGTGTGAACGTAAATCCCTGTGAAAAATGTTCATTTGTTGTATTGTTTTGTTATGTAGGTCAGCGTTTGAAACACTGAGAAGAGAGCTGAAAATACGACGCAGGCTCAGGGGAGTTTTTGACGAACCTCGAAGTGTTTCATCTGTAGCCAGGCGTTCAGCTAGTAGAGCGCCGCGGTCAGATGATACATGAGGAGCGAGTTAAATTGTAGACGGGGAAATGCTTGACATTACTTCTCAAACAAAGAGATTTTAGAATGAGAAATTAAGGATTCAAAAATAAGAGGTTTTTCATCTGATTTCCAAACACTCATTGAACACTAATTTCCTTGGTATCTTCTATATGAATTATTAATGAGATTAAGAGCAAACTGAGAAAAGTCACCGGAGACATTTTAGAGAGCCATAATAGGCCGACAGTACGTGTTTGAATTTTCTTTTAAATTTCTTCTACATTTTCTCAAAGAAATAGGCGACATCAGTGTTCACAAGCATTAGTTCCCATTGCTTAATATGATAAATTATATGGAAGCAAAATTTTCGTTGTTGTTATTGTAAATCATAGATTTTATTTCATTCAACTTGTTTCCAAAACATTGCAGTCACTTGACACGCGCGCAAGCTCGCGCATTTGAATTGAAATGACGCATACCAATTTATGACGTCACAATGGATAAAGGTTGACAAAACTGAAAGAAACGGAGCTAAAATAACAAATTTTGCTCATTTTCTGAACAAATGTCATTAGCAGTGGACTTTTCCTCACCTTTTGCTTCTTTGAGAAGCGCCGGAAGTGTATTTTACTAAAAGTACAACCCATAATGATTAAATATTTGTTCAAAGTAACGTAAGTCAAGTCTGCGTGGTTTTTACATTCAAACTGAAAGATTTCGTCAACACACGCGACCTTATATAGTGGAAATTACGTCACAGCTCGCGCCATTCAAACCATGAGCAGGGCGCTGATTGGTTGCTTAGATGCCGCAAGAAACGCGGGCGCATTAAAACAAGTCAGTGTGATTCTTTGGGGGATTATTTGGGAAGAAACAGGAGAAATTTATATCCGCAACGGATTCTGCACGATGCTTTTTTTCTTTCACTAAAAAAGGACCCTGTTGTCATCATTATATATATATATATACATATATATACACCCGTTTTCAAAAAGGTTTTCATATAGAGAGATATATAGATAGATATAACTTTTGTTTTCTTGCACGTGCGCCCGTGTGCATTTTTCACTTGTTATTGTCCAACTTTTGAAAAAACTCGGTTCAACGATAAATTTTTTCTTCGTCGGGTTTTTTGTTCCAATTTGAAAAGAACATGTCGTTTTGCGTTTACTTTAGAAAAATGCATGCGCCCTGCAATACAAATTTGAATGAGTAATGATATAGCTGATTTTGGGAATGAGAAAAACATCCCGCGAAGCACCCGAGTTATATGGGGTCACCGAATGGTAGGCGAAATGCCATGGCATCTGTAGCAAGTGACGAAGCATTTTTATTGATGGAGTGTATTAAAAAATGAGCTGTCTAGGGGCGTGCTTTAAAGAGAAACTGTAAACTAACTTGAAAGCATTTATGGCAGAGAGTTTATTCTGACTTCAATGAGGCGTTGTTGCCTTACAGGCCAAGATTTTACACGAAAAAAGGTGATACATTAATATAAATGACCAGCTCATCATGGTTATGATAAAATCTACTTCTATGAACCTCGTCAAAGTCTTGGTCCGTTAATCAACTGCTATATAATATTGTTGCTCCTTGCCACATATCCAATATCGACATCCACCGCCACATCTTCCTTCTCAGAAAAAAGAAAATCAGCGGTTTCGAAAACACTTTTTTTTTCATCTCATCTGCGTTTGTTGTAGAAATGAAAATCTTTGATGTTTGTCCCCTTATCCTGTAACGAACCTGTAACGACAACAATTACATGACGTACAACTGACCGAATTCCGCATTCTTTAATTTTCAAGAGAATGCAAATCAAGAGAATTGTGGACAATAATCGTGCATTCTTTTCTTATTGACAAATTGGAAAAAAGAACCTGATGAAGAAAAAATTTATCGTTGAACCGATTTTTTTCACAAGTTGGACAATAACAAGTGAAAAATGCACACGGGCGCACGTGCAAGAACACAAAAGTATCTATCTATCTATATATCTCTCTGTATGAAAACCTTTTTGAAAACTGGTGTATATATAATTATATAAAAACAGCAATCAAGACAACTACAACAAACAACGTGTTTGGCGTGGGAGAGAACTTACAAAAACTGTAAACATGCTTTTAGAAGATTATATTGCTATCTTTTCAATAATGCAGTTCTAAATTACAGCGAACTGCCCGCTTTTAACCGAAGCAGATGATCGAAACCTGCGCTTTGAAAAATTTTCTGTTTCCCTTTTTTAGAAGAATTTGTATCAAGGAAGGGGAGGGTAAGAAGCCCGACAAAATTCTTCCGGCGTTGTGTTATGTTGCACGGGGAACGAGAGGTTACCAAGCAAGATGGTGGCCGAAAAGTTCTCCTTGCGTTGTGCGGGATCTCACAATGTTCTTCTGTTTATATCAAGCTTTTGAACCAAAGTAATTCTTTAGAACTAGAAATGAACTCATGTAAGCCTGTCAAAAGTGCTTTTCAGCACACAAAATCGACGTCCACGGTGAATTTGCACTCATTTAATCCAGCCACGTCACCAGGACATCTCTCGCTACTGTTGTGAGTTGTCAATTTTGGTCTCGCGATCTTTATTGCTGATCGTCCTCATGGCGAACAAACTGTTCGGTTTTCAACAGTTAAGAAGAGTGTTAAAGACTCTTGGATACATCTTGTTCATGTACATTTTCTCCATCAGTTTGACATTTTACAACAGATGGCTTTTAAAGGTTTGTGGTCACTTTATTTAAGATGAAAATTATGGAAACTTACAGTACCAGGAAGCAAAGTTGATATATCGTGGCTCAAACTTTCCCTTACTTCAAATTTTATTTTTAATTGTTTCAAACTCGATATCACTATGACACATAACTGTGTGCCCAAAATCAAAGGAAAATTTATTAAATAGAATTATTATTCATTCAAAATATTTTCTCGATTCTGATTGGCTAAGAGCACACGTTTAATTCACCATAACCAGTTAGTGATGACCAAATTTGGAAGAAATTTGTGTTTAACGAGGAAATAACGTCAAAAATGAAGCACGCTACAGGTTAATGCACCGTTAACTGAGAAGACCTGGGGATGAGGTTGAGTTGTTTTTGCTGTGAACTTGAAAAATGGTGGACATTTCACTCGTTTCAAGAGTAAGAACTAGGCGAAAAAGTAGCTAAAAACATGACAAGAACAGCAAGAAGACAACTCGAAGGGCGACATCCGCTATTTGGAGCATATTTGCGGAGCTGAACAACCCTAAACGTGCACTATCGAAGGTGAACTTAACATCGATGGATCGATGGAGGTAGACATGTTTTAGCCATGTTTTTAAACTAGGAATTGTTTTGAATGAATAATAAAACAATTATTGAATTCGGCTTTCGTATCTTATGAAGAATCATGGAGATCTCGGAGGGTGTTATCCACCTTGGCCTGAGGCCTCGACGGATAACACCCTCCTCAATCTCCATAATTCTTCATAAGATACTCAGCCTCATTCATTAATTGTTAATTATACAGTGGAACCTCTATTCAGAGGATACCCTCCCCTTGGGATCAAGGCAAGTGTCCCTTGAATAGAGGTGTCCCCTGAATGGAGGTTGGGCTGAGGTTTGTTAATAATTAACCAACAAATTAAACATTTTTCTTTTACTCTGCCTCAGAATCTGCTGCAGTCATTATATTTCAAGCAGCTAGATAAATGTATCACAGTGTGACTATTATGAAAAAGGTGGCACCAAGACAAAGTTGGCCGATCAGGAAAATAACAATACATTCTGAGAAAGTTATTTTTCAAACATAATTACCATGAAACGAAATAAACAACATGGATTGAAATCAACCCAAATTACATTACCTATGGATGCCACCCACCTTTTGAACCTGTTGAAGTACAGTGCAAGCCTATGTTTCCTGAGAGGACCATTATAGTGAATGACAGAGATAACAACAGGAAAACGTCAGTTACATTGTTGACTTGAGGTCATGATGTTATTGCAAAGCACAGAAATGGTAGCAAAGAAATAGGCCATTAACATGATGACATCATTTTACTGCTGTGACCAGAATCCTTTTCATTTTTCCGTTCATATTTAAATTTTGTAATCCCAGTGAGGTTTGAAGAACAAAAGCCCTAATTAGCACAAGAAAGCAAAGCCCTAATGGATTCTGGTTGTAGTAGTAAAAGGATGTCATTGTGCAAATGGCCTATTGTGATGACAAAATAGCAGCTTGCCTAAAACAAAAAAAAATGTCTCCTGGGTGTTATAATGTAAAGTTTCGAACAGAAAAACATTGTCTGGTGAAACAGTTTGCTTCCTTGAAAAGCATTGGCCATCAATATTTAAATGTTGTGCTTCAAGTAGCGTATTGTTTTTTTTTAAGAGCTGCTGATTGGCCCACAGTGAACTTTCTTGGAATGTATTGTTATTTTCCTGTAATCAGATTGGTCAACTTTGTCTTAGTGGCCCTGGTTACAAACCAGAATTAACTTATCTCTGTGATATTGTGTGTTGAATGTAGTTCATTGATTTAAGTGAGATACAGTCTGTGGAACCTAACATAATGAACCTCTATATAATGAAGTCCTCCAACTCTCACCAAAATTGAGATAAAAAAAAATCACTCAATATAAAGTAAAGACAGGAACCAGGTACTTGGGTAATCAACTCCTGTTGTGGAAGTTAGAGGTGACAGGACGTAAAATTAACCAGAGACAGACTTAGCTAATGTGTTTCTTCTTACTTTAGGTTGTTCTAGTTGACTGTTGCAGTGTTTACAATGTTTACTGGAAGTAAAGTCAATGTTATTTTGAAGCCAAAATTTAAGTAAACAAAATAAGCCTTGCCCTTTGAATTAGCACCCCCATCTTGAATTGGAAAGTTATACCCTGGGCCCTGATTTGAGAAAAACCACAGATATCTGAGCTGTAAAGTCATTCTAGCTGTGATAATTGATCATTATTTTATGAAGAAATGAAAAAGATCAACACAGTCATATTTTACTCCATTATTAAGATCACTGTCCTTTATTTTAAGTCTGGAGCAACAATGCTCCGCTGTTTTTTTCTAAATGTAGTTAATTTTGTTTGATCCCTGTTGTAGAGATTTCATTTCCCCTTGAGTGTCACGGTGGTGCATTATGCTCTGGTGTTTATTATTGCTGCCTTATTGAGATTGTTATGGGAGGTTAAAACTGGAAAACAAAGAGTAGTTCTGCCCTGGTCTGTGTACATGAAAAGAGTTCTTCCAACAGGTGAGATACTTAAAAAGTCTAAACTGATCTCCACACATTTCCCCAAAGAAATTAGTTGTGAGAATTTGTTAATGAATCAAAGCATTTTCTGGTGGTTGATCTTTTTTTTTTTCAATCTCATAACCTGTTTCTTGATTATGTCTTGATATTGTTTGGGGTAATTGACGTTGATCACTCGTAGGACTTAATGGTTTAGCTTATTGCTATTAAATGTGTAAATTGAGGGGTGGTACTAGTGAAAGGCTCAACCAAGCCTGATGGGGCTAGCACACAGGATAACATCTCAATCAAGTCTTGAGGGGTAAGTGAAGCCAGGCTCACAATAAATTTTGATGGGGGTAGGAACAGAAGAACATTAACTTAGTCAAGTCTTAAAGGGGTGACTGAAGCCAGTTAAGGCTCACAATCAATTTTAATGAGGGTAGGAACAGAAGAACATCCACTTACTGTAGTCAAGTTTTATAGGCATAACTGAAGCCAGACTCGCAAACAATTCTGATAAGGATGGGAACAGAAGAACATCAACTTAGCGAATCTTGTAGGGGTGACTGAAGCCAGGATCACGATTAATCCTGATGGGGGTGGGAACAGAAAAACACCAACTTAGCCAAGTTTTATAGAGGTGACTGAAGCCAGACTCACAGTTAATTCTGATGAAGGTGGCAGGGGCACCCAATGTCAATTTTCTTGCTTGCCTGCCTCTCCTAGGATTTTCGAACATCTAAAAAAATGGTATAATTGCCCATTTTTAACGGATTTTTACCCTAAAAAGGTCACCTAGAATTTTAGGGAGCCTTTTTTCTGGCTGAAATTTTCGAAAAGTTTAGTTTTTTTCCCCAAAAATAATTATTTGGATGACTAGACTTTCAGCTAGGAAATCCGAACAGATGAATTAAAGTTTTAGGGGAAAAAATATACCTATATCTACTGTTTAGATACCAAAAAAAAAATTACGTATAACAATGCTATGTTTAAGTGGTTTTGAACTATATTCTCGTTGGGTGCCCCTGAGGTGATCACAGAACCACGTCCTCTAAATCAAGTCTGATAAGGGTAACTGTAGCCAGGCTAAGTTTACAATCGGTTTTGATGGGGTGGGGCACAGAAGCACTTGTCACAGCAGGTTGCTTTCTGAGATTGTAAAATTTTACAGGGCTGATTAATGTAAAATGAATGTGACTTATCTTTCAGCAATGGCCTGTGCATTGGATATTGGCTGCTCAAACTGGAGTCTGATGTTTATAACAGTATCATTGTAAGTATCAAATTTGTACTATGGTTTGCTCTTGCCTGGTACATTTGGTTTGTGTATTAATGCCAACCTTGACTGCCCTGTAGGTTTTTCCCTGTTAAAGTATGTGAAATTTATAGTAAGTTTTCCAATTGATGGTGGGTCAAAAGTTTAGTCTTGTACTAATGCTATTGAATTGGCGTTTGAGGAACTGGGGCTTGGCATCCAGGGTTTACAAAAGAGTGCATTAATACTTTAAACAGAAAGCTACTCCTGTCCAGTAGTCCTGGACAGGTAGATTTTCTCGCTGGGCTAGTACAGTGTAACTTTTAAAGCAGTAGATTACTTGCCCAATGGGTTTACAAGGGTCCAGTCAAATAATTCATTAACAAAACTATTAACTCAGGCAACAAGATTTGGACCTACATGTAGTCAAGAAGTAAGAGTTGGTTGGCTAAAGGACAAGCTGGAATGCTCTCATTAATGTTAGCCGTGTATTGTGTCACAGGTCAAAATGGATTCAGGTTAAAGTTTTTTGACGTACATGTACACGTGCATGTAGGTTGATTCTCAATTTCTGTCATCTTCTGACTACAGTGTAGGAGAGAAAGGAAACAGAGAATCAACTTTGGTTAAAAATTTTACCTGAATTTAATTTTCACCTGTGACATAATTATGTTCCCCTCCTGCTTGTATTGAAATCAATTGGATTTGTTATGACATTTTGAAGCTTTGTTAACCCTTCAAGTCCCAATATCAACATACAAATTCTCCAAACTGATCTCCATACATTTCCTTTAAGAAGTAGTTGAGAGAATTTAATAAAAGATCAAGGCATTTTCTCTTTGGTGATCATTTATTAATTCTCATAGCCTTATTATTTGACAACGTATGGATATTTTTAGGAGAAAATTGATGTTGGTCAGTATTGGCACTTAAAGGGTTAACAACCATGAGTAAAAGCAAACTGTATTTTGATCAACTCTGCAATAGCTTGTTTTGAAGCGCTTTATTCTGTTCTGGTTATATATATGTATAACCTGGCCGTGTAACCTTCCTGGGATATAAGCCGCTTTGTTTATAAGCCCTCCTAAAACCCCTTTCAAAACTGTATAAGCCCGGGGCTTAAAGGTGGCAGTTATAAAACATAATGCTTTCTACTAATGTTTTGTACTCAGCTATTTGTTTGAGTATTATTATTGAATTTTTTTTTCTAGTAAATGATTCTAAAATTTCACCTTAAAATTATTTTTCATCACTGTGCTCTTTAAGGAGTCACAGGGTTCTCAGGGTGACTCCATCAGTGCTAAACTCTCTTTAACTTGTAACATATTTTGATATGCTATTTTTCTTTTTAATGAATAATTAAATTGCTAATGAATTAATAATTCTATTGTGTTTATACTGTTTATAGAACATTTGTACTGTAATTGTTTTTACTTGATAATGATGTCCGAGATGTCATAATACTTTTTTTCACTCTTAAAATTTCTTAATATGTTTTTTTTGAAAAGTTTTTGTGCAATATGTTAATATTGTTTTGGTAATGAATACTGTAAGTCATTTTTTCATTTACTTGAAGGTACAGCCTGTATATAGTACGTGTTAGCACCTTCAGCACCTTATACTCTTAGAGCCCTAGATACTCTAACTTCAATCTACATGTAGTTCATAGCATCATTAAGTAATCATATTGTTGATTACTTCCATAACAGTTTTTATAAAGGTTTTCAGATTAAAAAGTGAACATTTTGCACGTTTACTTTTTGACTACTTGCATTGTAGTAGTTATCTGAATAATATTATTATTGTTCAGATGTACCCCTGCAAACAATATTATGATGCTTAGACATTGTTGATTTCATGTTAATTTCATGTTGTTGTCAGTAACAGTATTATTATTATTATTATTATTATTATAACCTGTAACTCATATTGTGTTGTAGGTATACAATGACAAAATCCACTAGCGTTATTTTCATTCTGATGTTTGCACTTTTGTTTGGTTTGGAGCAATGGGTAGGTTCAAATAGAAGTTACTGTATTATGAGTAAAAAACTAACAGCACTGTTCAAAGTCAAGTTATGACAGGGTCTTGGTCTTTAAGGATTCATCAGTTCTTTCAAGAGAGGATTGTATAATAACTAGCACCCAACATTATTTTTTTTTCTCAATGAATCCCACTTTTTACATCATGATAAACAACCACCATGCTCCCCTTGCAATAAAAACAAATCGACCCATCCCTCAAATTAGATGGGTGTGGCACAGGACCTTGTAGGAAGTCTTTTATTTATTATGAGGTAAAGAGAGCACCATAAGTTGCCTCCAAGATTGTAATGACCTCAGAAACCATACTGTGAATGAAAAAGATTTTGGTCTTTGGGAAAAGTGGGCTGAGTTCCAAAATAAAGCACAGAAAATTGATTCATGCTGTATTCAGCAGACTCCTAGAGAAGGCAAGAGAGATGGAATAATCATAAAGGTGGTGTGCAACAATGGAACCTCAATTAAGCAACATCTTTGAAACAAAGTCCCCACAATAAGAAAAAAAAACAACCTAATTCATGTTACCGGTATGTCACTAATAGAAAAAATACAGAAAAGAACCGTGATAATTTTTGAAGCCTTGTTATTTTTGGTTTGCAACCATGTCACAAGCTGGCCTTGTTGGTGGTCAATACAATATAACTTTTTCTCAAAGAAGTTTTCTTCTTTTTGAAAAGTTAGATTCTTGGTGATATAGTTTATTGTTGTGAGATGTTTCTGTGGCAGCAGGATGCATTACAATGCATTTAAGAGAAAACTAATCCAATTAAATTAAGTTTGAATTTCACTGTAAATTTCTGTCAATTGACACTAAAAGCTTTTGTCTCCCCAATGGTTTGAGTCACTGGGATTCAAATTATCTCAGTTTTTTATTAACATTATTATTATTATTATTCACATTGTTTTATGTTGCCATCATACTTGTCTTGGCAAGTCCATGAGTGAATAAAACCATATTTTTTGTCTTGTTTCCTTTGACAGAACTTTTCTCTTGTGGCCATCATTCTGTTGATAGCAAGTGGCTTGTTCCTCTTCACTTTCGAGTCCACAGACTTTAATGCAGAGGGATTCGTTTTAGTAAGTTTACAATTATCAGTCTATACATAGTTAGTAGAGGCGACTGGTTAAGAAAGGCAGCAAACATCAAAGTTGAAAACAATGGTGCTGTAGGTTATGTTGGGAGCTCTGTGACTGTGCACAATCCTTTGTTTTTTGTTCACAAATTGTGACTGAATAAATTAATGCAATGTTTCTATTGGTCCGAAAGTTCAAAATGATTGAAATGCTATCAAATGTTGTCCACTGTCAGGTCCAAAAAAGCTAACAAAAAACATATAACAAAGGGTTTCCCAACCATTCCACTTCAATTAACTATGGTATATATTAGAGAAAGTTTTTCCACTTTTGTTATGAGTTATTTCTGAAATCTGAAATGTCTCACACAGACATGTAAAATGTCCCAGTGAAGCGAGGTACCAATTACTGCTGAGGTTGTCAGTCCCACAGGCATCCAAAATCCTTTTTTTTTTCGCTATCATTGTCAACACAGATTAAAGAGAAAAGGTGATGATCGAGATATCAGCGTGCAAAGAAAGTTGTGTCCAATAGCCCAGGGCTAGTGGATTTTGTCATTGGGGCTAACTGTATCTGTTCTTAACTTGCCCATTTGGTACGTGTAAGTGAACTTTTTGGGGGAATTCCAGTTACACAAAAACCGTAATTAATCCTGCTCATGATACAGTTTCTTTTTTGGGCTTGTTAAGAGTACATCCTAGTTACGTGTTGCCGAAATAGCAAGTTGTAAAACTGACAATTTTCTTTGCAACTTTTCTTTCTTTCTTTGAAGTGGTCACCAAAGGGGAAATGTGTTGATCTTTTATCAAATTTTCTGATCTAATAAATTGTCTAAGAAACATGAGGAGATCAGTCTGGAGAATTTGTATCTGGATACTGGGGCTTCAAGGGCTAAGTCTAATAAAGTTTCCAGTGCAACTACTTGAACTGGGGCACTTGAAAGAAGATTATCTAATCACAAGGTGTTTTGAAAACAAAAGATTCTCAATTTTTTTTTGCAAATGGACCAATAACATTCATAAATTTGAGGGCTGTTTCCTGAGGGGTCAGGTAAGTTCAAATGGTTTTAAAGTTTGCAAATGCTTGCAAAGTTGAACCTTGAATTTAATGGTCTGTTTACAAAAAAGTTGAAAATCTTTTGTCTTCAAAAAACGTTGTGATTGGATAATCTTCTTTCAAGTGCTCCGGTTCGAGTAGTTGCACTGTAGATTCCTAATTACATACTTAAATAATTATTATTGTATTTTTTGTTTGATTTTAATTTTTCTTAAGGCTCTCACTGCATCAGGACTTAGTGGTCTGAGGTGGACATTAGCACAAATTTTGACTCAAAAACAAGAATTAGGTAGGTAGCAGTGGAGCATATTAATGAAAGTTAAAAGTCATGACAACAAAACACACATTTTTCTTTTAATTTTTATTTTGGCTTATTTTGGCTTCAAATAATGTTTGTTTTTTTCAGGTCTCCATAATCCCCTTGACACACTGTATCATTTGCAACCTTTCATGACATTAACATTGATCCCCTTGGCATTTTACATTGAAGGTAGGTTTTCTATTTTTTAACACAACTTGCCTGCAGCCATTTTACTTTTAAAGGTCGCAGTCAATGATACAGTAATTTAATTATGTTAATTTATGAGCTGTTGGCAAACCAAAAGTATTTTTACTGACATTAAATCAATTATTTAAATTATAAAAAAATCAAAAGAAAAGAAAAAAAGATATTATTGATTGATAATTTATACCTCTTAACGTTATTACTTATACTTAGCTTACTCTTGTCATTTAGTATACTTAAATCTGAAATTTGTTGCAAATGGGTAGCCTGAATGTAATAAGCCCCATGGCTTTCTATCCGGGCTGCCCTGCCACTTTCAGTGGTAATCTGATCAATAAACGCTGACTTGAATAAAATGTTCAATCTGCATTTTGATTGTTCAGTATACATTATTTACTATTTGCTCATTGGCAAATGCTTACAAGAGCTGCAATGTACATGTAGTCTGCGCTTAAAGCAGTATGCGTCATTTTTTCACCACTTTAAATTTTCTCTGGCTAATAGTATTAAAAGAGAAAAGCTTTTGATGCCTAAACTGCAGTTGCATAATTATTATATTATTTAGTACAGTGGTAAAGCTGATGGTGGTAGATATCACTGTAAATATATTTGCTTGTTAAATTGAATGCTCAATTGCACCAGAACTGCTACTCAAAGTGACTGCCTTGTTGTTTTAGGGCAACATTTAGCTGTATCACCAAAGCTCTTCAATGCTCCTGATGGCCACACCCTTTGGATAACTATCTCCATGGTGATGTTTGGCTGTTTTCTGGCCTTCATGATCAGTGTATCCGAATTTCTGCTGCTTTCTCATACATCAAGCTTAACACTCTCCATATCAGGGATATTTAAGGTGAGCTTCAATAGCCATGATTATATTCTTACAAGACAGTATTTAAGTATGTTTTATGCCCCTTCTCTGGAAAGGCATATCGCCTCACTTGGAGCTGTTTGGACCCCTATATGTCACACCTCTCTTATTTTTCATTCTGAAGATTGTTCGATCTTCATCGTTTTCCCAACAAATCCCCTGTGGGCCTGGGGGAAGGGGATCCGCCCAAAAGGGGTACCCGATCAGGCTTCAGGTATATGAAAGGGTAGGGATTTTACTTGTTATTTGGGCGTGGCCCAAATAGAGTAATGGAAACAGCTTGTTTTGACGCAAATGTGCAATAGGCACGCAATACGTGCTAACGTAAACAAGGCAAAGTTTGGTAACTGGAAAAAATAATAAAATAAAATTTATATAATAGTAATAAAAATAAATTAAATTAAATTAAATAAAAATAAATAGAAAATATATAAACAAATATAATAATAGTAATAATAATAATAATAATAATAATAATAATAAAATAAATTAAAATGAAATAAAGAATATAATAATAATAAAATCAATAACTACATAAATCGTTTAACGGTCGTCCTCTCTGTTTATTCCCTGTGGCTGCATAGTTTGTGCCTTTTTAATGAAAAAACGTTCGCGGGCTCTACATATCAATTCTCTTTTAGTGTTGATAAGTTGATTAAAATGCTGTGGCACTGCATTGTCAGTTTTGTTTTGTATCGCTCTGCGGTGTTCTCCAAATCGTTTAAGGCTCGTTTAGTCGGCCCGGTGTATTTGGCTGGTGTGCTTGGGGTGCTTTTACATTTACAACACTGGAACATGTAAATGAGATTTTTTAATGCAAATGTGATCGTCTGCTTGATGATGTGAGTTTGGCCTGTGTTTTTGAATGTACATGATTATATACCATCTTTAATGAAAGGGCAGGTTTTGCATCTGATGGAGTTGCGTTTCTTTATGGAAGGTGTGCTTGAAGTTTGGGTTGGACCCTGGGGTGGAGCCTTCCCGTAAAAACAGTTGTTGAGTACCCACCCGGGCAGCTGGGTGGTGCCTCACTTTTTGAGTATGTTTCATAGTAACTAAATGATTTTTTCTCTACTAAAAAAACCCAGCCTTTATTGAGTAGGATACCCTTAAGGTCAAAACAAATTAGGCAACATGTACAGCTGTACATGTGGATTTAACATGTTGTGATGACACGTCACAGGACACGCGAGTAGCAGTAAATCGCTTCCTGTTTACTGGGGAAGGTTTGGGAAATCTTTGTCTCCTTGACCCAGTTTTGACTCTGCAACAAGTGGCACAAAATCATATTTGTGCAGTTCGCTACGGCGGGCAAATTCTGTCATGGACACAGATATTTTCACAGAACACAGGACACGATTTGTTGCTGCGACAAGTCACTGAGACACTCTACTGTACACAAGGAGTGGTTTATTACCGCGGCAGGTTGCAGCAACTTGTTGCCCACTGTGTTCCCATTTTTCTATGGGAGGAAGAGAGGTATTTGAAACAGAACTTGTTTACTCTGGGTAGGCACTTGCTCCATCCCTAGAGGCAGAGAGTGATTAGAGGCACCTGTATTTCCAGGGCACTCTTCAAAGGATGTCCTGTTAGGACTTACGTATTTTCTACCTCTTACCCGGATTACTTTATTCTTCAGGAAGTGTGCACATTATCTCTTGCCACTGAATTTGCTGGAGATAAGATGACAACTGTCAATTTTTTTGGTCTCGTGCTGTGCCTGATGGGAATAAGTGTGCATGTAGTTACAAAGGCAACAAGAGGTGGGTGGCTAAGTTATAGCATCACTAATCTCATGTCAGGAAATCTAACTTCTTCGCGCAACAAATGTCAATTTCTAATTAATACTTAATCACAAAATAATCAAGTTAAGCATTACATACGTAGAATTCCGATAATAACGGGTCCCTCGAAAATAACGGCTACCCGAAAGTAACGTTAACTTTTTACCTTGCTATTAAACCTCGAAAGTAACGCCACCCCCGATAATAGCAGTCCCCGAAAAAATGACCACACAAAAGAATATATATAATTTTTGTACCGTTAACTCACCACCCCTTAACTGTAACATTTCGACGTATAGTATACGAACATTTGAGCCTTTTTGTTACAGTTTTCTTTGTTTACATGGATAATGAATACTGTAACCAGCATGCAACCTGAATGAACATTTTTATGTCTGTTATGCGTCCCCTTTGTGTAAAACCACTGCTGTCAATTACAAACGTTTTCTAACCATCCGAAAGTAACGGCTGCCCGAAAGTAACGGCTCCTTTGGCCTGTTAAATCGGAAAATAATGGGGGCCGTTATTATCGGAATTCTACGGTATTTCTTTCCCGACAACTTGGCAACATTGAGTGATCTGCCAAAAATTTTTGTTGACCTCTTGGGCTGCTGGTGGATCCTCTCCCCTCGCATGTCTCCCTCGTGCACCCTTTCTTTCATTTGGCCATACTACAATACTTTCAAGCCCTGCTACGCAGGCTGTCACCCTATGGAATTGAAATTGCGTTCTCAACACTGATTTTTTTCGTTTCAGACTCAGATAATTCAAAATTGAATGGACAGCAGATGGTAGAACTGAAAAGTGGTAGCACTGAATTAAAGGAGCTGTTGTCAGGAAATGATGCTGCAGAAAATGACGATGTGGATGAAGAATTTGAAATTAGTGTTTATGGCCAAAGATAACATTATAGTATCCAGTCCGTTCTGTGGGCTGCCAATGAATATGAAGTATGTATCTGTGCTCTTCTTAAAACCTTTTCATTTTCATTGAATATGGGGCAAAATAATCGTTTTCACGAGTAATCAAATTACGAAGACAAAATACTGTTTTTGCAGTTGTTATGATGTTGCTGCCATCCAGGATACCCAGGTTGTTAAACCTTAGACACAGGCAACCCATCTCCGGTTGCTCGATTTTTGTGTCTGTTCAGTTCAACTCAAACACCGATTTTCGCCTCAATATTGGCAAACAAACAGTTTTGTATTTTCCATCTTGAAATTCTTACAGACTTTGACTACTGGGATTATTTACAAATGCACATTGTCTTCACATACTCCAAGAGAACAGAGCCCGTATTGTTTTAAATTTGAGGACAATTGCAAAGTAACAGACTTTTTTTAACTTGTCAGTGTTGTTTTCCCAATTCAGGCCATGTGGTATCTCCAGGGATCTTCCTTTTGTCCTTTCATAAATTATGCGCACATAGGCACGTGGTGAAATTTGAAAGAAACAATCCTATGTGGTCTGAAGGATGGGAAAAAAACCCACAAGCTAAAAGAGTCTATTGATATTAACTAGGAATATTTGGAATATTGGTTTATGTATTGGGTCTTTATGGGAAATGAAATATATTTTATCCGAGGTTTTTATCGACGTCCATACTTTTTATTTGTTTCTGAATTGAATTAGTACGCGTGTCAGCGACGACCGGAACTACGTCTGCGGTCGCGTATACAGGGTGTCCCAAAAGTTCGTTCCTCTAATTTCATGCACTATAACTGTTAATCAAAAATTTATTTTCGCATGAAATTTCTTGAAGATGTTTATTTCTCTATCAAGTACATGTATTCAGAATTTTAGTAACTGGCATGCCCTTTTTGTGTTTTTATCTCATTCTGTAGCCGTTGCGGCATGAAGTGGGATACAGCGTGTAGACCCACAAATGAAGTTAAGTGGAAAATGAGGGGTGCGGAGTGCGGAGTGCGGAGTGCGGAGTGTGGAAAATGCGGAGTGTAGAAAATGCGGAGTGTGGAAAACGTGGAGTGTGGAAAACGCGGAGTGTGGAAAATGCGGAGTGTTGAAAATGTGGAGTGTGGAAAATGAGGAATGTGGAAAGTTTAGTTTGATAGTTTAGTTAAGTAGTTTAGTTTAGTTCAATTGTTGTACTTCATATATAGAATGGATAAGATTTTTTATAAACAAGATTTGTTTGAGTCGGTTTTAAAAAGCATACACATGAAATACACACAATTGTTTTTAAAAAGCAAATATCGACGTCTGCAGTACTGTGACTTCTCCCCGGAAGAAAGCTAAGAAAACATGTTGGCAAAATATCAAAAGTTAACTGGACAGATTCGAACCCAACCCAAAATGCGTTGTTAGCGTCGTCGGTATTAGGATTTGCGTACAACTTTCAGCTAATTGATCAATCAGGAATCATTCTCTGATCTCCTACTTTAATATCAAGTAGAAAGAAGAAAGTTAAGACACTTTGCATATTCAATCCAATCTTTATTTTGAAATTGCGCAATAATTGAGAAAATAAAATAAATAATAAACGCACTGAACCTGAAATCGTTGATTTCTGAAAAAGTTTGTAGCTCATTTTCGTATTCTATGATCATATAACAACTATAACGTACTTTTATTTTTTATAAGAGAGGCATTCTATTAAGAGATATACTGGTTAAGTAATTACATTCATGCGACACGCTTGCGGGATCTGTGAATGGCCTGTCACTATTATTTACTATGTATATGTCTGATTAATGAACTTATATCGAAAAATAAAGGAGAAATATCATTATTCAACTTTCCGTTTTGTAAACTTTTATTTTCCACACTCCGCATTTTCCGCACTCCACATTTTCAACACTCCGCATTTTCCACACTCCGCATTTTCTACACTCCGCGTTTTCCACCCTCCGCATTTTCTACACTCCGCACTCCGCACCCCGCATCTTCCACTTAACCATTTTGAGCTTTTTTATCACCTGGTGCGCAGAATCCAGTTCAACCCCCAAACAATATTTCTTTAGATTAGGCAGCTGAAAAAAATGTTTTGGGCATTCATCAAAAAAAGATAATCATCCCAGCCCCCTTCCACAGCAAGGCTTTTGTACTTCTTTACAAATTTGAAACGAGCTGGGCGTTAATTAGCAGACTAAGCAGAGGTTTTTTTGCCATCTCAGGGGCCTCTGCTTTGAAACATTTTAAACAGCTTTTCGTGACGCTTTCATTTGGCTTGCTAACTATGTGAGATTGAGCGTTGAAATATCGACTAAAGGCTTTTAAAGTTCTGTAAGCTTATATCAAACCTCATACTAGGTCAGATCAGTGTCTCAAATCTTAATACAAACGTGCATAAACTAGCCTCATAAACTGCGTTCGACTTCATGAAAATAGATATAAATACAATAATTACTCAAGCTTACCATATTTCGAGATGCAGCTCCTGAAAGCTACCAAGTAAGGCCAGAATCGCTCAAGCCTTTTTGACCCTCTTACGCATCTAACAAGGTGAAAAACAAACACGATGCCATCCGAAATCGAATTTCCGACTTTGACAAGCGGCGCATTTCTCAACCAAAAATTCAATAAAGAAACCAGCCATGAATAACAGAAGACTCTTGATAGCAGCTTTATTTCATTTTGTACATCCATTGGAAAAAGACAAAAACATCACAAGTTGTCACAAAACTCTGTCAGCTTCAGCTGTCAAAGCAAACAAGTTTCGAGATGCTGTATGAATTTTCCGCATGAACTCACCTGTCAAATTTTGACCAATCAGGGCATAAAAATTGGACGTGGAGCGTGACCAACGCGTGACTACGGTGAGAAAATAACTGGCTGAATTTTCGCGTCCGAGGTCAGTTTGAAATCAAAACGTTAATAGTGCTGGGCCATAGCAACATAAACACAACATATTTCATATGAATTAAAAAAAAATAAACTTGAGCCTGCGATCATCTGAAAACTAGTAACTTGTCAGAGGATAACATCGAAATAATACTCCACCAGGATGGGTCGATACCTGAGCCGGCGATACGGCCAGGTGATACTGGTCAGCGGATACCTTGTTTTGACAGCTGTCAATTGATCACAACATTGATGTGCAATCACTTTTCTCCTGGGCTCCCAGAGTAGCTAGAAAGTGTGAGAGTAAACATTGGTTGGCCTGTGGTGCGGACGGACGGTCGGTCGGTGTACGGTCACATGATTACCAAATTTTCTCGGATGGGTGGTTTACCACATTTTCTTACCCATGGTGCTCCACAGGCGCGCCTCGCGCGCCAGAGCTCCGCTAATATTCCAGTCAAAAGATGGCACAACAAGTATGAAAATAGTGAATTATATAGAGTGTTTTCACATGACGTCACGGCGGCCATATTGGTGTCCCAAAACAATGAAACGGCGGCCATGTTGGTGTCCCAAACCAATCCTCTGGGAGTTGTACTCTTTTCTTATGCAAATGTTTTCTTTTGTTTTAATAAATTTGCATAGATGCTGGCCACGTGAGTGAAAACACTCCATTGAAAGACATAACTTTTGTTGAAATGATTTGCTTACCAAGTCCAATCGATAGTAGCTTATATTGGGCCAGGGTCAGTAGTTATACGAAGTATATATTTTCAAAAGAACTTTTTCGGTAGCTATGAACTAAGAGTAGAGAATACCAAGAACATAACCAGAATATTTTCAGCCTAAAACCGGCGAAAAACAGGAATATTCAGCCTGGGCCGGAAAAAACAATATTCTTATAAAAAAGAAAGATTGTAACACGACGGACAAAGATTCTCACAAGCGGCGATTTCTGATTCACGTTTGCGAGTGGTGATATCCGCCGTGATCTGAACAGCTGAAGAAAAGCTAGAATAGATAGAGACATAGATATCAGATAGATGAGACCTTGTTGACGATCCTTTCATATCTGAGGTATTGTTGGGTGATGAACGCCCAATTTAAGGGAATCTGGAAAAAGTTTGCTTATGGAATCCGGAATCCTGAGTTTTGGATTCCGGAATCCCACTAACGATTGTAATCCAGAATCCAAGTTCTACAAAAAAATCTGGAATCCAATCCCTGGAATCCGGAATCCACGGCGAGGAATCCAGAATCGAAGACTGTCCTGGACTCCCTTACATGAGGTGAAGGATGAGTGTCTATATAGTATATATGTCTTTAGTATATACACACTCAGTGATCTTGGTGATTTGAGCAATCTGATTGGCTATCTCGGACTATTCAACAATATTCACCTCTCAGCGAGTGGATAATGTGTGAGCTCGGTTTTTTTCCCATTTTCTTAGAGAAAGATCTTTTAAAAGTCGACAAAATCCAGGGGTTGACTTTTTTTTCAGGCAAGAAAAGACTTCGAAGGATTCAAAACGGCGTTTTTCCATTTACTGTTGTTGAGTTTTGTGGTCGATGGATTGTTTACAACTCCCATTTGTTCGCCTAGAAGAGGCCGTTTCGTGAACTCAGCGTTTCCTAACAAGAAAAATTTGGCCCAAAGACGAAATTTATTTATGAAAACAAATTTGAAAGCAAATGTTTGCAGAAATTCTACGTTTCAAGTAAACACGAGAAAGTATGCTACATGAAGACGACGTCTTACCTCAAGGAACGGAATCGCCATTTTTGTCAGCACTTCATGCGAAGAACGACACAACAAACCTTTTTGGCTATAAACTTGGCGAGTCAACAGAAAACAACAAAGCTCTTCTTTTCTTCTCAGGTAAGGAAACAATTCAAACTTTTAGCTGTTCCATTTAAGTCATTACGCTGTTGTTTGCGAAGTGATAAGCTTGTGAATTGCCATGTTTGAAAATTCTACAAAGATCTATTTTTAAACTGTCGCGTGTGCAGCTGACCTGATCTGTCAATCAAATCGTACTTTTTAATGGTTTCCTCTCCGATTTTGTTGAGATCACTTCGTATGTATATACTAAAACAATTATTATTTTCAATCTCGGTGAATAGTGGCTTTAGGAATATTTACCTCGATTTCAAAGAATAATTGTTAAATATTTACCGCTTACACACTTAATGTCAGATCCCGAGGGAAACAGTTAGTTTTGTTTTCCCTAGAGTCCTGATGTTTTCCGAGGGAAAACAAAACCAACTCGAGTTTCGAGGGAAACGAAAACTAACTGGTTTCCCGAGGCCTCGTGTTTGTCCCTGTTGTTGTGTTCATTCACCAAAAAGAAAACTGGCAATCCCGCCATGTGTCACGCCACTTTCCACTATGCGTTGATCACGTGCTGTAGTGTATCCCGAGCGGGTTACACTGCTTAATGTATCATGAGCGGGATACATAAAATTTTAATCAAGGCCACCCGACCAAGAATCAACCAATGGCGGTCCCTGTTTAGTTGTGTGAAAGTCAAGGAATATAAAAAGAATCTTTGAGCCCCGGGCTTTGAGCTCTGCTAACTATTTCTCAATGTCGATTTTAAGGGGCAGTGTCACTGCTGGGGAGTTTATTTTGTATTGATCGATGCCAGTTTAGCCTGGCACTAGGCTCCGCAGTGGGGAAAAAGGAGAAAAATAGGTAGTCTGAGGAGGGGAAAAGGTGGCGCCGCCCTTTCCCCCTCCTCAGGCCACCGCTTGGCTCGTTTCTTTCCTCTATATTTTTCCTATTTGACCCCGTTTTTTTCCCGAACTGCGGAGCCTGGTCCCAGGCTAATGACATTTACGCAATGAAACATGAGAAATCATCTTTGAATGGCAAAATCACATCTTTCATGTCTCCAACACATCATATCAATCGTTACAAACAAACAAAAATGAACTTTGAAAAACTGTTAGGTCAACAAGGTTTCCAAAACCACAAATAAAATCCGTTTCAATCTTGTATTTCCTGTGTCATTTATACCCTTTTCTAATAGCTTTTTTTAGCGGTTATTTTACAGATTCACTCGATTAGGTGCCCTGGGTACGAGAGCTTTTTTTTGGCGTACGACGAAAAGCTTTGTCGGCTACTGGCGGAAACGTCTTCGGGCAAAGGCGTAGGACATGAGCGTGACCGAAACCGGAAACCGGGCATGAAAAGCCTCTGGCACCCAGACACCTTACGTTACGTTACATTTTACGATTGGCTGGCAGTTCCCACTGTTTGAATTTTGAAAAATTTCGTGACACGGCTCCTTTAATGACGGGGGTTGGGGGAAGTGTAGCTTCGACTTGGTCAACGCGCCATACAACAAACAACCAAAGCTTAGTTTGTTTAGCTTTTCTACAGTCGTGGGCCACCTCTTTTAGGCTCTCGGTGGTGAGATGTATGCGGCGCACTGATCACTAGTGTCCGTACGTAAGGTGTGTGATAGCGCTTCCAGTCATTCGAGACACACACTGTTGCAATAACCAGTACCGTTAACTAAATGTAAGAGAAAATAAATAAGCCTTCTGCCAGGACAATGGAAACTGCCAGTTATTAACTGAGTGTTCGTAATGCAGATTCCACTGTATTGACGATCATCTCCCAAACTGTGATTTAGATTTATAATTACTGAGGGGAGTTCGCACGCGTCATTTCCGTGTCTTGCGCATTTCGCTCGATGGAGTAAGAAAAAGAGAGACTGCTCAGAGTCTAATCGTCCTAATCAGTCCTATATATTCTTCTATACTCACATGCTGAGTGAGCAGAAAATACATTAAATAGCAAATTCAAAAAGATATCCTTGCTACTATAAATAATATTTGCCAACTCCCATGATTCTTTTAGACAACATGAAGAATCATTGAGCTTCAAAAAAGATCTCTTCATGTTTCTGTATTTTTCTCTTTGTCCTTTTCACCTTTCTCGCGCAGGGCGTCTTGACTAATCTTGACTTGCCTGTAGCTGTCAGCAGTTTTTGCATGTTCGTCTCCAAACAGTTTAAGACGGATAGCTAATGCACGCAGGTGAGATTGTAGACGGCTGCGGTGTAGTCATCCATTTTGTATTGTGGTGCACCAAGTTTCCTGTAGCTGTCAGCAGTGCTTTCATGGTCCTCTCCAAATAGTTTAACATGGATAGTTAATTCAAGCTGGTGAGATTGCAGAGATGCGCTGTAGTCATGCATGTTGTGTTACACCGAGTTCCCTGTAGCTGTCAGCAGTGCTTTCATGGTCCTCCCCAAATACTTTAACACGGATTATTAATGCACGCTGCAGACTGCAGAGCCGTGCTGTAGTCATGCAGGTTGTTTTGTGTTACACCGAGTTCCCTGTAGCTGTCAGCAGTGCTTTCATGGTCCTCTCCAAATAGTTTAAGACGGATAGTTAATCTACGCTGGTGAGATTGCAGAGCTGCGCTGTTGTCATGCATCTTGTGTTGTGTTACACCGAGAGCCCTGAAGGTGTCAGCAGTGCTTTCACGGTTCTCTCCAAATAGTTTAACACGGATTGTTAATGCACGCTGCATGTTTCTGTATTTTCGCGCAGGGCGTCTTTAGTAATCTTGATTTGCCTGTAGCTGTCAGCGGTTTTTGCATGTTCTTTTCCAAACAGTTTAAGACGGATAGCTAATGCACGCAGGTGAGATTGCAGAGCTGCGCTGTAGTCTTCCATGTTGTATTGTGTTACACCGAGTTCCAAGTAGCTGTCAGCAGTGCTTTCATGGTCCTCTTCAAATAGTTTAAGACGGATACTTAATGTACGCTGGTGAGATTGTAGAGCTGCACTGTAGTCTTCCATGTTGCATTGTGTTACACCGAGTTTCCAGTAGCTGTCAGCAGTGCTTTCATGGTCCTCTCCAGACAGTTTAAGACGGATATCTAATGCACGCTGGTGAGATTGTAGAGCTGCGCTGTAGTCATGCATGTTGTTTTGTGTTACTCCAAGTCTCCTGTAGGTGACGGAAGTCATTTCATGTTGTTCTCCTAAGGACCTTGTTGCTGTGTCCAGGGCTCTCTTGTATGACTGAAGAGCTTTTGAATAGTTTCCTCTGTTGTGGTAAACTGTACCCAGGTTTAAGTAGCAGTCTACAAGTGCCTCAATTTGTATTTGACCATGAGTGCCAAAGTCGTGACTATTTGGGAAAGTTTCTGTCCATTGCTTGAGTGTTTTTTCATGGTAATTTATTCTTGACCAAAATAGTTTTTCAGGGTCTTCACTATTCAAATTCCACAGCAGCTTTACCACAGCTGTGTGAAAATATAGCAAGCCAATTGAAGGTGTAACATTTTTTTCGACACACTCTAACATTTTAAGAACCAAGTGGCTTGCATTTTGTTTGGTTTTGCCAGTGGTGTCAGGGAAAAACTTTGTAGCTTCACTTAAGAGACAGACAAATTGGAATTCGAAAGGTTGATTCAGCAAAGTGTTTGAGTCAGTTTCAGAATGCATTTGATTGGTAGTTTTTTGTGATTTCCTTTTCATCGGCGGAATAATAAGCAGCTTGGAATCTCCTACTGCAGAGGACAGATGTAATGATTTGTCATAGTAGTAACTTGCATTGTAGAAGTCCTCTAGGGACTGATAATAACAAACGAGGATCTGAAGAATAAGAAACTTTAGGAATAACGACTCTTGGTCGTTGCAAGTATCCAGTGATGAAAGCGCCTGCTGTAGGCAATGGACTCCACTCTTCGTTTCTTCTGCAGTAAGGTAACAGATTCCTAAATAGCAGAAGCATTTGCCTTTTTCTTGATTAGAGACAAGGGACGATGCTGCTTGCAGAACTTTCACTTCAGAGAGAAGATGATTCGCCTGTCCTTTTCGTCCCCAAGTTACTTGACTGAAAGCTTTAGAAGAAAGTAGCTGTCTGTGGTATTTTTCATTTCCATACTGACTGCAATTGGCTACTTTTATGGCGGCATCGTATATGTCATGAAAGGTTTTCGCTTCACTCGGGGCCCAAAAAAGCGAGTCAAGAAACAACTCCCCCTTGACCAATATGTCAAAGACAGTTTCAACTGTTTTGGAGTCAGAACATCCGTCTACTAGGTTTTGAACAATGCTATCCTTATCCTCATAAAATGCAATATATGCATCCATGGAATTCCCGGTGAGAAATTGTTTATTTAGTTTATCAAAGTACGAGACATAGAATGCATTCAAACGACCCTTTGCATTGAGAATTGTCTTGTTCATCTCCGTGTCTCCTCTCTCTTTCGAAAATGATTGCCACAGTTTGTGCATCGTGAAAGTCCCAGGTTTAGAGCCTGAATCAATCAGTGACTTCTTCCGTAGATTTCGTAACATCATTTTGGCTTTAAAACCACTTTTGGTGCCTAAAACTTCCTTAGCGACCTCAGTAGTGAAGTTTTCAGGGAGAATGCTTAAAGAAATTAGTGCTTCTTGTTCTTGTGCAGTTAGTCTCTGGAAAGAGGAGTCAAATATGTCCAACATGCTCACGATACTTTCTGTAGAGGACGCCTTGAAATCATCTAGAAAATGGCTTGGTGAAGAATTATCTTCAGAAATCAAAGCACACATTAATTTTATGGCCAACGGAACTTGTCCGCAGATATGCGCGACTTCTACGCAATCTGCAGCGCTCGCATTTGGAAGTAACTCATGAATTAAGGATTTTGTAGAGGCTTTATCCAATGTTCTGACTCTCAAGCCTTGATGGCCTTGAAAAGGAATGTCCATAAACTCAAGAGACTCTCTCGTGGTTACAATGCATGTCACCCTTGGGTTTTGCCTGAGTAGGTCTTCAAGAAGTTGGATGACTTCTTTCTTCACATTTGGCCGACCACTTTCTAACAAGTCATCGGCATTATCAAGAATAAATACAGACTGTTTTGATATTTCATTGAATAGTTGGCAAATCTCATCATCATGGGACAGACGCTGATCGGACGGTTGATTATTAATGGCTGGTTGCCTTAAAAGGCTAAGAATCTTTGAAGTCAGACCCGCCTTTGAGTGAAGTCCTCGCAATGAAACCCAGTAAACAGGCAGCCCTTGAGTCTGAAGAGCGTGTCCCACTGCAATTGCAACCGACGTTTTTCCGAATCCAGGTGAACCCCAGATCGACACAAGTCGGGTGGATTCGGAAGTGACATGTCCGATGATCTCTTCAACTTCGCTTTGTCGCCCAGTGAAATTGGGAACCATTGAAGGAAGGTAGGCTCTTGAGAGCGATGGTCTCGTACCTTTTATGATGAGAAAAGACCAAAAGTGAAAAAGAAATCAGTTTAAATCTTGAGAAATAAATATGTCAGTCACTTTTGACCCGTCATTTAATGTACAAATGATATTTTTGCAGTGAATTCAAATCCCTAAATTATATATTTTATACTAAACCTGATGATTTAGGAAAAGAGCGTGGTTATGATGTCGATCCAAGGTCATTCCTTCATCTGTTTATATAAAGGAAGCTTACATACATAAAACCTTCAGAAGATGTTCTTCAGGCAGTGTCTGGCAGCCCGCTCAACAGAAAAAATCTGAGACCTTGCCAACAGGAGTCAACAGAGTAAACAGATGCTCCGCCACTGAGCTACAGACTAGACCTCACTGGGAAAAGGTTTACTCTCGCGGCTAAGACAGCTGCCTTTTTTAAGTACCTTACAATCTGAAGGCTCTGATGAAAAAAGGAAAACTTAATAGGCTTTAATTTTGCTTATTTTTAAATGTAACTGGCTCAATTAACCAGTCCTGTAGTTGCAATTTACTTACTATTTGTCCAAACCGTAACTGGCTGAGCCTTCGGCAGGAACAATTTCTCAAAATCTTACCTGAATTGTTACGTAGATTATCTTGTTCGTCTCTTCCTACTTTCAATTCATCAATCTTTTTTTCCAGTCTAGTAATGTCGTCTTTGCTGGCATTATCCACTTCCACTTGTTTTTTTAAACTCTCCAGACCTCCTCTGAAGTCCTCGAGACATTTGATGTACGCCCGAGTCTCGTCTCGGATTCTGGCTTCCAATTTTCGAACTTCATTTGTGGGAAAGTCTGACTCCGCCAAACTAAGAAATGCGTCAATTGGTGCTGTCGAGACACCAAGGGCTTGAAACGCATCTCTGGTGTAATTCACGTGCTGGTCAAACGTCGCTTTGTCCATCTCACTACTGGTGGAGTGACAAAGCGAATTTCTAAGAAGACGAAGCTGATCAATCGCAAGTGCAATGGTCTCCGTCTTGTTTCCACCCGGGCTGACCACACATGCGTGGAAACTACCATAAGGTACTGCACAGGGCTTCACGTACAAATCACTTGGTGTGGCGAAGGGGCCTGTACTGACTGTTGAGGCAAAAGACCACGCAAATATAGTAGCCTGGAACAGGCTGGTACAATCCCATTCGTTGTAAGACTGGAGAACAGGAACTTTAGTCCTCTTGCCACTTTTTGCTTCTTCAGAGTCGAACATATTTCTGACAGCAGTGGAATCATCCCAGAGCTGGAAACCAGGGCGATGTCCATAGGTGTTGTCCCACATGATTTTAAAGGTCTGCCGTAAAGCTTTGGGGAATTCATTTAACACTAAGGACGAGAACTTAAAGAAATTTAATTGTTCGTCACTAAACGGCTGCAATGCTGTCATCTCCAATTAGTATACGCAGTAGGTGAAGGAACTAAAATTAATTAAAGAAAAAAATTATCAACAATTAATCTCAAGACAATCCTCCTTCTTCTAAAATTGCATTTTTCTTCAGTTTATTACGCGATCGCATGAGTTTTCGGCGACCCCATACGAGTTGCGACGGCACAACCAGATAGCCTTAACATTGTACTGCTATCAAAGGGCGAAAATGGTCTACGGAAAATGCTTCAAGAGTAACTGACAGACAAACCGAGTAATCCTGTTTAAATCAAACTGACTTTCGGTGAGGGTCTGGTTGTGTACTTTAGCGAACAATTCTTTCAAGGACCACTTGGACAAACAGCAGCTAGGGAAAACCGGAACTTGTCGTAGCTCAGGATCACCAGTATAAAATAACTCTTTAATAAAATTGAAGGCAAGGCTGATCGGACAGCTAAGGGTTGCCAATTTATTTGCCCAATATTTCGACTAGACAAAACTAGTCTTCATCAGGGGCTATAAAAGCCAAGTGAGAATAGAATACATGGTTACAGTATTCAAAATAGTACAATAAAATAAAAAATAAAATGCGATTGGTGGAGGAATACAATAGACAAAAACGTGTATAAAGAGGTTGTATTAAAACATATGTCAATAGATTAAGTTCATCCCATAGGGTAAAAGTGGTTTGCCTTTAGATATTAAAAATCCTTCGCGTGCCTTACGGATACCGTCCCTGTCTGAATTAATTAGTTCTAACGTAGTGGAGTTTTGGGAGGGAAAAGTGGTCTGAAACGGCGTTAGGATGATTTAAGTGATGTGGATTTCTGGCTTTTTTTGTGTACTTTAGAAAGTTTTGGGAATGGATATGTCGCTGGTTCCCTGGAAGCCTTAGCCTTTACTAGACCTTCTACCCTGTTTCACTATATTTCCGGTCTATCGACGCTTCGTTTTTATGAAAATGAGTTACAGGTAAATTTAAATTTGCCAATCTCATTTTGTAAATTGTCAATTCCCGGTTTCCCTAGTCTAAACTAAAATCCTCAATTAGCCTGTGTAGCTAGCGGGATCGTCACTCCAGCGCGCATTAAGGCAGAGGTCGAGAATGCCGGCTTCGCTGCCAATTAAACGACAATCGCAAGGATTCCTACGAATTCCGCTAGCTAAGCATGCTAATCTTCAATCAATCGATCAGTTTTCTAGAAAATGATACCCTATTCGAGACTCGCGTGCATTTTTTGATTTCTATACCCTATCCCAGACTTTACTGCTTGAAAACCATACCCTTCACAGCAGCACATACTTATATACCCCACTTAAGAGAGTAGCTACCCCTGTGGTGAGGGCAATATCGATAGTTAAGTTGGGCCAAAATGTATGAAATGCCGTTTGTATCAAAAATACTTCTTACCATATGTAAACCTTTACATTAAATATATAAAACATTTTGCTTTATGAATAAAACATCTTAGTTTTAGTATAAAGGTTATAGTGCACAATTAAAACTTGTTACAAAATATATAAAACTTGTTGAAAAATATAAAACTTGTTACGTAATATATCAAACTTGTTAAAATATAAAACTTGTCATGCTATTTATAAAACATGTTGCAAATATAAACTTGTTTTTCTATGAACAAAAGTCATGAATATTCTCGTTGTAAATATAAGTGTATAAAACTTGTTAAAAAATAAAACTTGTCACGATATATAAGACTTGTCAATATATAAAATTTGTAACGCAATCCTGAAATATGCAGGGGCGGCTGCTTGGCAAAGGTTGGTTCCCAGTCTCTTATTTATTCCTCCATCATGGCGGATGATTTTACATGCCTTTGGCGCAATGAATTCAAACGATTTATTTGAAGAACATAGTGTACCTCGAATCAAAGTGCACCTCGAATCATTACCTCCCCAGAATTAGGTAACAATGCCAAAATCGTCCTGACAAAAACATCAAGCTCCTGATCATCATTTTCACTGCAGCTTGTCAGTTCTTCCTCAAGACCCAATTCTCTAATACGCCTGTGCAATGTTATTCGAGACACACTAATCATTGCAGCAATCTTTCACCACGTAAAACCATAGCCTGTTCCAGGCTCCGAGATAGTGGTGAAAAGTCGTTCAGTAAAAAGAAATGCGAAAAACGCTTGGGGGCTGGGGAGAGACAGGGCGGCGGAGCCTGTACGCATTTTTTTAACGGCCTGTTCCGGTAAACACCGCGGCAAAACGCAATACACAAAATTTAACATCCGGTCAGCTTTTTATTTCCGGTCTAGTATATAAACCAATTGCGTAAGCATAACTTTGCCGTCGCGCCTTGTTTAAAAGCAAAAAGGGCGAAACAGACAAAAAAGGGGGCCGAAAAAATCACTTCATTCGAAAGCTTATATATTTTTCTATTCTCAAACTTTTGCACCACATGGTTATCTGTTTGCACCAACGGTGAAAATCACGTTTGAAGTTTGCAGGTCGCGAGCGCTCGACACGACGACTTTGTTTTTACTGGCTTTCTTGCATGCTACTGGTTTGGCATAAGTTAATTTGGGAGAAGGCGATAACTAAGAAAGAATAACAATACTTATGATCATGAAAGAAACCAAAATAAAGACGTCATCATTATCATTAACACTAAAATCAGGTAATACAATTTTAGTCCGTTCAATAATTTTTTTATTATCAGAGAAAACAAGAACTCAAAACAAAAGATGGGCGGGATTTAATAACAACTTCGACTTTGATGACTGCAGTCACGAACACCCGGAGTTTTTAGTGCCGGGAAACTAAACATGCCTATAAATGACTTTCATTCAAGAAAATGCCTATTTAATTCTTTTACATGGTTGTTCTTTGGTTGAAGACTTCAATAATTTCAGACTCTGCGCCTAGGCTGCATCTCATGCAAACACGAAACTCTTAGCTGCTAAATACATGGCGTGAAAAGTTCGACTTCTAAAAGTCCGGCCATCAAACCAGCTTTCGCTCTCTGATTCTGAGAATGAAAAAATAAATAGTGTGGTCAACTTGCTGCTAACCTCAACAGCATAATTAAGCTTATGTTTCATGGCAATCAATTCAGAAGAGTTTCGTTTCAAAACACGGTAAAACTCACTGGTAAATAAAACTAAAAAGCGATTGTGTGTTGTCGTTTTCCAAATAAAGCTCGAATCGGCTTTAAGACATGAAGACTGAGAAATTGAAGCACTGAAAATTTGAACTACAATATGTAAGCTTGCAATGATAACTTTTCATGTCTTAGTTTCAGCCGGGTTACGTGAAAAATAACAGTCAAAAACTTTGTTTTCGTAAATGAAAATCAGTTTACCTGAAGCTCTAGCCAAAATTACACACTGAGTTCTTATCATCTTACCTTTTCTGAATCTAATCGACTAATTGTTTCAATGATCTGTGCCTGGTTATCCATAAAAGCAATTTCAATAACTACAAAATAGTCGAAAAACACGGGCGGCATGAAGCAGAACAACTGAACCACACGATGCACACAGGGATCGCGCGGGAGACTGATCTGACTGGAAAGTGTGACTGAAAAAAGAGACCGGAAATGCTCAACCTAGCACATGCGTAGACGTTTTGCCGCGGTGTTGTTCCGGTATATCAGCTCCTGATATACCCTCTGATTGGTCAATTGTGACAGTTAACATCATCACCTAATAGCGTGGTCATCAGTTTGTCATCACCAAGATGGGCAACGCGAATCACGCGTGTAATCTTGATGAATCCACGTTGTCTTGTGCTTTGGACGAGTGTTAACCTGAGATCAGGCGTTATTTTTTTTGCCATGATCTCAGGCTTGACGAGTGTCTGCGACTTAGCTCGCGGTAAAGATGTTTTCGCTATTATGCCCACCGGTTTCAGCAAAGGTTTAATCTTTGAGCTATTCCAGTTTCAGTTTCAGTTTCAGTTTCAGTTTATTGTGTTATAAAAACAAATAATATTACAGGTTTCCTGGCACCGCAAATAGCAGAGCTAGTCTAGGCGGGCCAGGAAATATATAGGAAAAAAAGAGAAGACTGCTATATATTCAAATGTTTGTAAAGTGAGAGAAAAAAAAAGAAGAAGAAACATTTGTGGGCTATGATTCTAGGCAAGAGTTAAACAAAAATTAATTAAATAGCTAAATAACTTGATAAATACAGTCAAAATGTTCTTTTCTTCATTTCAAAAATTATTTCATCTAAATCATAATAAGTATCACCAGTTTCAAGTATATCAAATAATAGGGAACGAATTTTACTTTTAAATTTTTGTTTCGGAGACGTGCGTATCTCAGTTGGTAGATGATTCCACAATTTTGCACCAATTCTCGAGAAGGAGTTCTTTTGGATTTCAAGATTAGATTTCATTACGTAAAAGTTTTGAGATTTAGACGATCTGGTGTTGTACGAGTGGACCCTAGAAAGTGGGAGAACCAATTCCTGAATGTTAGCGGGTACAACGTTATTACTCACGTCAAACATAGCTTCTGCAAATAATTGATAATAAAGAAAATTTACTGGCAATATTTTTGTGTTTATGAAAAGAGGAATAGCATGATCTCGGGGATTGGCAAAGTGTATAAAGCGAAGTGCACGTTTCTGGAGAATTAAGAGTTTGTTAAGTTGTTTTTTGCTTGTTTGACCCCAAGCAACCAAACCATATCGAATATAGGGTGCTATTAAAGAACGATAGATTGAGACGAGTGTGTTAAGGGGAACAAAATGCCGCAGTTTAGACAAAAGACCGACGGTTCTACTAATTTTTAAAAGAATTGTATTGATGTGGTTATTCCAAGAGAGTTTATGGTCAATTAGAACTCCTAAATATTTTACAAAGTCTTTACATTCTAACTGTGAATTTCTATTTGTACTAGCATTATGGATAAATAGTTTAGGTATAAAGGAGAGTTTCTTTTGATAAGGGCGAAAAATAACATAATTTGATTTTTTAAGATTAAGAGTGAGTTTATTTGAGGTTAGCCAATGATAGACTTGTGTAAGTTCCTCGTTCATAGTTACCTCAAGTACTTGAAGATTTTTATGGGAAAATAGTAAATTTGTATCATCAGCAAATAAATAGAATTTTATTTTCGAAGAGCAAGAGCAGATATCATTGACATATAGAAGAAAGAGAAGTGGGCCTAGCACAGAGCCCTGTGGGACGCCACAAGTGATACTTAAAGAGTCTGAACTAAAGGATTCTGTGATAGTTGTTTGAGTTCTTTGCTTGAGATAGGACGAGAACCACTCATTTACAATTCCACGAAATCCATAATAGTCCAATTTTTTCAATAATATGTCATGGTTTACTGTGTCAAAAGCTTTCTTTAAGTCAATGAAGACTCCACAAGAAAAATGTCCCTTGTCCATATTTGACTGTATTTTATTGACGATGTCTAGTATGGCATATTCAGTTGAATGTTTTTGCCTGAACCCATATTGTGATGAGCACAGGATTCCTTCCTTATCTATAAATAATTTCATTCTCTTTTGCATAAGTTTTTCGAAAATTCTATTAAAACATGATAATAAGGATATTGGTCTGTAATTATTCGGGTCTAGTTCATCATCGGCTTTAAAAATTGGGATCACTTTTGCCATTTTTAGCTTTGATGGGTAATTACCAGTCTCCATAGACAGATTGAAAATGTCGGTTAGTATAGCCTTTATAGAGTCACATGCACATTTTAATATAAAGGTTGGGCAAGAGTAAAATCCATGTGACTTATTAGCTGGCATTGACATTATTTCAAGCTTAACTTCATTAGGAATTATTGGTTGAAATAGAAAAGAAGATGAAGGTGATTTTTCTTTATAAAGAAACTTGGTAAAGTGTTTCTCAGAGCTTGGGAGTTTAGCAGCTAATTTTGAGCCAACAGTTGTGAAATGTTCGTTAAAAATATTTGAGATTGTTGATTTATTGGTAGTAACTCTATTATTATTTAAATGTTTAAGCGTATTTATGCTTTTGCGTTTATTCCTTTTACGATTTAACAAATTATTGATACCTTCCCAGGTCTTTCTCATGTTATTAAAATTTTCGCTGAAGTAACTCAAATAATAATTCTTCTTGCTTATACGTATTAGATTAGTTAACATGTTCCGATAGATTTTATATTTTGAATTATCGCCATTGTAGAAGAGTTGATTTTTTGTTTTTATGGCAGCTCTTATTCCCTTGGTTATCCAAGGTTTAGATAGTTGTTTAATCCTCCTTTTAGATAGGATCTTTATGGGTGCATGCTTGTTCAGAATTTTGTTAAATTTACTATAGAAAGTAGAGAATACATGATCGATGTCATATCCTCTTGATCGGTGTATCTCACTCCATTCTACTAGCGAGAGATCATTAATAAACTGGTCATGAGAGAAATGCGACCAATCGCGCGTTTTTCGATTCGAAGGTTTAGGTGACACGTGGGAGCTTTTTAAAACGCAAAATTGCGAGAAATGGTCGCTAACATCAGAAACTATATTACCGCTCGCAATAACTTGATCAGGATTGTTTACAAAGATATTGTCAATTAGTGTTGCTGAATTTTTCCTAACCCGAGTTGGCTTGTCAATTGTTGGAATCATGTAACAACTTTGTAGGCACATCAGGAAATCGTGGCTCTAATTTGAGCATTCTAATTTTAAAAGGTCAAGATTATAATCTCCTAAAATGCAAAGTTGCTTTCCTGTTGCCGAATACCTTTCTACTGACTCTTCAAAATACTTTAAGAAGCGATCTGGATTGTTATGTTGCCTATACATAACAGCGCAGATAATGTTCTTTTTCTTAGAAAAGCATATTTCAATCCATAATGCTTGGAATTCATTGTTTGTAGTTTTTTCTATGACACGATAGTTATATTGTTCATCTATGAAAAGGCCTACGCCTCCAAAAGATAGAGGTGTCGGTGCATATTCAAAGTTGTATCCTGGAATGTGAAAAGCAGAAGTTTCCTCATTTGCATTGGTAATTTTAGTCTCCGAAATTCCAATTAAATCAAAATGAAAGTCAATTTCTTGTAGAACATGTACTTGTAAATTTTCAAGATTACTATTTAAGCTAACAACATTATTGTGAAAAATAGAGAAACAATTGTTTAACCATTTAGATTTTGTCTGACAAAATCCGTAGGGCGAAAAGTATCTACTTTGAATTTGGTTATTTAAAAGATTTTTAAATGGGCTAAGATCCGAGTCCAGCTTAGTATTGATCGTGTTGATATCAAATAAATTAACGTCATAGAGACTAGGCAGATTTTCCAGCTCATATTTGGTTGGCTGATGCTTGTCCTCTAAACTATTGTTAAATTTGCCGTAAAGCATTACAAGACTTCCTCTATAATCATAGAAAGGCAGCTCTTTTAGAAGTTCTTTTCGATTGGCAATTTCAAGTTTGCTAACATTGTTTACCTTGTTTTCCCTTTTAGGTGCCATTTCAATTACTCAAATATACGTAATGTAAAGAATAGCGTTAGACTCAGCTGAATTATTCCTGTGTGGAGCTTAAACGTAGTGCTTCTAAATCCTCCAAGTGGCGTAGTTTGTTTACTCGCGACTGGTCTGATTTTCGAAGGAGGATCATAGAATCCTTGGCCCAGCAATATTTGAAGTCATGCGATTGCTGAAAAGACTTCGCGGCATGCAGCAGGTCTTGAAGCCTAGGAGTCAAATGAGTATAAATCCCTATTCTAAACTCACTATCTTCCGGGAGGCCAAAGATCTCGGGTTGTAAGCGTCCAGTTTCCTTTCGTTTAGCCATTACCGCCTCTTTCGCAATGCGTCGTGTAAACTTACATATGATGGGTTGAGACGACCCCGTAGCACCACCTCGGCTATTTTGCCTTCTTGTAGGGACTCGATGTGCTGTATCAATATCGAATTCCATTACACTTGCTCCAATACCTGAAAAGATATCCAGACATTTTTTGACTGTGTCGCTCGCCTTCTCGTTTACTTCTGACTGAGGAACGCCAACTATTTTGAGATTATACTGAAAGCTATAGAGCTGCAACTCGTCGACCGCTTTAGAGATTTGAGACACTCTATCAGCTAGTTCGTGGAGGCGAAGTTCTATAGCAGTTAACTTTTCCTCGCTCGGTCATTAGTCTCCTTCAATTCGTCGTATCCGTCACTGAGCCATTGCACATCAGTCGCGTTGGGTGGTTCGGCATCGAAGGACTTGGGGACGCCATGTTGTTTCGGCTCTCGTGTCTTTAGACTTTTTTTCATGGTTTGGACCTCTTTACAGATTTCTTGTAGTTGTTTAGAAAGATGATCGTTTTCTCTTCTTAAAACTTCAACATTATCTCCCATAATATGCTATAAGCTAAAGCAGTTAGGACCAACAAAAGTGTCTTTCCGCAACGGAGCAGTTAGACACACTACCGCACGCGGTCACACTATAAGCTTCTTCCTACGCTTGGCTAAAGCTGCTCTAACCCTAGAGAACTCTACGATAATAGTCGTTTCGCCGCTGATATCTATAATGCGAGACCAAGTGGAACACTGAATTTAAAAAGCTTGGACTTTCAGCCGCAGCTATTGGCATCGGTGAAGAGGGAGGGGAGGACGGGAAGAAAACGAGAGAAGGAAAGTGCGAAATTGTTTTCGGTAGTCCGGAGTCCTGGCTGATCACAAATTGGCAATAACAAAACAGTCCAAAGACTGTCAAGCTTCAAAAAGCTATTACCAAGAGAGAAACTACGCGCTCCAGTCAAAAGACTCACACTGTTATAAGAGAAACACTAAGCTGGAGTTTATACTGAGTCACATGCGATTCTCCTTAGTTGATGTACCTTAAGTTTAAGCTGCACTTCATTCTTATAATTCTGGATCTGTAAATCACTATCCGTGATAATTTAACATTCTGCAAACAAAACTGACGAGCTTGGCCCAGCGTGATACAACATTGCAAAAAAAAAAAAAACCATTACATTCACGGACTAAAGAAAATCACTTAGTTAGTCAGATCCAGAAGGCACTTTGGAGAAAATTAAAACCCTTATTTAGCCGCAATAAAAAGCTCTACGTTCAGAAGAGGTCAGAGAAAATGCTCTCTCCTCAGATAGCCTGAGTATCAGGCGTTTTCTGGGGAAAAAGGGAATCTCCTCTCCCCTAGCCCATTAGGAAGGCCTGATAGTCACGCTATCCTCAGAGGGCAAATCCTGCCGACCAGAAACAAAAGCCACAGGAAAACGATATGTGTGCCATGACCTCTCAGTGTGAAACAAGCCGCTAAAATCACATTTGCTCAGTGAAAATGCACAACCTTCCTGAGCATAACCTACCCAACAGAGAAAAAAACTTACCGGCCCCTTTTATTACTATAAAACCTGTAGCACTTTGAATGATCGATTGCGAGATTCGCAGACGCCGATGACGAATCCGTAGCCTGCGAACAGCAGATGTATTTCTGGCCGTCGCTTCAGCGGGTGAAACAAGAAACTAGAGCCGAAAAAACTGGATGCTCTCACAGGATAACGAATTCGAAGACATAAATTTCCACACATTCGCATTTATCAATAAAGAAAGAAGATCAATAAAGAATTAAGAAAGAAGAGAGTTCGCGTCACGCGAAATGCTCGCGCCAGAAACTTGAGAATTATTATTGTAGCTAACTGAAGTGTTAACAGTTTTGACAGCCAAATCCAGTCGTGACAAAAATGGGCGGAAAAGGGTCGTTAAAAGAAATGCTAACAGGCTCTCTCTCCCATTTTTCTCGCCGCCACCGCCCCCTTTCCCAAGTCGCGTCCGTCTTATTTTCGCTTTGCTCGTTTTAATACGTCCGCACTATACTATCCGAGAGCCTGGCACAGGCTAGTAAAACCAAGGTCCCTTCGTTCCTTTGATTTGCGACATAGAAACTCTAAACCTCGGCCTTCCTCTTGACCTTGCATTGCCTTCGTCGACAGGTTCAGGTTGACATCGAAAACTATTGTCACTACGGTCTTCCTCGAGCCAATTTACGCGCTCACTATACCTCTCAGTTAGACCTTCGTACAATTTAAGGAGTTGCTTGATCAGCTCAGTTATGTCCTTGCTGATATCACAGTTCCGAGACTCAAAGATGATAAATCAAAGGGAAGGAGGAGCAGGAATTTCTATTTAAAATCAGTTGTATCATAGGGCTTTGAATTTTAGTTACACTAGGGCTACGACTAATCTTAAAACTCTGTCGTATTTGGAGCTTCACTATTTATACTGCTGCGAATATGTCACTGCCGACTCATTATAGAAGTTGATGGAGATTTTATGATCAAACGTACCCTATCGAAATGAGGTACATTTACATAAACATGAGTTATTTCCTTGTACATTCAGCATGAATTGAACTTATCCTCACGCATAAACGAAGTAAAAAGTCACTTTACACATTGACCACGTTTGCTCCAATTAAATCGATATTGAATCGCTAAAAGTAATTTGTATTTCGAGATATCGCAATTGTTGCCGTTGTCAAGTTTGGCTTCGTTGTTAAAACTACCGAAACAGCTTTACTTTTCCCGCATGCCCTCTGTACGCAAAACATCCTTCCATAGCATAAACTTGTATCTACTGAGTTAATTATGTGAGCCTGACTTTCAAGGCTATTGATCCGTAGCCTATTATCCGCGCTATGTAACTGTATTTTTGTACTCAGGTGGGTATATAGGAAATTGTCTCAACACGTATCAAAGCAACATTCTGTTATTAGAATTCATAATTTTAACAAAGTTTACCTTTAAGACATCAAATCTTCGTTAGATGCTCACCGTCGCAGGCATCAGCCTCAAGATTGTCAAATACTTTAACCGAGTACCAATAACGACAGTATACAACTACAAACGCCGATATTTCTTTACCATGTTTGTGATTAACAGCGCCCAAAGAATGCGCAAGATTTGTTAGACGGAGAACAGAAAATTCAGCAAACCACGATGACGTCAGAGACCGCAGAAGCAATTTGGGCCCATTGTATTGTGTATTATGCGCGATCAGTGAAGGTGAACCTCGGAAGTGGACTTGACCTGGAGCTCATGGGTTCCTAACCGTGACGCACAGACGGGTATTAAGAATTTTCTCCTTGAAGGGGGCTTTCCCAGTGGTCGACAACGCGCACCCAAGATGAGTAGAGACAGTAGACGAGGCCAGAGCAAGCGAGACAGTTCAGGACTGCAACAATTATTGAAGTAATAGATCGAGCATGAGATCAAACACCGATAAGAGAGTTGAAAATACGACGCGCAGCGGAGTATTTTTGATGAATTTCGAAGTGTTTGATCTGGTGATGAAACACTGTGTGGAATGCTTGATATTACTTCTCAAACGAAATGATTTTAGGTGGAGAATTTAAAGATGCAAAATGAGCAGTTTGAGAAAGAACGTTCAAACTACTCCATATACTATGAACTGCCGATTATAAACCCTGGGCTTATGCAACTTCGTAAGGGGATTTCTGGGGGCTTACTTAATTAAAATTGAGTGGCTTATATATGTTCTAGGGAGCAGAGGGATTTTAAAGAGAAACTTAGGCAAATATTGTTACATAAATTTCTTGATCCCGTGAGCGTTTCGTAGGTTTTAACCTTTTATTGTATCATAAGAATTTTAAACGAAAACTTTGGGTTTTTTTTAGGCAATTATTTTTATATATACTTGATAATCAATTATAGCTTGGTCAAATTATATCACTGAAAAGCCCCGCAGGGGAGTGTACAGTAAACTTCTTACTCTCTCTCCCTCTCTCTCTCTCTTTTACTCTCTTGCACTTACGACCATAATGGGAAAAGAACGCTTCGAAACATGCTTATCAACACAGTAATTTTCAAAGAGTTATAATAACTCCTCTAGTGGGGTTAATTTAACTTCTTACAGTGAAGTAATTTTTGGGGAGTTATTTTAACTGTTAAAGAACTCTTTTTCAGGAGTAAAAATTACCCTAGATTTGAAGTTAACATTGAGGAGTTAAAATGAAGTTTTGAGTTTTAAATGGGACTGGGCATTTTGCGAGTTGCGGGCGGCAGCGGTATGCTAGTTACAAGTTGCGAGTTGCGAATTGCGAATTGCGAGTTGCGAGTTGTAGTTGCGAGTTGCGATTTGTGAGGTGCGAGTAATAGGAAGTTGGCAAGCTGTGGTCTGTCTTTTCAGTCAGTTTAAAGGGTCAAGTAGTTACATCCGTTTCGAATATTTATTGCTTCTTAAAACAGGTTGGGACTAGGAAAATAAGGCGCTGTCGAACGATCGCGTACTTAGCCCGACTAGCTAAAAAGTTAAAAAACAGACGCTTTCTCTAGTTGGGCGTCTAGAGTAGAACGTTCAACATTCTTCCCTCGCAACGAGGGAATGATCAACTCTGACTTCCCGTAAAACCCAGTGACCGGTAAGGGATCGAACGCCTGGATACTAAACGAGAAACCGCTAGATATTACCCTCGCGATTTTATTATTCTTTTGCTAAATCCTCTCAGTTATACACTCTTCCATCTGTGCCTGCTACATTTTCTGCCGTATGTCCAAGGGCTTTACTTTTCTCCGGCCGATTGTGCCACCGTTATAATTAGCTTTTACTGTGTGATAGTGTGTGTTACGACTCTTTGGTCCCCTTGGTCTCAACCAAACTGTTAAGATTGGAACCATTATTCCATGTTTGATAAGAACGAATGAATCAATGCACTGCTTCACGGAATAACAAGAGCATTTATTGGCGATAAGTAACAGAAAAACATATATTGTCATACTAAAAATAATGAAACAGTTGGGAATCTGGTATATGCTAAGCAAGGATAACAGAAAAAAAGGAGGGAGAGGAGCGTAAAAAATCCGCAAAATATTCCGTAGGTGCTCGCTGCTCTATAAAGTGTTTTCGCAGTGGCTGTGTTGGAGGATTAAAATAATAAAAAATATTTCCATAAAAATGAATTTACAATAAATCGGACCGATTTTCAATCTCAATAAAAAAAAAGTAATGCTCTAACAATCTACATTTGGTGGGTTATCGCCGTCAGCAATTCTACAAAATGTCAGCGATTGTTATTTCTCTGAGAGTGATTCACTTTTGCAAGCACATTTTTATCAATAGCATAACAACAACGACGAAGAATGTTAACAAAAATTATTCGTAAAAGCAGATATGACCAAACGTCACACAAATAATGGTGTCTTCCTCCGTTAGCGTTATGTTGTACCGCTAAATCCGATAGATATCGTAGTTCATAACAAAGCCAGGACTCTTACTTTAGAGGCCGTCGACATATTCACTTTTTCCCCCGCCAGTAAGGTCAACTGGACCTTTTGGGGGGAAGGGGAGAGGGGGTAAGGCAGTGGACGTTAGTGCGAGGCATTTTTGGACAAAAGCAAACTGATGCATTTTCATAAATTTTACTCCATGTGTGGAACGGCACTCGTGACATTATTTAAGACAAAGCAGGACCAATTAAAGAAGTGAGTGTAAATTGTAAAAATTTTGGGGCCCAAAAATATTACAAGTACGTCACACCTTAACCTTGCAAGTAGTTCCTATAAGCAAATCTGTAGGTCTTTTGAGTTCAAAGTACAATTCTGTTCGCTTTTTAGTTAAATATACAGGTATTATTGGTTGTATTGTAAACTCTCCCCGTTTCTACCACGTTTTAAAAGCAGTAAATTCTGTTGATACCGTTGACATCTTCGCGTTAGTAAATGTCAGTATTCCTTCTGGAATGAAGTGACTTTTGAGGCAGCAAAATTTCAAGTGGACGTTAAGGAGGGGGGAGGGGAGGGGGGATCTGACCTAAACGTCCAGTTGACGTTAAGTGGGGAAAGAGTGAATATGTCGACGGCCCCTTGAACGTCCGATTGTCGACTAAAACGTTGGAACAAGGAGTACTCGTTACTTAGCTCAGATAACCGGCAATCTTTTTCAGTTCGTCTGTTTTCAAAATTTAACTTACTGTCTACTGAAAGCGGTTTCAGGTCCTTGACGGTCGGACCAAGTACCGGTTCGACAGCGTCTTATTTAGTCGCAAGATGTAACTTTTAGTTTTTTAACTTGACTGAATAGACAGACTAAAGCTGAGATCGTCAATTTTGCAACTCGCAACTCGCAACTCCACAACCCCTTTTTGAATGGTAAGCAGCCATTTGTTGAGAAAAATGGAGTTCCTTCTAAAGATAGCAAGAGGGAGCACTATATTGCGAAATGCTTCGCATTTTGCTTGCTTGTAGAGGATCTCAAACAGCTATTCCTGTTTAAATTTAAAGTAACCCCTTGGCTGAAATACAACTGTAACACAATTTTCATTAGACTGATTTAGTAACAGGACGGGAACGTCAGCTGACGACGGTAAAGCGCGCGGACAAGATTAAACACGACTTCCGATGCTCAATTTGCCGCTATGCCATTTGTCAAGCCAGTTGTTTGATTTGTGCGCGCCGTCGTCAACTGACGTTCCCGTTCTGTTGCTAAATCAGCCTATTATTAAGCTACAAGATGTTTTCACGATTAACTTTACAGTTTCCTTTTACCTATGTTTGTATTTACAACCGCGTGAGAAGTGTTTCTTTTTCAGACGGTGGGTTACGTGATCGTGACAGAATTTTCAGAGATGAAAACGGATCTTTTATTTTATTTCCTTAGCTGCTTGGTTAAGTTTCCGGCACGAGAAGCTAACAGCTGGCGGAGAAGGGCGAGTTCGAATCCTGGCAATTGAGAGTGTGTCTTTTTTCTTTTCCCTTCCTACCGTTTTAGCATTTTTTCACGGTCAAACGCACACACTCACACAAACAAGGAAGGTGCGAGGACACGCGGAAAGGCCGAAAGGAGACAGAGAGCACTTCGCTTCACTCGATTTCTGGATTACAGATTAATGTTTGACTCTGGGCGTTCATTTAGTCTCAAATATGATCTGATCCGTCCACCGTATTAATTAAAAATCCCTAGAATTGTAGCTCGCCTGACTTCACGTTCAACAAGTGTTCTTTTCCCTCTAGCGTTTTGACATTTGACTTTATTATAATGATGGACAGAAAGAGAGAAAGTATTGTCGAAAGCAATAAAAATACATTAAGTATTAATTAAGTATTACACAGACACAAATGCAGTAAAGCTTATCGCTACTTTCTGCTCTTCCTTGTTGGTTTAAGCCAGCAGTAATGAATGGACCAGCAAAAAGGTTTCTTACTGAAATTGGCGCCAAAAAAAGGCCCGGCAAAGACGCGCACATGTTTTTCAGTTAAATTCATTTCTTTACATTCCACATAATTATGTCATTCGGCAGGCCGTGTCATACGGTAGCCCAAAAGTGTGACGGCAATTTAAATTTATTCACGGCAATTTCAATTTGCTCACGGCAATTCCAATTTACTCACGGCAATTTCAATTTTACTTACAGCAATTTCAATTTTACTCAAGGCAATTTCAATTTTACTCAAGGCAATTTCAATTCGCTCACAGCAATTTCAACTTACTCACGGCAATTTCAACTTGTTCACGGTAATTTCAATTTGTTCACGGCAATTTCAATTTTTTCACGGCAACGCTCACCGCATTTTTCTCTTCGCTCACCAACTGTCAACTTCGGCGGCCGACAGTGGCCACCAAAAGTCAAAACGCAAAATCAAAAGTCGTTATTTAAAGTCGATCTTCAAAGTGAAGAGTGAAAATCAAAAATTGAAAGTCGATTCACGAACACTTATGCCAGGCCAGTAGACAGTGAATAGACAACCGAAGAGTTCACTGGTCCCAGAAAATTATAAGCTTTATCTAAGACTCATCTGATGGCCTATTAATATTTACTGCACAGCATCTCAAAATGGTTCAATCCCTGACATCAATGAAAGCATTGAAGCTACATTTGAGTCTTGTTTACTGATGTTATTGGTAGCAGTGTTCCTGTTTTTGCTAAGAAAAAGCAAAAATGCCGGGTGGAGCCATACGAAGGAACATGCTATTTATGGACCCGGTCTGAGATTCGTTTTTTGTTTTATATGAAAACGGTACGGTCTCAGACCGGCACGAAAGTAACTCGTGTCCGGTCAGCGACCGAGATGAAGTCAGACCGGTCTGAGTTCATTTTTAGGTCGGTCCCATGAAAACGCATGAAAAGAAATGTATGGAGACCGAAACGGTTTGAGTTCGTCCCAGTTTCATGTAAATACCCCCTAGTTCAGGCTAGTTCGTAATTGACTTTTGATTTGTGATTTTCACTTTTCTGTTTGAAGATCGACTTTTTAAAGCCGATATTTAAAAATATCGACTTTTGATTTTGCGTTTTGATTTTGGTGCAAGGCCACTGTCGGCGGCTGTAGCTGACAGGTGGTGAGCGAAGCGAAAAATGCCGTGGCGTTGCCGTGAAAAAATTGAAATTGCCGTGAACAAATCAGGTGGAAAACAGAAATGTCTATTTTGTCGTTGGGGTAACCACATATACTCTTTCACAAAACACGACAAAACAAGATCACCCCATACGAGGTAGCCTGGATGTTAGACGTACTTAATTAAACTGCATACGAGGTAAAATATGCTGCCTCTATATTATCCGCTTTCAATCTTGATATTGGTTAACGTCTTTCCATGTTTTAATTTCAACTTCTTGGCCTGCGAGCAAGCTCTTGCGATGCAGCAGGACAGAGGAGGCTTAAGACCGTCTTCTCTCTCCCCTTGTCCTCCACAACTGTTTCACAAGCCAGCTTGCAAGCACGTCTAATATTACTCATACACCCTTTGCCCTTTGATTCAAAGGATCTCACTGAATATGAATTGAATAAGAAGTAGTGTTAAAGAGGCAAAAATTGATGAAAACTGTTCCAAACATTTTAAACTCTCACAGCTCTCACATGAAACTGTAGAACAGGTTGGTCACGTGGTATAATTATGAGTGAGACCCGGGACCAAAAATCAACCAACATGGCGTGTAAAGTGAAAAGTGCTTGTTCAAAACCTGAACTTTACAGTGATTTCACCGTTTGTACTGAACTTCAACACCGTAGCTTAAACGGTTAACTATCTGGTGGCTTATTAGTCGTCGTTTAGCCCCTTTAAGTGTATAATTATAGAAATGTGACTACTTCAGTCTAGAGCTACGGGAAACAAGCTTTGACGCAAAGAAGCACGAAAAGTCTGTCGACCTGGAGGTTAAGTTAAAGGTAAGGCTCTTCTGAGATCGTAGAAATTTGGTAGAGACTAAGATTCTTTTATTAAATGCAAGCAAGGCTGTCAACCCCCACGTCTTTAAATATTGAGAGTCAGTGTGCGACAAACGCAGACTGCAAACTTGCAGACCGCAGACCTGCAGACTTGCAGACTTGCAGACACGTTTGGAACTCACGAGGTGGTGGTGGGGGGAGGGTAATTGCCCCCGCAAGGGATATCGCTCTGTAAATCGAACTGAAACTGTGCATGGAACCTTGCGTTTCCTGTATTTATCTCAGCTATTGTATGGAATATGTGTGAAAATCTTCATTATGAATCGGTATATTTCAAAGAGTTACAGAACGAGCAAGAATACTATTGACCGACAATAGACTGGGCGGGGGCAGCTGTAGCGTCAACTATTACTAGTTGACCAATATTTGGGTATAGGTGAGCCGCTGAGGGTTTGAAACGCTGAACCTCTTTAGGACCAAAAAAATCCTAAACTAAAAATACGTTGTCGCAAAAATCTCGCGAAACTAAAATGGACCAGCAATGAAAATAAACGGAAACAAGCCAAAGGAGAAAAATACGATGAAAGAAAAAAAAGAACGAAAAAAAAAAACTGAAAAGGACTACAAGTGGCTCCTCCAGGATTTGAACCTGCACCCCAACTTCCTCCAGCGCAAATAGTGAGGCCTCGTACTACTGAGCCATGCGACCACTACACAAGTAAAATTTCAAGTTTAAAAGCCTTTAAGTATTCATTCTCTGCCATTCACCCTGTTTGAACCTTGTGGAGGGGTATTTATCATGAATCCAAGATCTGTTTGAGGAAAAATAGTTTAAACAAGTATTCCAAAGCCATTTCGCATTATTTACGTGTTTATCCACTCTCGAGCTTTATATAGCCTGCGTGGCAGGCTCAGAAAGGGGAGGGGAGGGAGAAAAGCGCGAAAGTGGGGAAAAGGAAAGGGAGCTCTTTCTACGCAGGCTAAGCTTTATATAAACGGCCGCTCGATGATTCCACCCGCCTTCTTCTTCGCTGCTCTCGCTGAAGTTCAGGTCACCGTTCTTCCGATGTTAAGTCTTCCATAGCTAGGATTTCCAGTCACCTGTCAAATCGGGCACTGTTGCGTTTGCAGTCCGCTGTTGTTTGCCTCAGACATACTTTGCGATTCGCCTACAGTAAACAGAGGATGAATACAATTAGCCTAAAGCCCTGTCACAAAAAATTTAGCTCTTCAAATCTTCGAGTCTGCAAGTGTGCTAGTCTGCAAATCTGTTAGTCTGCAAATCTGCTAGTCTCCAAGTCTGCAGGTCTGCAAGTCTGCAGTCTGCGTTTGTCGCACACCGATTGAGAGTAGACCTTTTACCGATACGGCGGCCATAGTGAATTAATTGGATTTAAGAAGTATTATGGGATGCCCAGGGTGATTAGCCTTAAAGGCTCATGTTCACCCTAAATGTATTGCATGTCCTGTACTCCAGAAAAATGATTTCGCATAGTTGAAAATTGTCGTCTTCAGTGTGTGCATGTAGAGTCACTCTTTGGCCAAGCGTGTTGAAAAAGTGAAAACTCCACAAATGTGTCAGCCAATCAAAACACTTCATTTGACAAAAGAAACATTTCAAAACAAAAACACGAGCGTGCAAAGCTGCTTGGGTGAACATGGGCCTTTAAGATTTCATACTCTAATCTGGATCTCTGGAGACTGGCAGATATACGCTCCAAAATCTGGAGTCCCTTTAGTTACCGGGAGTGTTGACAGCCCTTGAGAAATTTTCACCCACGTGATAAGGCTACGTATTCTTGGTTTGCAACAACGTGACAAGGCGGCCATGTTGGGGATCAAACAGTAGACTTTTTTCTCAAAACATTTACATGACTGTTGTGATGTCAGCTGCAAACCAGTAATTTGAATATCGTGAATACTCGCTTATGTACCAGGTCTTGTTTGCCTCCCGAAGCTTTACATAACCTTTGTTTTTAATTTCTCCTGAGTTACAGTGGCCCCAAGGGAAATAAAAGACGATGCTTATGCAAAATTATATGGGGGCAAACAAGGTCTGTTATAGGAGATATGCAAACGGTGAACTCCTGCCTCTATACAAACCCTGGCGTCTTACTTTTTTGAAAAATTTTAGTCAAATTTCCTTGTAGCCTGTGTCACTGTAATGTTGGCACTGTAGATGGTTTAATGCCCAGCAATTAGCACTTCAAAAAGCCTCTCCCACATGCCACTATTAAAACATTTTCCCCTTCATCAAGCCATTTATTCAAATATAAACATTCTACTAAACACAACCAAAATATCCAAAGTCTCAGAAAGCTACAGAGGTTTGTTTATTTGAATAAAATTTTTCATTCGAGAATGCCCGCATTTACAGGGATGCTAACCTCTGGAGATCTCAAATCTGGATTCTCTATCTTTTGTACTTCTCGCCAGAATGTTAGCCCCAAAATTATGACATGCAGGGAATGGGTTAGACATAGTATTATACAAAGTCTTACATGAACTGCACAACCTCAAAATTTGCTTTTAATTATTGTTATAATGCTAAAATAATCTTTGTCAGCCTGCGAGCAAGCTCTCCATTTGGGAGAGCAAAAACAAACCACATGAGTGAGGTATGCGGGAGCAAGCAGTAAAGCCGGAGGGGTGGAGGAAAGGAGAGATTGCAGCGATCTCTCACAAATTTTAATTTGTACTTTGCCCAGATGAAGGGAAGTACCACTGATTAAAAAATGACGTTCCGGAAATTAAAGTTTATTGATACAGTCGACTCCCGATAACTCGAACCTTCAAGGGAAATTGAAAAAAAGGTTCGAGTTATCGCGAGTTGGAGTTATCAGGAGCTCGAAGGAAATAGCTGGGAGTAAGAAAAAGAACAGTTCTAACTGCGCAGTGAACATTTTAATCACAGTTAATTGTAGATACATGTATGTTAAGTGAAAATTAAAAGATACTTCTAGATTATAAATCACTGGAACGTAATGTAACAAAACATTGCCCAAAATTAGAGCATGCGTTTTACTGTTTTGAGAAGTAAAGCTGTTTCACGTTAGATTTGTGTCAATCAACACCAGCCTCAACTATTAAACTATACTCCTACAACGCCTTGATGGGAAATTCAAAATTCAATGGATCGGACGCCAGTAGACTGTTTTTTCCCTGACTAACTTAAGGGCTCAAAACATGGTTTGAGTTATCAAGGGTAAAATTATACTTCGAGTTAGCGGGAGGTTCGAGTTCTCGAGTGTTCCAGTTTCTGAGGGTAAAATTACAATACAGTGCAGCTCAGAGAAAAGTGTCCAAGAATTTGTGTGCGAAACGCGTGTGCGCAATTTGCGTATATGCGTCGGCATCTGAGTGTGCGTGCATTTTCCGCATCTGATTAGTATGTATGAGTTAGCTTATTGTCCTCTTCGTGTTCTTATTTTATTGCTAGTGAATGAAGGAAATCCAGGGGAAATCGATTTTGGTTCGAGTTAGCATGAGTTTCGAGTTAGCAACGGTTCGAGTTATTGGGAGTCAACTGCATGTAACTCGAGACTCCTCTTTGATCCAACGAAAAAAGTATGCTCGTCTTTTCATAAAGAGATTCAGACTTTGTCATCAGTTTCAAGAGTGGCTAAAAGACCACCTTCTAAATGTTTTTAAACTTTTGGAGTCTTATATGATGACTGTTATGCATGAATCATCAGTAATGTGCAATGCACGGAACAATTCAAGATGGCGGATGATAGAAAAACGGCAGTGTTTTTTCAAGCTGAGTTAAAGTATTGTTTTTTTTTTCAAGTGGAAAATTACCATATATGTGTATTTTGATCCCTCAGTCTGAACATATCAAGATTTATTATATAGATACTGACGAAATACCAGGATTTTTCTTTTACTAAAAAATCATGTCTTCATCGCGCGCAGTGAAGATACTATTTTTATCTTTCACGTGTGAGGATATTGTGGTTACAAGCCAATTTCAAGAGAGCTTCTTCATTAGAATTTTTACTTTTTGGACCAGAAAATATAAGTATTATTGTCTTTATTTCTCCTTTATAACTTTATATCCGAGTTTCATAACATTTTTATGACAGGCATTAATTTAATTGCACTATTTTACTGTTTCGAAAATGAATGAAAAAAAGTTATGTTTTATGTAGCAATTCCATCAGTATCTATAAAATAAACAAAACATTACATAGCCGCTTGGAGATACGAATTTTATCTTTCCCCGCGCGGCCATGTAGTTTGCTAATTAAAATTTTTTTTGGGCCATACAGTAACGCTCAATTGTTCCAAAGGAATCGAGATTTCAAGCGATAGAATTCGTGGAACGACACGTTTCGGAAAAGCTCTAAATTTAGCCTTTCCTAAGCTTTCTTCGCAAGACATTCGTAGCTTCGATCACGCAACGATTCATAGTCCCAGTTTCCACCTTCTCCATTTAGTCGTTGTTCAAATTGCCAAGGAAGCCAGAAGCCAGAATTTCCTTTCTATTTATGTTTTGGCGGTCACTGGTCAGTTCCTTCTGCTGTTAAATTTGGTCATTCTTCACGTAAATAGTAATCACAGCTCAAAGCCCGCAGATGTGCCTCTGAGGGTTTCTATTTCAAGTGTAACAGGCAATTTCAACAGCAGCTTCTGCTGTCTTGCCGGTTTGTCTGTCAACGAGCGCTCGACTGCTAACTTCAAGTTCACTGGCAAGTCTCGAGCGAAACGCTCTCTCTCCTGTAGAGTGCAATATACGGCCAAGGGAATGAGCAGTTTTCATTTGGAGAGAGATTTACTGGCTTGTGGCGATGTTTCGGTAAATCCAGGTCCTAGAAAGTTGAAGACAGCTCCAAAATATCCATGCAACGAATGTCAAAGGGCTGTCAGGAATAATCAAGACGCCATTTTGTGCCCAGGTTGCAACAAATGTTCACATGCCAAATGTCTACATATGTCGCGTACAATCTTTCGGTACTATCTGGAAAAGCCTGACCTTGAGTGGACCTGTGCTACTTGTGCCTTGCCGCCATTGAGTGACTCTTTTTTCGCTGAAGACTCCACTGAGGAGCCACTGATCACAAATGTGGACTCGGAAGTCATTCTTTCAAGTCAAGGGTTTCAAGAGAGATCGAACGATACTATTACTGAAAATGCACAGCTAGAATCTCAAAGGAAATACGCCAGCAAAGATATATTGATGTGCCATCTAAACATCAATAGTATCCAAAACAAATTCGAGGAACTTGCTGCAACTATTAAGAAGATTGGCGCTCATTTAGCCTTTATCAGTGAAACCAAGATTGACTCGAGCTATCCAGACGCTCAATTCTCAATTCCTGGCTATGCGCTGTATCGGAACGATAGAAAAAAGGGAGGCGGAGGTATTATGGCACTGGTATCATCTTCTCTTAACAAGAAAAGGCTTAAACCTGGCAAGCGTTACAAAACACTTGAACTTCTTACGCTGAAAGTTAAGACAGACGCTGGCAATATTATTATTCTTGGAATTTATCGCCCGCCGAGAGCTTTGTGCGGCGATTACCGACTACTGCTTGAGAACGAGCTCAGTGACATTTGCAACTGGGCCAGTCTCCAAAGAAATTCTGTAGTAGTAATTGGCGACCTGAATCTAGACAGATTACGCCCAGACAAGCCTGAGGGAAAAGTGTTACTAGATCTTGAAAACGAGCAAGGGTTCGAATGCTTAATCACGAAACCTACAAGAGTGAAAATGCGGGGAACAAAAGTCACGAAAACTTTAATTGATGTAATACTCAGCAACAAACCCGAACTTTTTAAATACTCTGGAAACTACTGTCCATCGCTAAGTGATCATGCTTTAATTTACGGAGTTCTAAAAGAGAGGGTAAATTCAAACAAGCCCAAAGTAATTACTTTCAGGAGCTTCAAAAATTTTGAACCTGATGTATTCAAACAACACCTGTCGACGGCCCCCTGGCATATTGTGCAATTGTTTGATGAAGTTGATGATCACGCCCACGCCTGGAATTTACTAATGAATGATATATTGGATGAAGTAGCACCTGTCAAAAGCATGAGAGTGCGGGACAAAGACGTTCCTTACATGACTTCCAAATGGAAGAGCACAATTAGAGCGAAGCGAAAGGCAACGTCAAAATATTTGAAAAACAAAACACAAGAAAACTGGGAGCGTAGGCGAAAGGCAAGAAATGAAGCGACAAAGCAGAGAAGGATTGCGATAAAGGACTATTGTAGAAAAATGGCGGAAGACCTCAAGACTAAACCAAGAGACTTTTTCAAAACTTTTAAGCCTTTTCTAAGTGCAAAGGACTACTCAAAAACTGAGGAGATTCAGCTAAGTGTTCACGGAACCGTTGTTAAAGATCAAAAACAAGTGGCCGAAGTTCTGGTAGACTACTTTGCCACAATAGCGGATGGGATTAGTGGAAACAGTGCACAGCTCAAATCAATGGACGATTTAAAAAAAAACCATCCTAGTGTCCAAGAAAGTGAGAACTTGTCCCTGACCCCTAATGTGAAACCTGTTACGCAAGGACAAGTCCTAGCTGCTTTAGAGTCGCTCAGCACTAAAAAGGCTACTGGCTGCGACGGTATCCCGGCAAAAGTCATGAAAATCGGAGCTAAAGAACTATCTCAACCACTTACTGATCTCTTTAATTCATGCATACATAACAGTGTATGGCCAAGTGACTGGAAGCGTGGGAATTGGACTCCTGTTTACAAAAAGGATGATAAGTATTCTAAAGAAAATTACCGGCCCGTAACTGTTCTACCATGTGTGGACAAAGTATTTGAGCAGCTAGTTGGCACGCAACTCACTGCTGGTTTTGACAGTCACATGTATGAATACTCGTCTGCTTACCGTAAAGTACACAGCTGCGAAACAACTCTGATTGACTTAGTGGAGGGATGGAGAAAGGCGAGAGACAATAAACTGGCTGAGAGCATTCTATCGACCGACATGTCAAAGGCTTTCGACTCGCTACATCCGCCATTGCTTCTGAGCAAGCTCAAAGCATGTGGTTTCCAGGACAACACAATACAGCTTCTAAACAGCTATCTGTCTAACCGGAGGTACCGTGTGAAATTAGGAAATCATGTCAGCTCATGCAGGACCGTCAGCCGTGGTTGCCCCCAGGGCTCTGCCCTAGGTCCGTTGCTATGGAACATCTTCCAGAACGACCTGTCATACTGTGTAACGACAAACGTATCAATGTAGGCAGACGACCATCAAATCTACCATACTGGTTGTAACCAATCCAGTGTAACATCTAAGCTAAGGGACAGTGCGCGCACTGCTACCAAGTGGTATGATCACAATCTTCTTGCTGGAAATCTTAAAAAATATCAAACTATGAACATTGGCTACAGTCAGGATAACATTGCGGCACATGCAATTTATGTGAACAATGAGGAAATTAAAACAGTAGAAAATCTCAATCTCCTGGGTGTTACAATTGAATCCAAACTTAACTTCACTGATCATATTACCTCAATTTGTAAGAAGGCAAGTCATGAGACTCAGAAACTTAATTCCAACAAAGGCTAAGCTAGTTCTATTTAAATCAGCAGTCTTACCGTACCTTACGTACTGTCATTTAGTTTGGCATTTTTGTAGATCTAGTGACGCACGAAAACTAGAAAGGTTGCAAGAAAGAGGATTGAGGGCTATTATAGAGACAAGCTTTCAAGCTATTCACAATTACTCAATAGAGCTCAGATACCAACACTCATGAAAAGGCGCTTGCAGGATATTTGCATCCTAATGCACAGAGTGAAGCACTTATATTTGTAATATTTTAATTTTAATAATCATAACTCTTCTTACTTTTTTAAGACTTTTCTACCCCAAGTTTTAATATTCGGTTACATATGGTAAACATTCCTTGCGATATCTTGGACCTAAATTGTGGGGAAAATTATCCCGAAACGTAAGATCAGCTGAAACGTTAAATATTTTTAGGACACAGATGCGCAAATACGATATTAGTCTGCTCATAGATGATGGCTGCAAGGGCTGTTCCCTCTGCTCCTCATAATTATTTTATACAGCTTTAAGTATTCTAATAACTGCTTATCATGATCATTTCATTTTATATAGCTTTAAGTTAATATTTTATATAGTTCTAAGTATTTCTAATTATTCTTATACATATTTTAATATCTGTTAATGGTGTCCCCAAATTAGTATGGGATTTTCCCAGGCTATGTGGCCTTGACACATTAATAAAGTTTATCTATCTATCTATCTCAGAAGGTATAAGAATAAAACAATCAGTGATTCCCAGAATTTGTTTCACTTCCGTTGTAAGCTTCTTTTAAACCGGAAGGTCAGTTTCTGAGAATCAGGAGCCAACTGACATTTTTTTCTTTCCGACGCGCCAACAAAGGTGGTTTTTCATCTTACATAAATACGTCATCGTATCATTCGTCATTGATGTAAACTGCAAACTATCGCGAATCCGAATGCATTGAAGAACATAGAATATGACACCTTGGTTTTTATACTGTGCCATTTGGAGGAAAGAGATCACTTTTCTAAGCAGGTGGAAGGGCGGGGGGGGGGGGGGGGGAGGGGAACTACTTCCCATACATTCTCTTAAATGAAATTCAAACGATGTTCTCAGAACTTGCAAAGCGATCAGCAAAGGGTCTTGTCAGCGGATTTATGCACTGATCATGCGCATTACGTCCAAAACCATAGATGAACGGTTTTGAGAAGGAACAAACAATATACTTAAATCCGATAAAATGACTCTTTCTCCAGTAATTTTTTCAGCATCATAACTTCTATGATTGCGTTTTAGTTTCCCCTGCAATTTCAGTACCAAAAAACAAATACGATATGCAAAAAAACAAAGATGCATAATATCATTTTTTTTTCAATTTTTTAATCATTTCCTCTGCCGGTTCGCTTCTCGCTTCTATTTTAAAAATATTCACTGTCCACCACGCATAGTGAACGATTTGCCAGTTGTGAGAAAATTGTTTCTCGGTCCCAAACCTCGTCTCTGCCCCCCTCCATTTATTATTCGAAAGTTGAATCCGTTGGCAGTAGGATGGTAGTAGTAGATTTCAGATTCACCTCTGCTTTCTTGCATGCGTAATAAACCGTGAATTCACACGCGAGGCAGTTAGGGTTTTCCACAAGTTGCTCGGCAACCTTTAGGCAACTTCTCGTATTTCGAGCAACTTTTTTCGTTTCGGGCAACTACTTACGTTCTGAGCATTTTTTTAAAATTATCTTCTAATTCTGAGATATCGAAACTGCTTTTAACGCTTAAATTGGCCCTATAGAATTTGCATACTTTAGCATCCTGCAATGAGACCCAAAAAAGTTTGTTTTTTTGGAGCAACTTTTGAGCAACTTTTGTTAAGAAAAGCAACTTTGATTGTTTTAAGAGCAACTTTCTGGGAAATCTCGAGCAACTTGTGGAGAGCCCTAGAGGCAGTTATGAAATTTTTACCAGCTAAGTTTCCCTGAATTTAAAGTAAACGATGTCTTCGAAGAAATTTTATCCATTCAAAGGTTTTAAATCTGACCTAAAACAGAGAAGTTCTCGGAAAATATTTACTACTAATTACGCATGCAGAAATGCCGATTTGAATTTGACAGTAATCACGGGAAAGACTAACAGATTCATTTTTCAAACAATCAATTTATTAATGGCATCTTTGGGGGTAGGCTTGACCTGCCTTGACTGTAATGGGTTTTACCTTTAGAGAAAATGTGATAAGGGTGATAATTCTGATACCTGGAACAATGACATGGTATACAGCACCGCAAATCTGCTAAACAAATCGATCACGCTTTTTCAGTCGCCATGCATTTTTCTTAATACAATAATATTTATTGATTTGTATTGCGCAAATATCAATCTAGGGAAAGAAATTTTCATCCGCGCATTACATTGACTCAACAAAATCCTAAAATCCTAGTACACATTCCAATTAAATAAATAAATAAATTCTAAAACCAGTGACTAATAAATCCTTAAAGTCTTATTTACAGATCGCTCCTAATAATTTGTTAAAAGTAATAAGTCTAAAACTCTAAAAACAATAACTAATTACTCTTTAAAATCCTATTTACGAATCTTTCTTTATAAAAATAGTAATAATAATAATAATAATAATAATAATAATAATAATAATATAAATTAGCTGGGAATCGCCTTCTGAAATAAATGAGCTAATTAAGAGTCTTCTTGGAAAAAGAAGGGTGTGAATAATATAAGCTGACTCTCTTATATCTAAGCGCTTGGAAGTTAAATCAGGGCATTCAGTTTGAGGTGGACCTAGAGCGAAGAGCATAGAAGCTTAAATCCAACCACAGTGCAGTATTTAGAGACAAAGGTAAATTTTTATCTTGTTTGTTCAAAAGAATGCCTTGTGGTTTTAGATTTATCGAAAGGGATCACGTTTTATTTAAAAACAAGTATGCTGCCATGTCTTGGCTCTGGCTCTCGGAATCATAAAGGCGAAATTGCTTCTCTTCAAGGTCTTCAAGAGTACTGGAAATCACGGAAAAAGAGCTTTACACGTCAGGATTGTTTTTGCAAATTCGATACCGGTTGAAATCCAATGACAAGAATCATGTGTAGCCTGAATTGGTGAAAATGTTTGCAAGACAATGATCTACAGAAAGCAGTTCTCGGCAAGAACGATTATGAATGTAAATACTCAAGCAGTTTTGTAAACTTGACATTGCTTTCCGTTCGATTCTTGTTTTTCTAAGGTTCGATCTGTTGTGTTTTGGCAAGACTCGGCGGGCATATTGCTAGTCGGTAAAAGCGGAAGTGTTTTTGCCGAACGTGTTTGCTTTCTCGTTGGCAGTTTTTCATCAAGACAGAAAAAAATTGCTTTGTACAATTTCTGAAGGAAGTTAAAAGCAATACTGATTGATCTTTGCAAAGTAAGAAGCTGATTTGAAACATTCTAGCCTATCTCCTGCGTAAGCTAAATATTTAGCCTTTTTTAATCATGTTTTATTAAGGAAATCTCGAAGACAATGCGGAAGTTTACCCGTTTCTAAGAATTAAGTTTGAACAAGAAGGCGCTCACATCGGCTTCCCGCCTCGCTTGCTTGGAGAGATCGAGAAATGAGGAGGCGATTAATTCTACACGAAACAAGATTTACTCGCTAAGGTTTTTTACTTCCTACTTTATCGACGTCGATACTTTTTACTTGTTTTTGAATTGATTTAGTACGCGTGTTAGCGACGACCTGAAATACGTCTGCGCTCGCAGGATACACGCGCCCAGGAGCAGTCACTCGGGAGAAAGGGCTTGACGAAAGTTTTCAAGTACGGGCGAAAAAGCCCCTGGGTACCGACTCTCACCGACCTATTCTCAAAACTTCAAGCGGATGCCGGCTCCTGATTGGGCTCAAAAAATGCTTTGTATTATTGTGCCCAATCGGCGAACAGTTTCTCCTGAGTTCTTTTCGTGAGTTCGTACACGACGGCTATTGTTTTATCACACTTGTCCGGTTCGTTCACCAAGCTTGTGCGAGCAAGGGAACTTGTATTTTCTAGTTTCCTAACCAGAAACGAAGGATCTACCGATGAGTCGAAAAAAAACGTTTGGGATGCTATCAACAGGAGCAATTCCATAGGCCATTTGCATGATGGCGTCATTTTACTACTATGACCAGGATCCTTCACGGTTTTTTTTTTGTGCAAATTAGGGCTTTTGTTATTTAAACCTCACTGGGCTACCAAATTTAAGTATGAAAAGAAAACCCAAGAGAATTCTGGTCGTAGTAGTAAAATGACGCCATCGTGCAAATAGCCTATTTAAAATGTGTTTCGAAGAATTTGGAATGTGTTTCGAGGAATTTGGAATGTGTTGTGCATAATTTGAAGTGCGTACTTAATAATTCGAAATATCCTGTGAGACAATGCGTAGTGACCCTTGTGGGCCACCGTAATATTCTGTTTGTGACTCATCACAATGTATCGTAAATAATAAGAGGTTTAAAAGATGCGGTGGCGACGAGAAATCCAAATAAGCAATGGCTTGACAAGGCAAAACAACAACTTTGCACGTGCATCACACTTTCTTGTATATTTCTTTGCCGTCAACTACACGGCTACCCGTGAAAATGTCTAATTTCATGTTTTGTGAAGGACGTAAAAAAAAGCAATGACAAAATTCATTCTCTAGTTCATTAAATTACGTAGCTACCGCAGTCTCAGATACAAATAATTGGGAGACTGGAAACCAAACGCTGTTTTTTTCCTTCCCATGCTCCCCTTTTCCCTCTCAAAGTTGTTTATCGTAGTTCAGTCACCAAATCTTGTACACCAACATTGAAGGGACAAGGGGACTCAATATCTCCCAACAATTTTGACTGAGGCTGTAGGTCAGAGCACGTACAGCTTCAAGCTTAGTCCGTTTATTGAAATAATGTTTAGCTAGTGTTGAGCCATAAACGCCTCTAGTACATATACTATATATAGTGCTTGTAGTACATATACTAACCGACGTCGACCAGCATATGGAAACATATATTTAAAAGCACTGAAACGAAACCCTCTAGGTCCATTAAAATAATTGTTTAAAACCACGGTTTAAATAAAACTCGGCATTTTACAAGAAAGTGCACTATCGTTCGGAAATTGCTTGACGGTCACACGAGAAAGCAAATTATTATATAGACACGAGTGTTTTACTGGAAAATATACCACTCGTAAAATTCATAAATCTACATCCGGGACCCGAGTGGTTTATTTTCTATAATCTCACACGTGAGTTTATCGATGACGTAATTTTAGTCATTTCCCTCTATTACTTTATCGATGTCCTTTTGTCTATATAATAAAAAGAACATTACACGGCGGCTTGAAGATATGAATTTTATTTTCGAGTGGCAAAACAAGAGAAACGAGAAAATAAAATTCATATCTTCGCGCCACCGTGTAGTATCCTCTATTTATTTCACAACTAAGGGGGTGTTTACATGACACCGGGGCGACTTTCGCGCCGCGACGAGTTCACTCCGGTTCCCTCTCATGGCTCTACATTTGTTTACATGATACCACCACAAAAAGTCATGCCGGCGCGAGTCGCCCCGGCGTGAGTTCACTCCGGTTGTCGCACCGGGGCGAGAATTTCACTCCAGTACGAAATCTCGCAACGGTATAATAGAGGATGTTAGCATCAACAACGAGTACGAGTACGAGAACGACTTCAAGCCGAACTCGTACTCGAAGTCGTTTTCTCAGCTTTCTATGTTAGCGATGACACCGAGTTCGAGTTTATAGAAAATGAAATTATGGGATTCCGCATGACTTAGCGCCATATTTTCGACCAAATAATGGCAATTTTCGGGGTTATTTCGTGAGCCTGTGAGGCCTGTGGAGAGACATGAAACTTTCCCGGGTAAATGCAAATTTACTCTGTGTAGGAAATATCGCGTTCGGTTGCTCTTCCTCGACTTCAAAAGCAGTATTTTACATAAAACATAATATAAGGAATGTTCAAGATGATAAAGAGAGGCTAGAAACGAAAAGAAACTGCATTAAACGATCGGAATTTACCTTTGAAAACAAGCTCTTCCCAGTCGTAGCTCAGTCATTCTACCCACTTCCAGTTTTTGGTGAGAACTCGTCGTAGTGCAACCAATCTCGACCCCAGTGCTTACGCTGCCTCCTCCGCGCGTAAGCTCTGGGAAACTCTGCGCCGGAGTAGCCAAAATCTGGCTAACTGGACCTCACAGCGCATGCTCTTTGATCCAACCCAAACTGTTTGCTTCTTTTATATCGGCTTCACCGCGAAGTGTTGTGTTGCTTCGGTATTAGAACGGAAGAAATTCAGTTAACGGCCGTGAAGAATTTTCAGGTATCCAAGGCTCTTGTGGTAGCTGCTGAGAAAATACCGTTAAACGTTCCCAATCACAGATTGAGACTTGAAGTATGCGTATGCTTGGCAGTTGATTAATATTTCTGTGGACTACTTCACGAGGCGGTAAGTGAAACCCGAATGGCTTGTTAAAATAAACGTATGGAAATTCCAATAAAACTTTCCAAAATATGAATTTAACGTCCTTTTATTTATGTTTGTTCATGAACATTAACACTTCAGCGAAGCTGCTTTGAAATGTGATATCGTGGGAAAAGAAGAGAACTATAAATATCTAGTCGCATTGTACACGTATCACTTTTACTTTTTCTGTTTTTTTTTTTCTTGGAAGTCTGTTTTTGGGCAATTTACGACAAGAAGCTGAAGTTTTCATTCATACTCGGCTACTTCGTGTGAACAAGATAACGTGGAAGTCGAAGAAAAATCAGCAATGTGTCACGCTTCTTAACTTATAGCTGGCAAAGATGTCGGTGTATTTTTATTTTATTTTTTTTTTTGCATTCAAATCTTTTTCTGGTTCACGGTTCAATTTTCGATATGTAGCTAAGCATTTTTATTTGAAAATTGGAAAATCTAGTAATTCTGCCTAATTAGTCGTTCAAATGTTGTTTTGTAATCGCTGATATCAAGAATCGGCCGGCCGTGTTTACTTCAACATGTCTAGGGAAAAAAACCCGCTCACACGCCAGACACGCCGCACGTTCAACCGCTCTCGTGCAAACTTGAATAGACCAATCAGAAACACTTTTATTGTTTTTTGCTGAAACCAATCAGAGACAAATCTTGCTCCAGGGTTCCCCAGAGCTCTTGATCCCTCTCCTTTACATGCGCAGAAGAGCTCTGGGTCGAGATTGTAGTGCAACTTGACAGGACGACTTGAAAACGTGGAGATGCGCAGAACGGATGAGCAGTACGCAAGATCGCTGATCTCGTTCTAGAACTCGTACTCGTTGTCGATGCTAACATCCTCTAATGTAAACACGAAACGACCACCCGTTTCGGTGTGAAATCGGTCTAATGTTCGCGATTTTGAATCATACGTGCATTTTATCAAAATGAAGTGTACCTTCAAATAACGAGATCATATGTGAAATAACCCAGTCATCATGTAAACGCGATACGAAATCACAAAGTCATGTCGGTATGAAACTCGCGCCGGTGCGAGTTTTCTCATGTAAACACCCCCTAAAAAGCGTTAAAGTGGCGTTAAGTTGAAATAGTTCATTGATAACAAGTTTCTAGAATATTTAGGTGCACATGCAATCGCATACTTCAAATCATTCGAATTATTTTGGCACGTCCGTGCACAATGAACCGTCCAAAAAGATATATATGTTTTATTTTGATTATTGAAATGTCATTTCTACACTAATTCAATAATTTATCGATGAGCTCGCGCCTGGGAGCCTCATATGATTTATTAAGGAAATCCCGAAGACAATGCGAAAGTTTAGCCGTTTCTAATAATTGTGTGGTCGTACAGTGGATTAAGTTTGAATGAAAATTTGTTAAAGTTGGAAATATCACGGTGAGCATAAAAGCTACCGGCAGTCTTCAGTGAATAACTATTGCGAGTCTGCAGTTAATTTAATTAAGGGGCTTGTAATTGAAAAGAGACAAAACTGGTACATTTTAACTTGTTTTTTCAAATGATTGTCACTTGGTTTCACTTGATGTGGAGAGCGCCTGTGTCGTCAAAAACGAGGGGTGCTGAAGATTGCAAAATGTTTTTACTGACAGAACCAACTAAACGATCTTAAGCACGTTACTGCAGTGTGTACTTGTACTTGTAGTTTGTTCTTGTAGTTTGTTCGATCCAACCTAATGGTAATGAGAAAATAGCTTCTGACAGCGTAGCCGTCTGTAACCGTGCTTATCATGTGTAAATATGGTTCCAAGTGTTTTGATTCGGACCTTTTCCTGAAAATTTTAGTGTTTGTACAAATTCCTAAGGAAACCAGTTTAAAAAACAGCAGCAGGGAGAAGTTGTAAGAATATAATAATCAGTGATTGCCAGAATTTGTTTCACTTCCGTTGTAAGCTTCTTTTAAATGGGAAGGTGAGTTTCTGAGAATCAGGAGCCAACTGACATTTTTTTCCTTTCCGACGCGCCAACAAAGTTGGTTTGTCATCTTACATAAATATATCCTCGTATCGTCGTCATTGTAACGACTGCAAACTATCGCGAATCCGAATGCACTGAATAACGTAAAATATGACACCTTGGTTCTTATAGCTTTTTCATACTGTACAATATTATTTGGAGGAAAGAGATCATTGTACTGAGCTTTGAAAAAGAATGCAGTATAGCTAAAAAAAACTATAGCACTTGTGTTGGCAATAAATTGATTGGTAAATATCCTGACTATGATACCAGAAAGAGACGAAAGTGCTTCCAAATATAAATACCGGTAGTGAGGTCTTCTTTTGCCTTATAATGGTCATGTGAAATGGCACGTTGTCAGAGGAAATTCAGGAACTGGTGGGAATTTAGTTTGCTTGAATGAATGAATTGGAGTTCCTGATAGGGGATAAAATATATTTGCTTTTTAGGTTCAATAATTTAAGACTAAATTTGGCCATTAAGAGTGATTTTTTTCCCTTTTAACTTTTTATTGAAGTGCTATGGGTAGTCAGTCCAAACGTGACGCTTTAAAGTTATTAATTATTTTCTCTCCCAACCCCACAGTAAATTAATTTGTCGATTTTTCAATTATTTAACATTTTCAGAAAAATTATCACGAGATATATCACGTGACGTATCGACGCAATATTTGTACTTTAAAATGTTAAGGACGATGAGTTTTTTGTGTCTGAAAAATTTCGATTCAGTTCCATCCTCTTCCATCCTCTATTTTCCCCTCGTACCTTCCCATGAGACCCCGCGCGCGCCTCAACCTTACCCCCAATCTTCTCTCACCCCAAAAAATATAATAAGCGACTGGGTACGAGTCTGCTTGAGTATCGTTAATGAACAATTATTTTTCTTCATTCAGGAAAACAAGAGGAAGATGAACTGCCGTATCATCACATTTCTTGTTTTCTTTGTCTTCACCTTTCCATGTACTAAAGGCCAGTTCCCTAGAGTTTGTACATCCCTGACGAGTCTGAAAAACAAGAAATGTTGTCCAATCCCAAAAGGATTTAGTGCGCCATGCGGGAGCGATGGAAACAGAGGAACATGCAAGGAATTGATCATTCGTGATTGGACCTTCAAGTACAGTCATTACCAACCTTTCCAGAAAGACGACGATCGCCATGACTGGCCTTATGCTCTTTACCACAAAACGTGCAAATGCAATTCAAACTTTGCTGGATATGACTGCAGCAAGTGCGAGTTTGGCTACTATGGCAAAGACTGCGCACAGAAAAAAACCCTGACTCGCAAAAATTTTCTCACGTTGTCAGCCGAGGAGAAGGATCGATACATGAGGTACATCAACATGTCCAGGTACTACATAAGCGATTATGTGGTGACTTTGACCCCATATGAAGAGATCAACAAAACCGTCATGGCCAACCGCGACCCAACAGCACTTTTTCACAACATCAGCAACTATGACCTGTTCGTGTGGATGCACTATTATGCTGCACGAAACACCATTTTCCCACATAACGAGACACGGGCAGATATTGACTTTGCGCATGATGGGCAGGGGTTTCCCACGTGGCATCGACTGTACATGTTGGCTTGGGAGAGAACTTTGCAGGACATTGGTAACGACGAAAACTTTGCTGTTCCCTATTGGGACTGGACCGGAAGTAAAACACAATGTGATCCCGCTATTTGTTCTGAAGAGCTTCTTGGTGTAACAAACCAAGATGATGGAACTGTGAAGGGCAAATACTTTGACAACTGGTACGTTATTTGCACCAGTGAACAAACCTATTTTCTGACGAAGATGTGTGATCCAGCGAACAAGAAACCTGGTTTAGAACGGAGCACTGAGAAGGAAAAGGAAGACAAAGTAAGAAATGAGGGAAGTACAATGACATTTCCTACAACAGAAGAAGTCAATTTTGCACTCCGGTTTGAAAATTTTGACCTGCCACCCTATGGCAAAGAGTCAAGCTGCAATTTTAGAAACATCCTGGAAGGGTACGCCAGTACAAAAACCGGTTATCGTTTGCCAAATGTCCACACCTTGCATAACCAGGTTCACATAGTCTTGGGTAGAGTCATGGGGAATGTACCTTCTGCGTCAAACGACCCTATCTTTCCTCTTCATCATTCCTTTGTGGATCGTATTTATGAGAAATGGCTTCGCAAGTTCAAAAAGAACGCTTCGGTTCTTTCAACTTATGATGCACCCATCGGACACAACAAAGATGAGGTCATTGTACCACTTTATCCTGTGTATACTCATCAACAGATGTTTAAGAAGTCTTTCGAGTTTGGTTATGACTACGAGGATGTCGACGAGAATGGTAAGTATACATGAAGTTTCTACACGACCATCCTTTACTTTTTCCTTTAACTTGAACTTTAAACAAATTGACGATTTTAAGTTTTTCCCAAATGTGTGTAGTATTCGTTATCTCGCGCTTATTGAGGATAACGTTAGATTCAAATATACCTCCCCATCTACGTCTGCGTAGTAGGCGCTCATTGTCTCCAAACGCCTGCTACGTAGGCTATGTTTTAGCTTGTATGGTTTGTTTTATCAATTCAGAGCAGTTGATGTTCTCCCGGGAATTTGCCTCTTCTTTAAAAATCGTGCATACACATGTACGTGGATGGCTGAATGCACGCCCATAGGACGAAATTTGAAAGAGACAGTTCTCTGAAGTACCATAAAGTGGCCTTAAATGGAAAACAAAACATACAAGCTAAAAAGGTCTATTGTAATCATCAGTTGTAACATCGATCACTGACAATCGCATCATGCATCATGCACCGTTTATAAGAGTGTTTCACTTATAACTGAACTGATCAGTGATCGAGATCGACCTAAACATGCATTGCTCTCACAAATCAGCAGTTGTTCATTTCTTGTGGATTCTTATCCCAAGTCTTTAACAATATTTATATCGTCAGGCAAATCTTCTGATGATGAGAGGAACGTAAAACCAATATCCTTGGGAGATTGTCCAGTACCTTGTCCAAAGAAGTCTTCAGCAGTGCATGCTGGGATGCGGCTGTGTGAGTTGCTGATGTCATTGCTGCCAGTATGGCAGTTATTACTTGGTGACTGAAGATCATAAAGTGAAAAGGAAAATAATGGAACGGAGAAAGAGCACAATAGCCAATTAGCAAAGTTCTATCAACACAACCTCCCTCGTTAGCCTTAAATGTCAATATGTGTGTCGTATTACCTTTTACCCTTCCTGTGCTGTCCAATACAGCATTTTTTCAATTATGAGAAAGAGAATGCGATTTAAAATCAAATTTCTTCTTCTGCTTTGGAGAGTCGAGATTACGAGACTCCATAAACTAGATCATTTAGACAACACAAGATTGCCGTGGGACTTTAAGGATAGTATAGTTTATCAACTAAGAACTGACTTTAGCTCTAATTTTCAGTAGTTTGTAGCAAAATGCCGTGTCCTCTTTTTTCTTTTTTTGAGAGGCATATACATGTCGTCTATTAGAATATTATCCGAACCGACTAAACAATGAATGTGTGATTAAATGAACAAGCTCAAACTTTATACTTTAGGCACTTTTGTTTGTTAGTGATTTGATATCTTTTAACCTATACGGTGAACATGAAGAATGTTTAAGTTCTTATAACTCTGAGCGTAGAATAAATATGCCCATTAGTATTAGAAAAAAAAAATAGAGATACTATAAGAGCCCAACCTGTCATCGGTTCAAATAAAATGAAAATTTGTTAATTAGTCGCTTTAGTGACAAATCTCGCCAATTATCCTTTTCTTTCCTTGCAAATTAACCAGTTGCCGTTTCCTTAGCTAGGTGATCTGTGACGTCACTGCGGGGGCCTGGGGAAAGAAATTTTAATGCCGTATCCCATAAACCAAAGCTGACGGGATCAGATTGAATTGAATTGAATTGGTGCGCGCGTTGGCTTATGGGATACGGCATTAAAATTTCTCTCCCCAGGCCCCCGCAATGACGTCACAGATCACCTAGTTTATATACCGTAAATCCTCTATGAACCCCTTCTCCTTATTTATTTCAAACACGATTGATGGAGAGCTTAATAGAGACGGGGGGGGGGGGGGGGGCGGGGGGGGCTTATTTGATTTAGGGAAGATGGTGGTATCAGCTCTCCATAAAAACTACAACGCAAAGTGGATAAGTTCAAGTACAAAGAAATTGGAGGTTATTCAGCCGATGATCAGAAACAAATCTGAACTTCCAACACGTGAATAAATCATTCAGGATATCAGTCTAAATGAAGTTTTCAAGTCGTGACTTGAATACAGTGTATTATAGTATATTAGTAAAGAATAAAAAGGGGGAGGGGGAAGGGAGGCTTTAAAGAGACGGGGGGCTTATTTGAGAGAGGGGACTTTATAGAGGATTTACAGTAGTAAAATTATGCACAAGTGTCAAGAGGACAAATGACCCCAATGTTGCGGAAATTTGATAGAGAATCGCATAATTGAATGAAAACTCGCATTCCGATTGGTTAACGAAGCGAGGTATTCATCGTGGATTTGCGAATTGAAAACGAGGCTAAGCGATACCGACTGACCCTTATTGGTTTGTGAATGTCGTTGTGGTTTTGCCTTCACAAGTGTTCATTGGTCAAGCGACTACATCATGCTGATCATGTGGGTTGTCCTTCTGGACTTGATGATACATGTACCACTGATATGTAAATCTTCTGTATGTTTATTGACTTTATAAGCCACCATCGGTCAAGGATTTGTGCAAGAGCGATAGTAATTAGCCATAATGAATGCAGAGAACTAAAGGGACCTACACTGACCACAACCACGACAGGAGCAGAGGAACAGTCAGTGTGAATACCAACTAAGTAAAAGCTGGGTATCCTGATTTTTCAGGCGGGAAATGTCTAGGAAGCACCTGAAAACTGATAATCACAACAGGTGTAAAGAAACAGTCATATGATAACTCACGGAGTATGCATGTTGGCTACCCTAGATTGTGAAGGTTGTTGTGGAGGCAGGGCTCTTCAATTGCTACTGAAAAAAGGGCAGGCATCGAGGATGATTTTGTAGCTGAACACTACAAATAGGGAAGAACAGTCAATATGAGTTTATGGTTTCCCTACTTATTGTTCTATTGGTTGACTGGTCCAGGGGATTTGCAGACCAAACTGAGGCCCCCCCAAAATTTTTGGAGACTGGCCCTCTCCTTATCTCAGGGTCTGGATGACTGCCCCCCTTATCTGAAGGCCTGGATCCGCAACTGCAAGAGTACTGGCTGAGTAGGCATGTTGGGTATCCTGCATTTCCTGGAGTTGGGTGGTGGGTTCCTCTGGTTACAAGGTTGACACCACAGCTGAGTATGCACGTTAGCTATCGTGGATTTTTTAGGTTGTTGTGGAGGCAGGGCTCTTCAATTACTACTGAAAAAAGGGCCGGCATTAGAACTGGATGCTTTTGTAGTCGAACACTTCAAATAGGGAAGAACAGTCAGTATGAATTTCTGGTTTCCATACTTGCCGGTTTATTGGTTGACCGGTTCTATGATATCTAACCTCTTGTGATATGCAGTGTATGTGACACTGGCTTCTGCCGAAACGATTCATCCACCAAATACGTCCACAAGTGTACCGTCCTTCCACAAGTTCAGTTTTCATTGGAATCCGGCCATACACAAGCACTCAGCCACTGTTAGGAATCCAATCTCATACAAGTAGTATCTTCCACAAGTTTCCAGTCTGATAGCTGGAATGTATGAGGCAGGCACTAGGAATGCAGTTGTGGATCGATGATCACAACAAGTGTAGAGGAACAGCCAATCAGAATACTGGCTGAGTAGGCATGTTGAGTACTGATAAGTAGGCACGTTTGGTATCCTAGATTTCCTGGGGTGGGATGGTGGGGTTGACACCGCAGCACAAAAAGGTCAGGTATTGAGGGTATTGAGATTAAGCCTGATAGGTCTGATTTCCATAGTAATTTGCCACAAGTTCTGTCTGAATTTGTGATCTCTTGTAACATGCAGTTTGTAGTAGCACGTTTTCTGTCAGCTGCCCAAAGAAGCGAAATTCCTCAGGCGTGGTTACTTACTTGGTGGCCTGTTCAATGACAGTGGTGTAGCGCTGTTTGGCTGCATTTGTAGCTCATTCTTCGAAGTTCACTGGGTAGTAATTAGGGCCTCTACTACAGCTGTAGGTTCTTTGAGGTTTAAAATGTTTTGTTTTATAATGCAGAGTTTTTAGCCCTGCACTAAAACCCCAACCTGGAGGACCAGGGTGCTTTTTAGTCAGACCCTTTTCCCTTAGAGAAATCTGGCATGGTAAAACATGTCAGGAGCGCAGGCTCCCGCTATCATAGCCCTAGGGTTCAAAAGGACACGCAAGCCTTCCCGCCACGATAAGGCACAGCACCAGGGTAGGGAAGACCTGCTAACCCTTCAAAAATCCTTTACAGCCTACCATTATGCCTTTGGACTAAGTATTACCGCAGGGAGCCCACACAATCTGTGTGTGTAAACGATTGTTATTTTATAGTAAATGTACTTGATTCAACTGTTTGCTTTACCTATAGCGATATATTGCTAAGTATGTACATAAATCAATGTTGAATAAACTTTGAATTACCTTACCTATGGTATATTGTCGTCCTTTTGTCTCAAAAGCGGTTTTTTGAACGACTGAAAATTCTTCAAAATCGCTGTTGTCAATTTTGTCCGGTGTCCGCGTTAGAGGTTATATTAACTAGGGGTACCTTCCGGCAAGTGCCAAAGAAGCGAATTAGTTTTGTGGAACGTGCCTAGTGAGATCTTTGCGATTTCTTTCATAATTTTAGAGGTTTTAAATGGATTCCGCTATAGAAAAGGATGGCACCCAACTTTGAAACAACAAATTTAGCACATTGTAGGCTTTCACTATTATGAAACAATAACAACATGGCTTGAAGCTTTGTTGGTAAATATGAGCATTAGTTAGCACTTTTGTTTCACGGAAAATTCCATTGTATCAAAACTATAAACGTTAGAAAGAAAAATATACTTCAAATGAGGCCTTTCGCTGCTGAAATTAAAAATAAGAATTAAATTTCGATTAACAGTGTCATCAGGAATAAGAAAAATATTTCGCGTGGTAATATACGTAAGAGAAAAAATTGGTGTAAATTAAAATGTGTGAAAAGCGCAAGAATGGGGAGGAATGTATCAGAGGTATAAAAATATAAACTTCAATAAAATACAAAGATCTAATGAGCGAGTGTCACAGGACGAAGAGTCTCTTGAAAGGAATAATGACAGTCTTCAAATCAAAAGGTCTGCAAATTCGATGCATTCCTCACGGGAGATTAAGGCTGTCTCAATATAAATCGAGCTGTAAAAAACATGCTAGTTGACAAAATCTCTCGAAAGACATGAATAAATTCTAAAAAACAAAAATCTGCAAATACGTTGTTGCATTCCTCACGGGAGGCGAGGACTATCGACCTGTAAAGACCACGCTAGTTTTGATAAACTTTTTGAAAATATAACCCAAAGCCTTGATCAACTACCGCTTAAAATTCAATTCGCAAAGGAAAAGAGAACACTGAAAACTCTGGTTCTGCTGTAAAGAGCAATCTGGTTCTACACAGGTAACCCAGGCTCTGTGATAGTACCACAGTACGGTTCCAGTAAAATTACAGTGTTTGTATGGGGTAAACATACCATCCTAAAATTTCTAGGAAATACTAAATAAAGATCAATGAAACTTACTCTGCAGTTAGTTGTTTTTCTTCTTATTGATCCAACGAAGTTTCATGATAATTTGCAGTAATTTGTTCAAATTCACTCTATATACAATAATAATATACAAGGTAGGAGACACCAGATGCTATCTTCGTCGCCATGCTTTCATTCAACACAACTTTTCTGCGAAATTTGAACTCCAACAGAAATTAAACATGCTACGATCGTAGTAATAGGATAGCAGCAGATATAGAAGCCAATGAATCTTCCCCAGTTAGAAAAACGAATCCCGCAGACTTTGACAAACTCGAAGGATGTAATCCAAAAAGGCCAAGAATATGCTCGCCGAAGTAGCCGGGCCAGATCAACGCGCGGCCAAGAAAATGAGGCCTGGGCACTGTGCAAAAAAATCCACCCCGGATGTCCTGGGTCGACCTTTCTAGGGACCGATACATAGCTTTACCAAAGTCAGCCACCCCTGCTGGAGATACATTTGCTCAAGGGCTATTGTTCACTTGAGACAAAAGCAACTCACCCAAACAAACTACATGTTTCAGTATCAAAATGAGAAAAAAAAGCACGTGCATCACGCTTTTTCAAATAAAGAATCAAATTAAGTGTGATGGTGTGATGCACATTCCAAGCTGATGTTTTGCTAATCTATAAAATTGCTTTTTGTTGTTAATGTTGTCGCTGCCGTCGTGGTCAATTAAGCTTTTGCTCTTTGAAAATTTTCCGAGAGTTAAAAAAATTGCAAAATGCAAACATCGTCTTTTACAAGTTTCCTTTTTTCTCATTTTGACGCGTGCACTGTAGTTTGCAACAACAACTAACTGCAGAGTAAGCTTCACTGGTTTTTATTTAGTATTTCCTAGAAATTTTAGGATGGTAATTTACCCCATACAAACTCTGTAATTTTACTGGAACCGTACCGTGGTACTATCACAGAGCTGGGTTACCTGTGGTTCTGACAAAAATTTGAGCGTAAAACCCTATTCCTTGATCAGCTGTTGCTTTAAACGCAATTTATAAAGCAAACCAGAGCACTTATTGCCCTCTTGAACAGACAAGGAACAGCTAGCTGTACGCTGAATCACCCAATTTCGGACGACGAGTATAAGGGATGGTATAGAGTATAGAATAGGGGCTCGTTATAAATGGAAATATTTAACAATTAATGAATGAGGCTGAGTATCTTATGAAGAATTATGGAGATCGAGGAGCGTGTTATCCGTCGAGGCCATATTAGGCCGATGCGGATAACACACTCCAAGAACAGAATAATTCCTAGTTTAAAAACATAGCTAAAAAATGTTTACCTTCATCGATCCATCGATATTAAGTTCATCTTCGATAGTGCAAGTTTAGGGTTTTTCAGCACAGCAAATATTCTCCAAATAGCAGATGTCACCCTTTGAGTTATCTTCTTGCTGTTCTTGCCATCTTTTTAACTATTTTTCCGCCTAGTTCTTACTCTTAAAACGAGTGAAATGTCCGCCATTTTTCAAAACAACTCAACCTCGTCCAAGGCTGCACTTTTGACATTATCGGTTCATTAAACGCAAAATTCTTCCAAATTTGGTCATCAGTGTTAATGGTGAATTATGCGAGTGCTTTTAGCCAATCAGAATCGGGAAATATTCTGAATGAATAATAAAAGACGTTAATTTTGGGACCCGGCTTAGTGTCCGTTTAGTAGAGGGTGTCCACTTAATTCGGGGTCCGCGTAATAGCGGTTTCACTGTACACGTTAAATAATTGCAGATTATTTGGTGAAAAAGAATTGATGCGAAACTTCATGCAGTGTTACAGTTGACTTAAACCTAGGCATATCAATCAGAAATTTTAAACGCTTGCTACATGTGATAACCAGCAAGTACCCTTGCATCAAGTGGGTCATGGAAGTTAGACGATGGCAACAGGCCCTTCAATGTGATGATTGTGGGTTTTGGCAACACTAATTGTTTATAGAAACTGTGTGCAATTAATCAAATTGATCAAAATTTGCATACGGTCAATGAGCGCCATGATCGCAAACGCACAAATAGATTTTGTCAGTTTCCTTTTTAACTCGTGGGTACGCGCGAGCGTACCACGAGTTATTGCAGGGACAGGGATATGCAAATGAGTCACTCGCTCACTCGTAATAGCGGAGCTCCTCGCGCGCGCTTCGCGCGCGCGTGGACGTAGCCTCATAGCTACTGTAGTCTACCCATCCCAGAAAATTTGGTAATCACGTGACCGTACACCGCCCGCGCGCCCGTCCGTACGTCCGCACCACAGGGCAACCAGTGTTCAATCCTTACACTTTCTACCTAGTTTGGGAGCACAGGAAGAGTGATATTGCACACATATATTGCACATCAATGTTGTGATCAATTGACAGCTGTCATAACAGGGTATCCGCTGACCAGTATCACCTGACCGTATCGCGGGCTCAAGTGTCGACTCATCGAGGTCGAGTATCTTTTTGAAGTTATCCGCTGACACGTTGCTAGTTTTCAAATGATCGCAGGCTCAAGTTTCATTTTTTTAATCCATATAAAATAAGTAGTGTTTTTTATGTGCCGCAAATTAAAATTTTGATTTCAAACTGACCTTGGAAGCTGAAATTCAGCAAGTTTTTACAGGCAGTGAAGACATGCCAGTTGCTTTTGACTTTTCTCACCAAGGTCACGCGTTGGTCACGCTCTACATTTTATTTTTATGCTCTGATTGGTCAAAATTTGACAGGTGAGTTCATGCGGAAAATTTATGCAGCATCTTGAAACCTGTTTACTTTGACCGTTGAAGCTGACAGTGTTTTGTGTCGACTTGTAACGTTTCTGTCTTTGTCCACTGAATGTACAAAATGGAATTCAGCTGCTTTCAAGAGTCTTCTGTTATTCATGGCTAGCTTGTTTATTTGGTTTTTGGTTGAGAAATACATCGCTTGTTAAAGTTGGAAAGCCGATTTCAGATGGCATCGTTTTCGTTTTTCACCTTGCTTGATGCGTGAGAGGGTTGAAAAGTCTGAAGCGATTCTGGCCTCACTTGATAGTTTTCAGTGCATCTCGAATGGTAAGCCTGAGTAATTATTGTATTTGACGTTTGTTTTTTATATCTAATTTAATGAATTCGAGCGTAGTTTATGCGGCTATTTAGTTGATACGTAATGGTAACAGGACTGAGTGGAGTCCAATTCGGTCTGTAATCATACGAGTGATTAACAAAATCGGACGACCGCGTAGCGGGAGTCCGATTTGTTTAATCACGAGTATGATTACAGACCGAATTGGACGACACGAAGTTCTGTTACCAATTAATCATAACTTTAACAAAATTTGTGATGTAATAGGCTATTTTTTAAATCAAAACACAAGAAATTCGAAATTTTGTTTTGCTAACAGTGAAAAAAAAAAGCCATTTAAGCGCGCGCGTGATGGCGCGTACTGTCCAATTACTTAGGCATGACGCGTAGTGTCCTATTAAACTGTCCAATTAAGGCTGAAATCAGGGCAGTTGATAGCCAATCAGATTTGACAATTTTGTTATAGTTATGATTACAGACCGAATTGGACGACACGAAGTCCTGTTACCAATTAATCATAACTTTAACAAAATTTGTAATATAATAGGCTATTTTTTAAATCAAAACACAAGAAATTCGAAATTTTGTTTTGTTAGCAGTGAAAAAAAAAAAAAGCCATTTAAGCGCGCGCGTGATGGCGCGTACTGTCCAATTACTCAGGCATGACGCGTACTGTCCTATTAAACTGTCCAATTAAGGCTGAAATCAGGGCAGTTGATAGCCAATCAGATTTGACAATTTTGTTATAGTTATGATTAACGTTTTAAATTGTAAGAAGACAATGATCTGACCTAGTATCAGGTTTGATTATAAGCTTATAAAACTGTAAAAAGCCTTAAGTCATTTTCTTATCGCGAATAAAAAGAAAACGTTCCAAAAAATATTTCGTTATAATTCTGGCTGTAAAAGAAAGCTTTGAGCCATTTTCTTGCGTCGAGTTCATCTTTGAAAAAGCAAACACGGGAAGTCGGCTTACAAAATAAAAAACATAAACAAGAATTTTCGGAGACACTTTAATACTTGTCTTCATGAATGAAAATTGTTGTCTCTGTATATGTTTCACCAAATTATTGTCCTTTTATTGATTGTTGGTAGTCTCTTGCAATTTTTATCGCTGTGCCGTTTGTTTTCATTTGCTCATGAACATCGCTTGCATACAGGAGTAGTCAAATTAAAATGCCGCGCGTATTAAACGCTTTTGAAGATCGATTACGGTCCTTGGTCCGCGTCTTTTCCAAAAATGATAAAATATTTCGTCAAGAAAAAAAATACGTTGAATTATGAAAGATATCGTGATTTACTGATTAGCATTCTTTCATATGACGAAGTTTCAGCCTTCTTGCTGCGGACGAAGACGCGAAATTAAAGTTTGTTGACAGGTAGGTTAATTTGTCTTTCTTGAAGTTTGGATTTTTGCGGCACCGTAAATTACGTGGTCATGTTTACTTAGCCTGCGAATAACTAAAACGCAACGGGAAGACTAGTCTTTTTGCAGAACAGGTTTTCAGATCAATTTATTTCTGCTGTTGGAAGCATATTGCCGTAGACGCTAATTTTTTTGTTTTAGCGACTCTTGCAAAAATATCACCAAATTTCGCTTAGCGGTCCTTGGTCCGCGTCCTATGACCTTGGTTGAATAATACTTTCCAAAGTAAAAAGCGACGGCCATTGTTCTCGAACAATGTTTTGAAAGTCGCCCCTATACATTTCTACAAGTTCTCTTTTTTAATACCTCGAGTACATACAAAGTTTTAGGTAATTATTTTCGACCGCGCTAAAAACCGCTTGTCGACGCTCGTGTGGGAGACTCGAGGAGACTGTTGTCTGAAGTCTTTGAAAGAAAAGCAGATTATTTTACGCTCACAACATCTTCCGAAAAAAACTTTTGCTTAATAGCATCAAGAAAAGAAAAAAAAAAACAAGAAATACTGTGAAAATCACGTTTTCGTGTAGAAACTATAACATTTTTACGTTTTTATCGTGCTGCTTACCAAGGACCATCGAAAACAGGGCTACAATGTTAAATAGATAAATTCGTTTCGTAACAATATCAATAAACAGTTCGATATTTTTGTGTCTGTATGCCTATAAGTCAAACTTGTTGGTCGTATAATGCCAAAATTTGAGTTTAATTTGAAAGTGTTGAAGACCTCCTTCTTTCAATAAATATCACCTAATCGTCTTTCGCCGTTTCGTTTGGAAAAGCTTAACACTTCTTAGCCTCAAGTTTTACATATGTTAAAGGGGGATACATTTTGTATAACATAACAAAAAATTAGATTGGTATATTTTGATATAGTGGCGTTGTGCTGCTTTAAACTTTGCTTCTCGGGAGCAAAGCGCCATGGCGATTCGCCCAATGCGTCGCAAATTCGGCAACCGCATGTAAACGAAATTTATTGAGGTTACTTTTAACGTTTTTTTTCTCCGTTTGTCTCTCTAAAACAAAACAAGGTAAACAGTAAAAACTGAGAGGAAACTTATTTTGAAGTTTCGAAGAAACAGAAAGACGTATGAGATGTTTTTTTCAAAATTAAAAAGAAGGATGATAGTGATTGAAATTTGAATAATTTCACCTTGCACGAGCTGCATGCACGCATTTTTAAAATACACGTCATGTGAAACACAGTCTGTTGTCTTTAGTTTTGCCACGGATGAGATTTTCCTTCGTGTTTTCGACAGTACTTAGTTGTTAGCAGCAGTGTCTAACAAGCGAAAACAAGTGACATTTGTAAGCAGAGTCCCAGTTTATTGCATCACACCTTTTTGCTCGGACGCGCTCGTTTCACCGCCCAACCTTTATCCGCCCTGATCGAAAACGATCGCCTTTTTGCGAATTCCAAGCAAAATATTCATGTCTGGAACTTGAAACTTCAGGATTATCGACAGGAACATAAAAGCTATCTTCAGGGAGTATTTCAGCTCGTTGCGTGAAGATTCGGGTAAGATAATCAAGTTAATGACTTTTACACGCGGACCAAGGACCACATACTGTACACATCGTTATAAAACCATTACATAAAAAATAAATATAATAAATTCTTTATTATGTTGAAGCGTATAACTCTATTAATCATAATTTAATTATTTTTTGGCTGTAGATATAAGGCTATCAACTCGATGTAAGGTTAAGTTCACTCTTAGCTTGGAGCTGTTTGCAAATTACTCTTCTCTAAAATCACTTAACCTTTCCCTCAAAAGTCACATGAATGTGTTTTAAAGTTAACTGAATTGTGGAATACAAGTTTATTGTTTGATTTTAAATCATAATTTCGAGTTAACAGGAGCTTCGCTTTTAGCCCTGGCTAAATCTATATATTAGACGTAGACGCTTTCGTAATTAATCGGGTCCGAACTCGAGAGCGCGAAGATCTATCGTTTCCAAAGAAGCACGCGCTCGCCGAAGTTCGGTGGCATCAAATTCCTCGCTGAGAGCGTGCAGCGTGCGCTACATCACGGTCAGAGGATAGAGGTCTTACCAAATTTAAGACACGCAGGAATCTTTCAGATTAGTACGATTCAAGAGCCTTTGACTCGTCCAGGCGTTAAACTTGACGAGAAGATGAGCATTTGCTCTTCTACTCCTTCAACTTCGACGCTGGCTTGATCTCATACCTTGTAGTAATGTAGTGGGTTATGTGTATGAATGAATGTGTAATAAATAAAGGCACTTCTTCTTCTTTATAAGGACTCCTTAAGATCACGGGGGGGGGGGGGGGGGGGGGAGAATGGATGTGATTTTGAGCATTAGCTTTAAAATGACAGCAAAAATCGAGATGAGAAAACATAAGCTTATGTTATGCGTCCTATTTCGCGGAGGAGTTGTGTCGACTTTGTATCGCATATGTTCTTTCATTGCCATGAAATGTGTTTACATTGTTTTTTACTGTCAGTAACCTGATTTCAATTAGCTTTAAATTTCATCCGATTGCTTCGAGTCGTTTTTTCAATCGGTTAAGTATGGCCACAGGGTCCAGAGGAGATGTGTTTGTCGTTAGAACATCAAAACCCATCGAAAGCCTTTGACAAAATGGGTTATTTTGATCGCGTTACAGTTTCGTTAGTCGTTTCGTTACACATTCTATAGACCGCAAACCAAGAGACTGAGGGGTCGCAAGATCGGCTTATAGTATAAAACACGGAAATTGTCCATTTTTTTTACTCGGCACTTTGTGCCTCGGTCGCCCTTCGGGGGACGTTCCGTGCGCCAGCGAGAATATGGCTTGCGGTTATTGATTTTTAAAATGGCGAACAACAAAGTCGATCTGGGTCAGATAAGAAGCGAAGAAATCGTTTACAGTAGATTCATTAAGATCTCATTGGGCTAATTAATCGTGCTAAGCGACAGGTATAGACATTTTTCAAGGTGAGTCTTTAAATAAGTAATTCATTTATTCACAGACTTTTCATCAAATCATGTGATCATCCTCAATGGCGTAGTGGCCATGTGAGGTCGGGCAAAGGTACCGGGTTTAAATTCTGCTAACGACCTTCTTTTTCCCTTCTTCCTTTCTTTTTTGTTTTGTTTGCTTATTTGTTCTGCTGTTTTTTTTGTTTTTAAATACATACCTAAATAACTGTTAATAAAGTGCAACAAACAGCAAGAAACGTATTGTGTTTCCAGAACAAGGATAGTATATTTATAATCTGAATTTCTATCATTTCCTAAAATTTACTGTGGGAAAACCAGACGTGGTAACTAATTGATTATTTTCTAAACAACGTACACACGAGTTGACAATAGTCTTTCTTTGATTCTCTTGAAGTGCTCATCTTATGTATCATAATTGCTTTTAAATTAATAGTAGTATTAAGTCTTACAACTTGAAATTTATAGTTTATATTTTTAAAACCCCTTGCCAATCAAGGACGTATATACGTCCAGTATGAGGTCACTCAGCGACCCAGAACGAATATATACGTCCTCAGACCAATGAGATCACCAAAAGTCTGGTCGTTCGAGTTGTCTTAAACAAATGAACTCCGGTCGTTGAGAAAGGTCGCCGGCTGCTGAGTGTATTTGGCTCTGGTAGGAAAGGGGTTAAAACAAGCAGAATTTGGGGCGGCATAAGCAAAAACTTGTCAGGCAACATAACTCTGGCTTCGGGTGAGATGACTTTCTTGGACTAGACTGTGAACCATTCCGGGGTCGTAGTCGTTTGAGATCTTCAAATTCCACGACTTTCCGTAACCTTTTCCATGACCTTGTTAAGTTTTCCAAGACCTTCAGGGCTTAGCTGTCACTTTACAAAAATTTTAAAAACTTTCCTTGTTCTGGGACCTTAGACAGTTGAACAGACACAAACGCTGGTGTCCACCAAAATGTGTGCCGTTTGCGCTGGTTAATTACTCTTCTTTATCTTACATTGCTCTTGCCTTGTCATCTGCAGTAACTTATCTATCAAACAAAACTTTTTTTGTAAATTCCCAGGTTTTCCATGACCTGTACAACCCTGATTATGTTCTATTGCCGAATTCAACTGATTAAGCTTGATAACCAAACGCAATATTTACTACGCTGGGTTCAATATAAGTCATCACCATACAAACTTGGCCAGTGAAGTTGCGCAAAAGTTTCAATCGCTTCAAGTGGTGTATGACATTATATTTGTAGACCGTAGACTGTAGCTCATAAATAATTATTAAAACGATACTGAAATTAACCTAATAAAGGTGACATCATCAGAAATAATACCGTTTTTCCAGGTTTCTAAGAAAGTGCCAAAGTAGCCTTAGTAGACTTAATACTAACCATGCAAAATTTCATTAGCCTCATTTCCAAGACGCTGCTAGCTGTTCTTCACTGACTCTTTATTGACTCGCATCACTTTATTATTACTTCAGATTGCAGTAGGATTCTTTCTTCCTCCTCTCCTCTTTTCCGTGTTTGCATAGCCTGATATAAGCACGAGTGGGATTGGGAGAACTCGAGACAGTTATGTAAACCCGAGACGAAGTCGAGGGTTTGGTTATGGCTCTGATTAAAACAGATATTCTTACCAGTCTTAAAGTCTTGTACGCGAAGTCTTGCACGCGTAATCAGTCCTTGTTTTACAAAAAGATGCTTTCCAAAATACAGATTTTTCTCGCTTAAAACGTCAGCTTAAGCGAAAAAGAATTGATACAGCTTGTTTGTAAAGATTTCCCAAGTTTCAGCCGACGAAGGAATGGGTAAATAAAGTAACCTTGTTGAGTTTTGAACTCAAAAACTTTTCAAATTTGTGCTTACGTGTTAGCCCGCGAAGAGCAAAACATCTTGACGTCACAACCATGTTTACATACTCTCATGCAAACAGGCCTCTCGGCCAATCAGAGCGCGTGTACTAGGAACAAGGATATTCGACACCTTCAAATAATGGAAATATTTCATCGTGGTGGGAATGCCGCACAACCTAAAACAAACAACCTACCTTGAATCTGACGCCATTGATATGGAGGCTTGTGGCTTGTTTTTGTAGGGGGGGGGGGGGGGGGGGGAAGGGTTGGTAATGGGTCCCCAACAGACTCAATGAATTACCGGAAGTGCATTTTGAAACTCCTTTCATCCTAATAGGCAAGTAGACCATTTTTGATACATTAAAATTCATTCTTGGCTGCGAGGTTTGGGGGAATATTGAGGCTCAGCAATGAAAAGTACATCCCTTTTGTTATATTCGCCCAAGCCAGGGAACCAAATATGAATTTTAATATATAGATTTAGCCAGGGCTCAAAGCAAAGCTCTCGATAATATTTAAAGATTTTTCAAACAAAATATAGAATCGTGTAATGCTAAGCGGCGAAGGCAACGCCGGAGAACGGTGAAAAACAACAATAGGTCTAATTCCCAAAAAAGCAACTTTGCACTTGCAGCACACTTTTTTTGTACATTTCTTTGCCGTTGTTTTGCAGGACTACCAAGTGAAACCTCCAGAAACTTCTTTGTTACACGTTTTTTGGAGGAAATGTCGTACGTCAGTCTCGTTCACTTTTTTGTCACTGCCGCTCATTTCTCATTTTGTCACCGCCGCTACAAAGTTTTCATGTTGCTCTTCCAACAAAAAAAATGTCTCCTTTTTTTTTTCTCTTTGAGCTTCGCTGGCCTGCCGCCTACTTTTTACTTTTTCTCTGTCTGTTCTCTTGCTCTATATTCCAAATTTGTGGACATGACAATTAATCTATTAAGCTTAATACTTTAGACACTACGGATACAGAAACAATCTCCGTTTTCCGTTTTCGTCTTTATTGACTCTTTAGTTGTCTCTGCTTTACAAGACGCCGGTGGCTATGCGATTTCCCGCCAAAATAACCTAGACTTGCATTTGGGTTTTCATACCTGTTGATTGAGTTATTTTACATTGGTATGCCTGTGGTTCGGATGGATGGTCGCTCGGTGTACGGTTACGTAACTACCAAATTTCCTAGGTTGGGTAGAATACTTAACTATGGGGCTCCGCACGCGCACGCTTTCTCCCCTAACATAATGACAATGGCTTTTTTAACCATCCATTCATGGTGCATACTCAAATCCTGGTACACAGGTGGTGGCCGAGAACAAGGATTTTGATGCTGTTTGGCAGACAGAGTTAACCAGAGTTTAGTTTTGTCTTTGGTGTAGACTGCTGCTATAAACTTGATTCAAGAGGCAGGTCATGACATCGGCAGCTATTAGTATTCTGGCCCCAGTTGTTCAAAAGGTGGATAGTGCTATCCAGTGGATAGTGCAATTAGTTTCCCTAATACTTATCCGCTGGATAGTGATTTATCCCGTGGATAGTGCTATCCACCTTTTGAACAACTGGGGCCTGTTCTTTAATACGAGAACTGAAGAACAGCCAACAGCTTCTTCGGGAATAAGGCCAATGTAATTTGCGAAGGAAATAACTATCAACCTTACCTCCAGGCTACTTTCTCACCCTGTTAGATGCTAGGGTCACCTTTTTTAAATTCATTCAATTTACAGTCTTGCAATCTGCAAACACCGCAATTCAAGTATGGTTTGCGCGTGAACGAGAAAAATATATATCTGGGTGAATATTCTTCGTTCTAAGCCAGGTAAGTGGAACTATTTACAACTCGACTCACTGATTAAACTTGTGTCAAAACGACTTTGTATCGAAACAACTGGGCGTGAAAGAATCCCATTTCATGTAAAGACCAGTGAAAGTGTTCTTTCGGTAAATTGAAGTGGAGAAAATATGATCAGTTGAGCGACTTAATTATTGCCAAGGGTTTGAACCGACTTACGTGTGACCCTTCAGATCAGATGAGACTCTAAATTGAGAGATAGGTCGATTGCGCCACTGCGACGCAAGGTAATTTGCGATGTGAAAAATAGCCACAAGTTATGCACGAGGTACGGTTAAAGATTCGGCACGCAAGTTTGTTACTTTGCGGCTTGTTTTGGGTATTTGACGTAGTGAAACCGGAATGAGTTGGAGCGGAAGCATGCTTCTGGTGGGAGATATCGTGAGATCACTTCTTGTTCCTCCGGCTACAAAAAATATTTGAGGCGGAGCGCAAAGTAATACAGTCGACTCCCGATAACTCGAACCTACAAGGGAAATCGAAAAAAGCTCAAGTTATCAGGAGCTCGAAGAAAATAGCCGGCAGTAAGGAAAAAAAAAACAGTTTTTACTGCACAGTGAACATTTTAATCACAGTTATTTGTTGAAATGTTAAGTGAAAATTGTAAGATACTTTAGATTATAAGTCAGAACGTAACGTAACAAAATGTTGCTTAAATAGCTCATACCCTTGCGGAAAAAACTGTCTCACTTGCAAATACATATCTGACGGACAAACTTCATACACATTCCACGCTACAGGCGAAACAAGACCTATCACTAATCACATTGACTGTAACTCAAAAACGTCATTTACATGATACAGTGCAACCAGTGCTCCAAACAATACATAGGTTAAACCAAACGACGACTTAAAGACCGCTTCAACGAACACCGCAGACCAGTTGATAACCCCTCTAATATCTCTAAACCCACCACAGTCTCAGAACACTTTCTTACCAATGATCACTCTGCTAACGACATCACCCTCATCCCACTAGAGCTTACCAAATCTAATAGAGACAGTGTACGAAAAGCTAGAGAGGCATACCTTATCGAGAGAGGTAAAACTTTTGAACCTTTAGGTATTAATAAGAAAGATGAAATGTAATACTATATTTATTTCTTCTCTTTGTTATCACTTATTTTTCTATTTCAAATTTCTTTCAATCACTACTTCAACGGTTTTTGTTTTCAACGTTCACTTGCTATCATAGTATCATATTGCACGCTATTTCTTCTTTTCAAATTGTAACGTCCCATTATTTGTAAGACCCTGAAGAAGGAAGGCCGTGCCTTCCGAAATATTGGTCAAAAGATAATAGCGGAGCTCCTCGCGCGCAGCCCCATAGCTAAGGGAATCTACCCATCCTAGAAAATTTGGTAATCACGTGACCGACCGACCGAGCGAGCGAGCGACCGTCCGTCCGCACCACAGGGAAACCAATGTTCAATCTCACACTTTCTAGCTAGTTTGGGAGCCCAGGGAGCCTAGGAGAAAACTGATTGCACATCAATGTTGTGATCAATTGACAGCTGTCAAGACAAGGTATTCGCTGACCAGTATCACCTGGCCGTATCGCGGGCTCAGGTGTCGACCCATCCAGGGCGAGTATTTTTTGAAGTTATCCGCTGACAAGTTACTAGTTTTCAGATGATCGCAGGCTCAATTTTTTAAAAAAATTCCTATGAAATATGCTGTGTTTATGTCATTATGGTCCAGCACTATTAACATTTTGATTTTAAACTGACCTCGGAAGCGAAAATTCAGCCAGTTATTTAAAAATGCAAGAAGGGAAAACAGATGGTTTTTACTTTTCTCAGGATAGTCACGCTTTGGTCACGCTCCACGTCCAATTTTTATGCCCTGATTGGTTAAAACTTGACAGGTGAGTTCATGCGGAAAATTCATACAACATCTAGAAACTTATTTGCTTCAACAGCTGACGGAAGCTGGCAGAGTTTTGTGTCAAGTTGTGATGTTTTTAATAACTGTCTTTTTTCACTGGATGTACAAAATGAAATACAGCTGCTACCAAGAGTCTGGTTTGTTTATTGAATTTTTGGTTGAGGAATGCGCTGCTTGTCAAAGTCGGAAATCCGATGCATCGTTTTTGTTTTTCACCTTGCTGGATGCGTAATCGATTCAGGCCTTACTTGATAGCTTTCAGGAGCTGCATCTCGATTAATGGGAAGTATTTATATCTGTTTTCATGAAGTCGAGCGCAGTTTATGAGGCTAGTTTATGCACGTTTGTATTTAGATTTGAGACACTGATCTGACCTAGTATGAGGTTTGACATAAGCTTACAGAACTTTGAAAAGCCTTTAGTCGATATTTCACCACACATAACAAGAAAAACCGTTCCGAAGAATATTTAGATATTATTTTGGCTGTAGAAAGAAACCTTTGAGCGATTTACTTGTCGCGAGTTCATCGAGGAAAACAGCAAACACCGGGAAGCCGGCGGCTTAAAATTAAACTTAATTTTTAAGCTTAAAGACTCTAGAATTCTTATAGACACTTAAATGCTTGTTTTCGTGAATGAAACTTGTTGTCTCTGTAAATGTTCTACCGAATTATATTTCTGATCTTTTATTTATTGTTAGTTGTCTTGCAATTTTCATCGCTTTGCCGCCCTTTGCCGTTATTTGTTTACAGTCGTTCATAAACATCGCTTGCAGGAGTACTCAACGTACCGCGCGTATTACACATCGCCGTGACGGTCATAAAACTACCAATAAAAAATAAACCCAATAAATTCTTTTAATTATTATGTTGAAGTGTAACTCTGTTAAAATTTCTTTGCAAACTTGGTAGCCCACGCGTGCTTCGATGGTCCTGAATATTGAATGAATCTGAATGAATGGAATTAGTATTGAAAAATTGTGAAACTGACTGCTAATTGTCTGAGGTCAGGCGGTCTGTATGATAAAAACAGCGCCTCATAGTACTCTTTCACCTCAGATGTGATGTATAAAAAGTATAAAAGGTTGATTTGCACGCACCCAGATTTGTTGGCAAGATTTTCTAAAGTAAACTTGTCGAACGTAAAAATTCGGCATGATTTGTTTTCCAAGAATTTGTTTTATCACGCCTAATCTACCGTGATCAAGAGCCATTATTGCTCTAAAATGTGACCGAAGATGATTGCCAGTGCTATTTTTTGGGTGTACATATAAGGCTATCAAACTCGATGCAAGATTTGTTTCACTCTAAAATCACTTAGCCTGTCCCTCAAAAGTCACACGAATGTGCCCTTAATTTAACTGATTTGTGGATTACAAGTTTATTGTTTGTTTTAAATTATAAATTTATTAATGGAGCTTCGCTTTTAGCCCTGGGTAAATCTATATATTATATTCCCGACTGTAAAATCAACCTTGCTTTTTTGTTTTATATTTTCACGTATTGCTGATTAGATCATTTATTAGGATCCGGTCCTTCTTTTTTGTAAGTTGGTCCTTGCTTAAGAAATTGAATTTGCTTAAATAGAGCATGCGTTTTACTGTTTTGAGAAGTAAAGCTGTTTCACGTTACATTTGTGACAAACAAAATCAGCCTCCACTAGTAAACTATATGCCTGCAACACGTCAATGGGAAATTCAAAATTCAATGTCTCGGACGCCAGCAGTAGACTGTCTTTTCCCGACTTTTTAATAATAATAATACTTATATAGCGCCGATATCAATATTGCTATTTTCATCAGCGCTTAAAAATAAAAATATTTAAAATAAAAATAAAAATAAGTGCATAAAGTATACATGCCAAAAAGTGCATGAACCAACCAAAAAGAGTAAAACAATTATGTCAACACTAAAACTATAAAAATTACCTAGACTACTTAAATCGTAAAAAACTGTATAAAACCTACTAAAGGCGAGATTAAAAAGCACATAAAATCACAAAAAAGCTTTCTGAAATAAAAATGTCTTGAGTGTCTTTTTAAAAGATACTACTGAGCGGCTACTCCTAATCGCATAGAGCAATGAATTCCATAGTTGAGGAGCAGCAGCAGCAAAAGATCGATCTCCCAACGTTGTTAAAGTCTTGAATTTCACAGGATTTAGTAGCAGTCCATCACAATCAGAGCGTAACTTGTATCTACATGCTTGTTTAAGAGTAATAAATTCCTGAAGATAAAAAGGCGCTAAGCCATTGATAGCCTTATACGTTAACAATAATATCTTAAAGTCAATTCGGAATTTAACTGGCAGCCAGTGCAGATTATACAGCAACGGTCTTACATGGCAGTATTTAGATTCCAGGAAAATTAACCTAGCGGCAGCATTTTGGACCCTCTGTAGCTTATTAAGCTGGTAAGCTGGCAGGCCATAGAGCAAGCTGTTACAATAGTCGACACGACTTGAGACAAATGCGTGAATGAGCGTCTCAGTGGACCGCCTAGAAAGATATTTCCTAATTCTTCTTATATTATACAGGTAATAAAAAGCATTGGAACAAGTATTATTTACATGAGAATTCATTGAGAGAGTCGAGTCTAACCATTTCCCCAAGTTCTTAACTACCCCTTTTGGTCTAATTGCACAGTCTCCAATTAAAATATGATCAATATTAACTTTGGCTAGTTGTTTCTTGGTACCAATCATTAGGAATTCCGTTTTATCTTCATTGAGAAGTAGTTTATCATTGGTCATCCAATTACGTATATCATCCACACAGTGCTGTATAGCAGTGACAACCTCAAATTGCCCGGTGCTTATGTTTGGACTGAAAGACACATACAACTGCGTGTCGTCAGCGTAGCAGTGAACCGTGGGAAGGTGCACCTTGATGACATCAAACAATTTGCTTGCATAAATCGTGAAAAGCAATGGACCGAGGCAAGAGCCCTGTGGTACCCCGAAATCCAAATTCAAGCTCCGAGATAGATTTCCTTGGACCATAACACGTTGAGATCTTCCATTAAGGTAGGAACGGAACCATTCAAGTGCTGTTCCAGATATACCAAATTTCGAGTGAAGCCGACTGAGTAAAACATTGTGATCCACAGTATCAAATGCCGCGCTAAGATCTAATAAAACCAGTAGTGTTACATGCTGTTTGTTCATGTTCAACAAGATGTCATTTAAGGGCTCAAAACATGGTTCGAGTTATCGAGGGTAAAGTTACGTATATAGAAATGATCTGAGGGAAAAAAAACTACTTCGAGTTAGCGGGAGGTTCGAGTTACCGAGGGTAAAATTACAGTAAATGTATGACGGAAATCCAGGGGAAATCGATTTTGGTTCGAGTTAGCGCGAGGTTCAAGTTATCGGGACTCAACTGTATCGTAAACTTGCATTTTGTTTCCGAAGTGAGGCCGGAAGTTGTTTGAGATACCTCGATATCAGGTCCAGTTGTTTAGTTTATCTGAGGAAGAAAGAAATATTATTCTTTGCTCGCCCTTCGGTCTGTTACTTATCTTTGGCCCGTTAGATCGCGGAGACGAGATTGTAGCAGAAAACTAAAAGATGGTTGATTTGTAGGTTTATTATTTTTTTAATTTGGGCGAGCAGCAAGTTAATGTTTTGCTTCAGAACTCCGAACAGTCGGCGTGTGACGATTGGCTATTTTGAGCTTTAATATAGGAAACTGATTGAAACGTCGTGTGCAATTTTAATATTACTGACAGAAATTATAATCGAATTGGATTACAGCCACGGGGTCATGCACCTAGCAGACTAACACAACAACAACAAGTTTATTCACAAAAGGAGAAAGTAAGGGTATTTGTATGAAAGGGTATCCGGAAAAATATCATTTCTCACTATTCTTCCATATTCACAATTAATCCACAATTACGACGTCGAAGTTAAAGCTCCATAGCGTCCTGTTATTCGAAGGTTGAATCGTTGGTTGTTGCAGATTTCAGATTCGTCTATGCATTCTTGCATGAGTAATGAGCCGTGAGTTCACACGCGATTCAGTTGCGAAATTTCTACCAGCTCAGTTTCCCTGAATTTGATGTAAATGTCTTCTAAGAAATTAAATCCAATCAAAGATTTTCAATCTGACCAAATACAGAGAAGTTCTCGTAAAATATTCACTGCTCATTACCCATGCAGGAATGCCGATTTGAATTTGACACTAGTTTCGGGAACGACTAACGGATTCATTTTTCAAATAATCAATTCATTAATAGAATCTTGGGAGTACGCTTGACCTGCCTCGACTGTAATGGGAGACAATTCTGACACCTGAAACAATGACATGGTATACGGCACCGCTAAGCTGTTAACACATCGATCACGCTTTGTGAGTCGCCATGAATTTCTTAGAATTGGAAGGGTGTGCCGGAGTAAGCTGACTCTCTTACATCTCAGCACTTGGAGTTAAATCAGAGCATTCTGTTTGAGGTACACCTAGAGCGAGGAGCATAGAAGCTTCAACCCAACCACACTGCAGTATTTAGAGACAAAGGTAAATTTTTATATTGTCTTCAAGAAAAAATGCCGTGTGGTTTTAGATTTGACGAAAGGGATCAAGTTCTATTTAAAAAAGAAGTATGTTGCATGTTTTGGTTCTTGGAATCATAGAGGCTAAATTGCTTCTCTTCAAGGTCTTCAGTACTATGGGAAATCACGGAAAAAGAGCTTTACACGTTAGAATTTTTTTTTTTCAAATTCGATACCGGTTATACTTCAATGACAAGAATCATGTATAGCCTGAATGCAAGACAATGATCTGTATAGACAGAAAGCAGTTCGCGGTAAGAACGATAATAACACTTATGAATGTAAATACGCACGCAGTTTTGTAAACTTGACAGTGCTTTCCGCTCGATTCTTGTTTTTCTAAGGTTCGATCTATTCGTTCTTTGATGGTCGTTGTTCGTTTTGTTTTGGCAAGACTCGGCGGGCACGTTGCCAGTGGATAAAGGCGGAAGTGTTTTTGCCGAACGTGTTTGCTTTCTCATTGGCAGTTTTTCCTCAAGATAGAAAAAAAATTGCCTTCTACAATTTCTGAACAAAGTTAAAAGCAATACATTGATCTTTGAAAACTAAGAAGCTGTTTTGAAAAAGTCTAAAGCCTGGTTCTCATATGCCGCCGAAGTATCTGCGACGTAGCCGCCGGTACCGTCTGGGCTACTTCTCGGACGAATGAGAACATCCGCCGCCGGCAACTTGAGCCATCGCAGAGCTTTACCGCCGGCATGCCTGAGAAGTTGAACTCAATTCAACCTCGGAGGCATATCGGCGAAAAAGACTGGGATGACCAATGTTGCCGGCCACTTCTGTTCTCATATCGGAACAGTAGGGAATTTAAGGCCCTGTTCACACTGAGGGGCTAGATCGATCTCAAATGGATCTGGCCTTTACATTTGGGGTCCTGGGGCGAATACGTTGTGACGATTTCGAAATGTGTTTCGGTGAAGATTTCGAAATGTGTTGTGAAGATTTCAGAATTGTAGTGAATTTAAAATGTGTTTCAAAGAATTTGGAATGTGTTTTGAGGAATTTGGATCGTGTTGTGCATAATTTGAAATGCGTACTTAATAATTCGAAATATGTTGTGAGATAATGCGTAGTGACCCTTGTGGGCCACCGTACTTATCGCTGATTGAGGTAACCGTCGGATTCACGATAAAATAGGCAAAAGTCACCGAAACGCAGAAGTTTATGCGGACACCGCAAAAGGTGTAAAGAAACAGGGGCTTTCCTGAACACGACTAGAAGCAGTGCTGAGAAAAGTCCGCGAAACATCTAAAAGCTGTTACTATGAAACTTGGATTTGCGTCTTTTTTTTCCCAACTAAGTGTCCAAAAATCGACGGCAATGATGAAGAACTTCTTAGAATTTTTGGAATTGAGCTTCTAGCCACTCAAACCAACGGCAAAAGCGGTGAAGGTGCTTCGCAAATAATAGAGCCTGAATTGTTGAAAAGTCTGCCGTATAGACTTAACTGACATTCAGCTGGAAAAAAACCACAAATTGGTCTGTGTCGGGAAATATCATATCCAATTTGAATAAAGTGTCCTCCGTTTTTAACGTTTGTTTATAGTTTGAAACAGAAGTTAATTATAAAGTACTAGCAAAAAATCATGCACTTTTCTGTGGCTATATGGCCCGTAAGCGGTCAAAGTGTTGAAAACACTAAATGACCGGCAGTCTTACATTCTCAGTAAATTTCACAAGATCGAAAAATTCCAGCTAATCTAAACTATCATATGTCGATTAAAAAAAGTCAAGCGATCCTGAAATGCTTTATAGATCTCAAGTCTAGCGTTTGGTTCCCGCTGGGCGCACAAGACGAAACCTTGTTTTGTGCCGTGACACTTGGAACTTTTTTCAGCTCGAGTGCGGGTCAAACTTTTCAAAGCACTAAATGACCGGCATTCCTTATATCCGCTGTGAATTTCACAAATCGAAAAAACCCAGCTAAACCAAACTATCATATGGGGTTTAAAGAAAAGTCAAGCGATCCTGAAATGCTTTATAGATATCAAGAATATCGTTTGGTTTACGCTAGGCTTAGAAGACGAAAGAGAGAATATAGGACTGCCGGTAATAATAGTGTTTTCAACACTTTGATCGGCAGTCGAGCTCAAAAAGGTTTTTGCTGTGGCTATATGGCCGGCAACCGGTCAAGGTTTTAAAACACTAAATGACCGGCAGTCCTATATTCTCAGCAAATTTCACAAGTCGGAAAAATGCAGCTAAACCAAACAATCATATCTCGATTAAGAAGAGTCAAGCGATCCTGAAATGCTTTATATACCTCAAGTCGAGCGTTTGGTTTACTCTGGGCTCAGAAGACGAAAGCTTGTTTTGTGACACAACATTTTTCAGCTCGACTGCCGGTCAAGGTTTGTAAAACACTAAATGACCGGCAGTCCTATATTCTCAATAAATTTGACAAATCGAAAAAATCCATCTAATCTAAACTATCATATGTCGATTAAGAAAAGTCAAGCGATCCTGAAACGCTTTATAGATCTCAAGTCTAGCGTTTTGTTTACGCTGGGCTCAGAAACCAAACAATGTTTTGTGACACTTAAAACTTTTTTCGGCTTCTCTTTCCTCTTTCCTCTTTCCGCTTTCCTCTTTCCTCTTTCCCATTTCCCGACTTATCTAGGAAAAAACGAAGCAACTCCCCTAGCAGGGTAGACTGCCGGTCATTTAGTGTTTTGACAATCTTGACCGGCAGTCGACCTGAAAAAATTTCCAAGTGTCACAAAACAAAGTTTCGTATTCTGAGCACAGCGTAAGCCAAACGCTAAACTTGAGATCTATAAAGCGTTTCAGGATCGCTTGACTCTTCTTTAATAATCGACACATGATAATTTAGATAAGCTGGAATTTTTCGATTTTGTGAAATTTACTGAGAATATAGGACTGCCGGTCATTTAGTGTTTTGAAAACCTTGACCGGTTACCGGCCATATAGCCACAGCGAAACAAATTACACAAGAAGACATAAATTTATAAGTGACAAAAACAATTTCTGCATGGTCCCTCAAGAAGCCTTAATGACCAGGCAGTACATGTAAGACGTGTTCGTAAATGAATATAAGGATATGACAGTCGTTTTCGCTAAAAAAAAAATTCTGAATTTCGCTTGCCGGGCAAACATAAACGTCTTTTCAACGATTCCAGACCATACTCCATGTCTTTACGAACATTTGAGTATTTGGGACTCTTTTACCTTTGTTTCTGCTTAGCTTCCATTGATCGTTAACTTATAAATAAGCAAATTTTCACTGTCAGTTTTACAAAAAAAAAAACATTCTTTCAAAGGTATACTGCGGCGTGTTTGTAAGCAGCCAGTAGAAGCGTTTGCTTTTCTGTCCCGCACGTTACGAGAATTAAATTACCGATCAACAAGAAAGCGTTTTTCTTGAATATGTGGTGCATTTGGGAAATTTGGAGAGTACATAAGAAGCTAAAGCTGCTCAAGGTGTAACTCTTACGCTTCTTTCGTACTCTCCAAACTTTCAGCGTGCATCCATAACTCGATATAACCAGTTCTTTTTTTCTAAAAAAATGATTCCCATGAAAAGTCTGGAAACGCCCGAAAAAGAAAGCCGAGTGGTGTCACGCAACCCATCTCACCCGAAGCTAGAGGGTAAACAAACTGCTTAGTCCTCCCTAGTTAGGAATTATTTGTCTTATTAGAAGGCGTCAGTGTGAACAGGTCCTCATGCGATCTCAGAAACGATCGTCAGAGACACAGCTTTCAGATGTTTCGTCCGTACTTTTTTCAGTACTGTTTCCAGTCACGTTCAGGAAAACCCAAGCTTCTTTACAGCTTTTGCGATGTCCGCATAGACGTCTGCGTTTCGGTGACTTTTGTCTATTTTATCTTGAATCCGACGGTTAACCTAAGCAGCAATAAGAGCTCTGGCCTGTTTCCACCGTTCTCCCTCTTTTTTTATGTTTTTGTAGGCATTATTTGCAACTTGCAAAACAAAAGTCCTCACGCGCGATTGGCTTACGTGACTTTCAATGAGGAAAGTTTTTTAAACTATCTCGTATCAGATTTTTGTTTTTTGGGAGCATTTTTTAGTCGCGTGTTTTATTTGATCTTTCTTATTTTAGAAATGCTGTTGAGTGAAAAATCCGGCTTGAATGCAATGCGTGTGACATAAGTATCAAGAATGTAAGCTTTCAGCAGGATGGAAATGATAATGAAGGACTTATTAACATCAATAGTGGCTGTGTCACAATTGACAACTGTGAAATGAGATGCGTGACAAACGGCGTGACAGTGAAGAGCAGTGGACAGATAATTATGAGAGACAGTAAACTTCATATTATTGTTTTGTGTTTTTATACTAATAAGGCTGTAGAGCCAACTTGTATGCAAATAACGGCATTTTAACTCGCATAATTAACTAACGGTGCTCCCTCTATTAAATCATTTAGTTCACTTTTTTTTTCCTCCAAAATTAATCGAAGCCAAGGTTTGACGAAAAGTGGTGGGCTTTTATGTTCAAAGAATAACGGGCTTGCTAACTTTATGGTGTTGTGACGTCATTTCTAACTGTACTTGCCTAACATGGTTAGCATAAATTAAACATGTTTCCCGCGCATCTTATTCATGGACGATTTATTAGTTTTTGCTGCCCTTTTGCTGCGCCCAAAAAGGGTATAATTCTCCTCAGACACCACTACTCCCAAACATAAATACGGGTAGTGAGGTCTTCTTGTGCCTTATGATTATGGTCATGTGATATGGCACGTCGTCAGAGGAAATTGCGGAACTGGTGGCGAATTACAAGAATTGGCGTTCCTGAAAGAGGATAAATATATTTTGCTATTCTTACGTTTGAATAATTTAAGACTATATTTGGCCATTTAAGGTGGCGTTTGCCTTATAGCTTTTTATTAAAGTGCAATGAGCAGTCATTCCAAACATAACGCATAATTTTTATTTGTTATTTTCTTTCCCAACTCCACAGCAAATTTATCTATTAGTCAATTATTTAACATTTTCAGAAAAAAAAAATCACGCGATAGATATATCACGGGACTTACGGACACAAAATTTTATACTTTAAAATGTTAAGGACGATGAGTTATTTGTGTCGGCCAAATTTCGATTCAGTTCCATCCTCTTCCATTCTCTATTTTCTCCTCGTACCTTCCCATGAAAGCCCGCGCGCCTCAACCTAGCCTCCAATCTTCTCTCACCCCAAAAAAACATAATTAGCGACTGGGTACGAGTCTGCTTGAGTATCGTTAATGAACAATTATTTTTCTTCATTCAGGAAAACAAGAGTAAGATGAGCTGCCGTATCATCACATGTCTTGTCTTTTTTGTCTTCACTTTTCCCTATGCTGAAGGCCAGTTCCCTAGAGTTTGTACAACCCTGACGAGTCTGAAAAACAAGAAATGTTGTCCAATCCCAAAAGGCTTTAGTGCGCCATGTGGTAGTGATGGAAACAGAGGTACATGCCAGGAACTGATCATTCGTGATTGGACCTTCAAGTACAGTCATTACCAATCTTTCCAGAAAGACGACGAGCGCCATGACTGGCCTCATGCTCTTTACCACAAAACGTGCAAATGCAATTCAAACTTTGCTGGATATGACTGCAGCAAGTGCGAGTTTGGCTACTATGGCAAAAACTGCACGCAGAAAAAAACCCTGACACGCAAAAATTTCCTTACGTTGTCAGCCAAGGAGAAGAATCAATACATGAGGTACATCAACATGTCCAAGTACTACATAAGCGATTATGTGGTTACTATAACTCCATACAAAGAGATCATCGAAACCGTCATGGCCAACCGCGACCCAACAGCACTTTTTCACAACATCAGCAACTATGACTTGTTCGTGTGGATGCACTACTATGCTGCACGAGACACCATAAATCCACATAACATCACTTGGAAAGATATTGACTTTGCGCATGATGGGCAGGGGTTTCCCACGTGGCATCGACTGTATATGTTGGCTTGGGAGAGAACCTTGCAGGAGATTGGTAACGATGAAAACTTTGCTGTTCCTTATTGGGACTGGACAGGAAATAAAACACATTGTGATCCCGCTATTTGTTCTGAAGAGCTTCTTGGAGTGACAAACCAAGCTGAAGGAACTGTGAAGGGCAAATACTTTGACAACTGGTACGTCATCTGCACCAGTGAACAAACCTATTCCCTGACAAAGTTGTGTGACCCAACGAACAAGAAACCTGGTTTAGAACGGAGCACAGAGAAGGAAAAGGAAGACAAAGTAAGAAAAGAGGAATACACAATGACATTTCCAACAACAGAAGATGTCAATTTTGCACTCCGGTTTGAAACTTTTGACCTGCCACCCTATGGCAAAGAGTCAAGCTGTAATTTTAAAAACATCCTGGAAGGCTACGCCAGTACAAAGACCGGTTATCGTTTGCCAAATGTCCACACCTTGCATAACCAGGTTCACATAGTCGTGGGTGGAGCCATGGGGGATGTACCTTCAGCGTCAAACGACCCCATCTTTCCTCTTCATCATTCCTTTGTAGATCGTATTTATGAGAAATGGCTTCGCAAGTTCAACAAGAACGCTGCGGTTCTTTCATCTTACGATGCACCCATTGGCCACAACAAAGATGACGTCATTGTACCACTTTATCCTTTGTATACTCATCAACAGATGTTCAAAAAGTCTTTCGAGTTTGGTTATGACTACGAGGATGTCGACAAGGATGGTAAGTACTCATGAAGTTTCTGCATGACCTTCCTTTTCTTTTTCCTTTAACTTGAATGCGATTTAATGTAATGGTAGTGAAGCCCTTTGGGTGAAAATATATTTTATGTCACTCAAACCACACGGTACGGACACCCACCGTTAATTACGGACAGTTTTCTTGTTCCTGCCTGGGG